>OX457081.1:27471795-28071795 GCA_949752815.1 Conops quadrifasciatus | reverse complement strand
TGAATCCTGCGGCCAGCCGCAATATGGTATGCTAAAAAAACGGTCCGATCGCAAAATCTGCTTTTCGGCAAGGCCAGATCTGCAAGATAGGACTAATTTATCTATATACCGTGCTCATTTGATAAACCAAGTCTTGCGTCGTGTTTTGTCTTATTCCGAGTGGACGGAAATTGTAGAGGAATTAGATGATAGGGGAATGGTGATGCAGTTGCAGGTCGTTAGCGTTGTTGAGTCCATTGAAAAAAGTGACAATTTGGCTCTGATAAGATGTGGTTTAGTGTGCGATTCAGCCTCTGGGAAGATTGCGCAATTAAAAACAGAAGAGTATTTGAAGTAAGAAAAATTTTTAGTTTGTGCTCTATGCGCCGATCTTGTTGGAAATGACCAACCTGATTATTTTTAGATTACGTACGGCAGATATGCGTTTAATGGCTTTGCATAAATACGGCATACGTGCCAAGACTGATCAATCCTTTTGTGCATTGATGGATCGTCTGGGGGCAGCGGCCGTAACAGTCGACATGCTGGAGGTAAAATACTCTAGCCCTATAAAAATAACACGCAATGGACAGGGGAGTACTAAGGGTGAAGAGAAATTACTATTTCTTTGCTGCATAAGTTTACCTCCGATTATATCTATTGCAAAGGCGCTTCATTTATTCTCTACAATTCGGCACGCATGGAGACGCTGTTGCGCAAGTTTGACGACCTTATTGCTAGCGCAGCTTATGCTAAGTCTCCATCCATTGACGACATAAACTTTGAGATTCTTTGCGAGGAGGAAGAATGGCAGTTGTGCTTCGGCTATATTTTGCAATTTCCCCAACTCATTGAACGTTGTGTGGAACAGATTGACAAAGGCAAGTGTGCCACTCATTTAATTGTGCGGTATTTAAGTGGATTCGTAGGCGTTTTCAGCATTTACTATCGACGTATTCGTATACTAACGCAGGTATGTTATTTGCTGGCATAATACAGAGATCCATTATATTTAGTATAACTGAATGCAACCCCATTATTTTTGGTAGGAGACTCGTCAACATTTGATGCCTTTCGTTTATGCACGAATTTATCTGATGAAAGGAGTACGCGAAGTGCTTAATAGAACTCTCGGATTACTTGGCATTGAGCCAGTGGCTTTCATGTAGAAAGGACATTAGTCACAATGTAAACTACTCTTCCTTTTTTAAACTTAAAATATATTTGTTTAATTATTATCACATTAAACTTAAGTGCTATTTTATTTTAATTTTAATATTACATTTAACGCAAGCGAAAATATATTTTCGGCGTTCAGAGGTTGTTTGTATAACTTAAAGCAACAATACAAAGCTTGTATGAACTTAAAAGTTTACAAACTAAGGAAGGATAAAAAACATTAATTAATGTGTAATGAACATTTTTGGTTTCGTTGTTTGTGTTTATATTTTTATATTCTCTTAAAAAATATGTATATTCATATTAAATTAAGTAGACTTTTAAAATTTACACTGGTTATATAAATCTGGAATTTTTTTTCTATTTGAAATATATATTTTATATTAAGTGCTACTTAAAGGAGTATCGTATGTTAAATTTGCCAAACAAATTTTTTGAATTATTTATTATTAAATAATACTATGTTTTACAGACTTTCATGAGGAACCGAGAATAACATTATTCACCAATTTTCGAAATTATAAGCTTTCTAAATGAAAAAGAATTAAAACAATAATCAAATAAATCAATTGCATTTAATATAGATTAATATAGATAAAATAAATTAATATATGTATATTTTTAGAAAAAAATTATAGGAGTAATAAATTTTGCGGTTAAAATGAAAGCTCACAAAAAACTAAGCGATTGGTATCAAAGTCTAAAGAAAAATTGGGTATTTTTGCAGTAAGCAATTAGATGGCATTGAGAAATAGATTGATTTTTAGGGCCACTTTTTCTTGGGAACATTTGACTTCAATATTTCTATATGTACTCGTATTAATTAAATCGGATTCAAAGATAGGTTTTTAATAAGTTTTGATCTATTGATTGTATAGAAAAATATATACATACATATATATATTTCAATCAATCAATCAAATGGAATAGATCGGTTATAATATTGTCGAAATTCAGTCCTGATGTGATTGTTTACACATCATGTCATCCGTTACGTACTTTTATCTCTCCTCTCTCCTTCTGCGATTTTCTTCAATGATGAAATCCATGTTCTCCTTATTTCTATAGAAAAGTTGCTCCATCAATCTATTGCTGCCTATGGAATTCGCTTTGGTGCCCAAGCACATGTTGTACTGTGGAGCCTCGAGCTTTACGTCGCAGTGGATGTCATGAAAGACGTGCACCAGTGTTGGATCGGGTGCTCGGAAAATACTAATTCGATGCACATTTTCGGCATCGGCGTTGTAGTTGACCGGAACATCGGCTGTGTTGACTAAAAGCGAGACCGGTCTGTGGCCCACTTTAACGATCTTTTCCAAAAACTTTACATCTTCGAGGCCCCAACCGGTTATGTCTTTGTCGTAGCCGTTTATATCTTTGTCTAGAATGTCCGATTTGTAAATGGCACAAATGCCGAATCCAAATTGCCGAAAGTAACCGTTTTCCTTCTTGATTTCTTCGGGCGAGTCGCTATGTTTTGCCTCAGGCTCGTTGCCACTGCCTCGTGCCCGCTGCGGTTGTTGCTGCCGTCTACTTGGGTCATATTGACTGAAAACTATGGGCATATACACTTGCCTGCCTCTCAGTGTATTCATGCGTATGCGTTGCAGAGTCTCTAGCTTGAACGACATATCGACATCAATGAAGAGGATTATATCCTGTAGCTGAATGAAGGTAGAACGTGCTGCCGTGTCTAAAGCCATTCCCCGTGAGAACTCTTCGTTGCGGTTTATGTAATTGATCTGTCGACCGACATTACGTCGACGAAGGTAATTCATAAGTTGAAGATGGTCCCTGGTTGAGGTTTGATTGCCGAAGATTACCACTAGTAGATCACAGCTTGAATCTTGCGCTATTGCAACTTTTTCGTAGTTGTCGATGAAACGCTTAAACGTATTGTAACGGCCTGCAATGGGTAACACAAAGACGATTTTCGATTTCTTAGAGCTTGTGAGAGTCCCGTCTGTGGATCCAAAAGCGGGTAATGTGAATGCGTTCGAAATTTTTTCCAAACCAGTGTTGATAATGTGCTTAAAAATGCCTGCGCGAAGAGAAAGTTGCGTTTTAAGGAGTGTTAAAAATACATACCTTTCACTTACTATGGTGCAAGCTAACATTATAGAAATCCTCATCGAATTCCTTCACAAAAATGCCGGTGAATGCACGCTGTACGTATAGATGCCGCCGGACTGGGACCGTCATTTTTTTACCTCGATATTTTTTGTAAATCAAAAGAAGATCGAGTATCAAATCTTGTCCGTGCAACGGATTGAGACGCGTGTAACCATATAGTAGCTCACGAAATTCAATGACACGCCCTCTCTGACGCGAGTAATTGTTCACGTTTTCCATAACTTCATTGATGACATCTTCGAGACCCTCCCGAGTGGCAGAGTCGATCTTATGCTTCGGATTTGCATGATCCGTCGAATAGAGGCTGCGTGCGATGAAGGACCATTCCAGAAGTTCAGCCGTCGAGGTTGGTAAAAATTTATTGAGATCGGGGCTGATGCCTAAAATGAAATTGACAACGGGGCATTTACAATAACTATCGATCACTGAAAGTTTGTTAATAATATCTTATTGCTCTAAAAATGGTAGTTAGTATTAATCATAAAGTTTTTTAAAATCGTATACGGTAAATCATTTCTGAGTCATAAAATATATATGTATGTACATATGTAAGTAATATTATTGTTGAAAGGAAATATTAAATTAAAATGTAAATGGAATTTAAAAAGCTTCTTCAGTTTCTGGTTTGAAATTGAAGTGAAAAATGGGCTTATCATAAAACCTTTATATCATAGTGAGGCTTATAAACTTGGAAAAAAGTTAATTAATTGTATTAGTGCTGGAGAACGCTAGTTGTTGATTGTATAATTAATTAAGCGCCCGCAGGGACACTTAATTATTCGAGTGATAAACGCTATGTAACCTTCCGTTTCTTCCGTTTGTATTTAAATCTACTAAAGGGTGATGAATTCAAGAGGTTGATGGAACGGTGGGAAGTAGCTCGAGTAACTTTCTTCTGTGAAGTACTTTTACTTTGAAGATAACTCTTCGAAGCCATACATACAGCTTAAAATGTAGAAATAGTAGGTACGTTCTGTTAGTTTTCATAACCAAATTAATAACTAACGTAGTATTTGCTTACTGTTTTCTACTAAAGCTAATTCTGACTACTTTGAATAACCTTGAGGAGCTTAATTCTTAAAACTCCAACCAACCCATAACCCTGCGATTGCTAACTTAAGAGATAATCAGACGTTGCTTCTAATTGAGTTTATTAGAGACTCTAATAGCGCTATCTAGCGCTATAATCAGGGGGATATAATAAAGAAAGAAAAAGTAAATTTATCGACTACTGTATGTACTTTCGAGTGTACCGTACCCGTATCTGTACAATATATTTTTCAGTACTTTGAGAATGGTCTATAAAAGCTTATTACGAAAAAAAAACACGGTATTATACGAGCTTGTTAATCTTTCTCCTGACGTTTGCTCGCTTATATAAAGAGACGCCGCAATTTTATTCATTTTAGCCAAAATAAAGGTGAATATTTGCTTTTTTTGGGTTGAAAAAATTGAAAGCGTCTGTGTGGGGGTGGGCGGGTGGTTGGTATCTTTGTATAATCAAAATTTTGTATAATCAAATATACATATGTGTATATATAAGGAAGTCCGCCATTTGAAGCTTCAGAGTTCAGAATACATTTAGCAGATTCAAATCGCGTTTCTTCAGTATCAAACGATTTGGGAAAGAGCTGCAGGCAAAAATGTTGAAATTATTATTAGTGCCTGTTCTTCTTTTATTAGTAATGCGTATGTCATTATCGGCGGCAGGTACGCTATGTAACCAACCAGGAAGGATGTTATAATCTTTTCATCTGAGTTCCGAAAGATGAATCTTTTGAAATCCGATTATAAATTTGTATATCCTTCTTCCAGACGATCCCTATCATCCTTCGTTAGGAATTTCGGCTTTTAGAAGCAATGGCGTAAATGGTTTAGCAGATGGTAAGTATACGCCGAAGGAAGAGCGGGATACCAGTTTCTGGTACAAACAAGCAAAAGCGGATGTGTTGGAAAAGCTGCAACATCGCCCAAATTTTCATAAGGCCAAGAATATTATTTTAATGTTGGGCGATGGCATGTCCGTTGCCACGCTGACGTCGGCTAGAATTTTGAAAGGACAACGCAAGGGCAATCCTGGCGAAGAGTGTAAATTAGGCTTAGAAAAGATGCATTTTTCTGGATTTAGTAAGGTAAGCAGTAAGTGCATGACTGCGTGTGTCAGTCCGGACAGATAGACAAAAAGATTAAGAGAATATTTCACGCCATAAAAGTTCGTTGACTCTGATGTCGTTTGTTGATTTTAAAAAGTATTGCAATGCGCGAGAGACGTGAAAACGTTATTGGTTAAAGGCAAGAATGAAACATGACAGACGAGAAACAGATGGGCTGTCTTTAGAGTACTGTAGTACTGTAACGCTTTTCATTTTCCCATTTGATTTTATTGTACTTCTCAGACTTACTGCACCAACGGCCAGACGCCCGATTCTGCCTGCACCGCCACCGCTTACCTCTGCGGCGTCAAGACGAACATGATGCAGATCGGCGTCAACGCGCACGTCAATTTCAACAACTGCTCGGCCAGTGCCCAGAAGGCCAATCACGTGCAGTCGATTGCTGCTTGGGCTCAACGGGCCGGCAAAGCGACTGGCATTGTGACGACGACCACGGTGACGCATGCCAGTCCGGGGGGCAGTTACGCGCACGTTGCGAATCGCATGTGGGAAAGCGATGCCGACATGGTCGAGAGTGGAACTGATCTCGACGGAGGCTGCATAGATATCGCCGAGCAACTCATTACGCAGGAGCCCGGTCGCAACTTTGATGTTATTCTGGGCGGCGGAATGACGAACTTTTTGCCCAACACTCTTGACGATGCATTCGGTGCGAGGGGTAGGCGTTTGGATGGCGTCAATTTAATTGAACAATGGAAGCGAAATAATCCGCACGGTGCATTTGTAACAACTGCCGATGAATTGCTGGCTCTCAACAACAGTCACACCAAACGTGTTTTCGGTACCTTCAACAGCCGGCATTTGGAATTTCATCTGAAAGCGTCAGAGACTCACCCGAAACAACCGCGTCTGAAGGACATGGCCGAGGCAGCCATACGCACATTGGCACACAAACGACATGGCTACTTTGTATTCATAGAGGGCGGGCGCATTGATCACGGACATCATCAGACACAGGCCGGCTTGGCTTTGGATGAGATGCTGGAGTTTGACGAGGCCATCGACACCGTTCTGCGCATTACTAACGAGAAGGACACGCTGGTGGTGGTCACCGCTGATCACGCACATACCATGTCCATTGCTGGCTACCCGGGCCGCGGAAATCCAATTTTGGAAATCAACAAAAGCGACGTGGATTCGCACGGAACGCCTTACGCAACTCTAAACTATGCCGTCGGTGTGGAACAGTATTTGCAAGCCAATGGAACACGTAAAGATTTGACCGGAAAACTGGATGAATGTAAGTACATACATATTGTAGTTTTGGGCCTTGTCTTTGGTTAGTTTAAGGATTAGTCCAAGTAGTGTGTGTATAAATTACACGTAGCTGTATTTTAGAATGTGCTTTTTTATGGCCGAAACGAAAAAAGCTTCGGCTGACTGTGTCCAAAACAGCGATGACTCTTTTATAACCTTATTTTTTTGTTGCTTTTGCTTCTAGTGTCCTTAACACCCAGTTACATCAAGGCGCCGATGGGTACTCATTCCGGCGAGGATGTGGCCATTTTTGCTCGCGGTCCACATGCGCATCTCTTTAGTGGAGTCATGCAGCAAAGCCTGATTCCTCACCTAATGGCCTACGCTGCCGGAATTTCAAGCGGCGTGTGAAATTCTGAATTAGTTTTAAGAAGTTGTCCTAAAAAGGCGACACAATAAATGGTCTAACTTGCGTTGGCCGATGCGGTTGAAGTAGCTTTATAAGTCTATTCTGTTAACCATGAAATAAATTTTAAATTAAAAATGGAAGTAAAGGGTGTTCTTTTAAGCCCGATAGAACTTCAAATGGTAAAAAATAACACAGAAAATTTAATTTTAATAAAATTGTTTTATTCACTCGAAAGATCAAGACATGGCATTAACATTTGAATATGATTTCGGGATATGGCCACCGTGGCTGTTCTTGACGTAGTGCATTCTGGACGTTCAATTTTGAGTCACTTTTTCGAGTACTGCTGGCCGCATGTCACAAATAACACGGATAATGTTGGCGTCCAAGGCGTCAATTGTTTCTCAGCATAAACCAGTGACTTCACGTGACCCCACAGGAAATAATCGGTGTCAAATCGTACGACCTTGTACGGCCCTGCCAATTGACAAGTCCATTTCTCGAAATCAACTTTTCGCCAAATTTTTATTTCTATAAGTCGACGGTTACCGTGGTGCGGTAATCGATCTCCATTGACTGTAACGCGAGCTCTGGCCTCATTTTTGAAGAAATAAGGTCCAATGTTGCCACCAGCATGTACATAAACTGCAACAAACGGTGCATTTTTCTGGATGCAATGGAGTCTGTAGAGTCTCTTATGGATTCGTCTCACTCCATATTGCTTATTAACAAACCCGTTAAGCCAAAAAGCCTCATCGCTAAACACAATTTTGCGATAAAACAACGTAAATTCAAAGTAAATTTGGATAATGATGATTATCCAAATCATGATGATTATCATGATGATTTGCCAGACTATGCTGAACATAATTAACAACAAGAGCAGTCAGAAGGACAGCTTGTATTGACAGTTGTCCTTATCGAAAGTACTATCTAAGCTAAAAAAACACCCTTTATATTTAAGATCCTTAATCCTTATCTTAAGTTCAGTAACTTTTTGCAATGTCTATTTTTGTTAAGTTTATATTGGCTTTTCGCAGAGCTTACCCAATATATTGTGATCCTCAAAATGCTGATGTCCGCTTTCCTTTTCAGGTATTAGCCTTATACCCGGTACCAAATATTTACTGTCACTCGGTATTTCTAAAAGTTTTGTCATTCGCCTGATATCACGGTGTAGAAGCATGGATTCCTGACGCATTTCCTCAGCCTTGAGGCCCTTATTTTTTTAGAGTACAGAAGGCCACTTTTATTTGGTGAGCTTGTGTGTGTGTACCACTCACTCACCTGTATGTAAGCATGCAGCCGGTACATGAGCGGTCCGTGCTTAATGGGATGCAACGAAATGGCGTTGTGTATCTCCTTGCGCTTCAGCTTGCCTGTGTAGGCGTGGCGACCGCTCGAGTTGTGCCGCAAAATGTACTGCATCTGAAAGCACCATCACATGGTTACACTGCATTGTATTAGAAATTTAAGGTTTGCGGCATGACGATAGCATGAAATGGTATTCGTATAATAGGAGCAGTATTTGCTTACTTCGTAGTTCCAGGTGCAAGGTATACCGGCGAATTTTTGCACACACCGTCCCACCTCAACGTCCTCGTGTGTGCTGTAGAGGTTTTTCAGACACGTCGGTATATGCGGCGCCACTGGGAGGGAGAGGAAACGAATGAGTATACATATGTAAGATTCATTTCAGCACTCATTGTGTACACGAGTACTATAAGTGCTCTCTCTCTCTCTCTTCAACTCTTCAAACTAACCTCTACGCAACGTCTCACTGCTCAGTATTACACCGGGGCCGCCCATACAGAAATTTTCATCGAACTCCAATGACAACAGCCCGAACTCCTCGGTATTACCCTTACCCGCCTGACCTACAATAACGATGCATATTCTCCATTAGTTCGGCCTCTTCTGGGGCTGATTGTGTCTTCAAAAAAGAATAAACTTTCGCTAAACAACAACAACAATAACCTATGAACTGTGGCTTCGAACTGTCAATGGATCTGAGGAATCGTTCCAGTTTCTCCGGTTCCATGTAGACATCATCATCGGCACGTATAAACCATTCAAATTTATCCAAGTAGTGTTCGTACATATAGTACAGCATCATGAAGGACTTCTTTTGCGGTGGATAACGATCGTCCACATTCTTTAGGCCGATCACAGGCAAATCATGCGAAAATGAACCTTCCGAACTGAAGAAGGCAATACGGCCGGGCACCTCCTTGCCCCACGTGTCGTAAACGGCACGCGCTCTCCCCTCGATAAAATCCCGTGCCGTCATCACACCGACAAAGACCAAATTCCGGGGCGAGTTCTGTATAGTCTCTTCTGGGCCGAGGCCAATCACTTCGAATGGATTCTTTTGATTGCTCGGCCTCGGTTTGCAGCGTTTGACGATTTCCAGGGCGCGATAATTTTTCAGCACTGTGCCGATGCAGAGGCCGAGGGCGACGCCGAAGCAGGCGAATATGAGAGTCTTTCGTTTGGTCATGGCATGCGGTAATAACACTTTGTGAGCATTCAGTCGTCGGTGCAGGTGAGGACTGTTACTTCTGGAAATTAATGATGAGCAACGAGATGAAGTGGTAAGAAATAATTAAATTAGAAATAGGAGGAAGGGGTAGAGAAAGGGGAGGGGTGTGTGTGTGAGAGAGAAGATCGTTAAGAGCATGGTTTTTTATTTTAATTTAGAATTTTATTTTAGAATTTTTTTTTGATATATTTATTTTTTATTTTTTTTTTCTAAAAAATTTTAATTTTAACAAAAATGTTTCTGAAAAATTTTAATTTTAACAAAATTGTTTCTAAAAATTTTCATTTCAACAAAAATGTTTCTAAAAAATTTTCACTTTAACAAAAATGTTTCTAAAAAATTTTCATTTCAACAAAAATGTTTCTAAAAAATTTTCACTTTAACAAAAATGTTTCTAAAAATTTTCATTTTAACAAAAATATTTCTAAAAAATTTTCATTTTAACAAAAATGTTTCTAAAAAATTTTCATTTTAACAAAAATGTTTCTAAAAAAATGTTCATTTTAACAAAAATGTTTCTAAAACATGTTTATTTCAACAAAAACGTTTCTCAAAAATTTTCATTTTAACAAAAATCTAAAAAATTTTAATTTTAACCAAAATGTTTGTTAAGATTAACATTTTTTTTAGACCATTCAAAAAGTGTGCTCTGAACCGACTCAACCAACGACGACGATGAATCTTATGCGATTTATCAAATTTTAAAAGATTTTTTTATTTTATTTAAACTTTTATGACCACAATCGCGTTTATTTTACACGCGATTTAATTACTTTTTAAAAATTAATAATAATTAAAACAAATTTACATTTTTCATTAAATCATCATATCATCGTAAGTAAGATTGCTGTAATTGAAAATGAAAAAAATTACGTGGAAGAAAATTAGAGAGAAAATATAATGAATGCGTTTGGCAGCAAGTAAAGATAATTCTGTATGATCTATTAAAAGTTTACACTATTTAAAGTTATTGCAATCATAACGAACGCATCGTTAACGCTAACGAACCATTTCGATGCTCTACAATTTATCAATGAAAGAAAGATACATATTCGCAGATTCTCCTTCATTCATTCATTCATTCATTCATTTATTAGAATGCCTAAGTGTGCCTCTATCATTGTAAAAATGTCTTTCACGCCTACGCGTTTGTATATATATACATATGTACATACATATTTACATGCATGCATTTGTGTGTGCATGCATTAAATTTTTATGTGACGATAAATAAATCACCTGGAAAAGATTGCAGCTGGTGCCAAAGCGACGACAGTTGGTCTGAAAGTTTTTAGAAATTCAAGTGCATTTAAAAATATATACATAAATACTAACAGAGTCTAGTCTGTCTGCCTGTCTATATAGTACGCGCAATGGTATGTGGGCGTCGGAGTGAGTGTGTGAGAGGTGTTGCAGTAAGAAGGAAACAGATAAATTATTTTAATAAATGCCACAATTTATGACGAGCGAGTCGAGTCGTGTGCCGTCTGTCAGTTTACATCGTTTTTATCTTAAGTTTGGAATCTTTTATTTTTCTACTTAGTGTTTAATGCTAGTCGGTATCTTTGGTGATCGGATCTACATATTTATTAATCTATTCGTCGACTTTGTTGAGCATCTGCTATGTCAGTTTCAAGCCTTTCAATGAAGCGACTTGATTATTTTGATAATGTTTCGATTTGTTTGTCTTCTATTGACCTTATCCGAATGTGTCAAAGATGCTCTCAAAGATTATCCATACTCTTTGTCTAGCGTTGTGCCTTTCTCGATGTGTCTACTAAAGGGCTGCACAAAACCTTTCGAAAGCTTATTCAAAACGACTTGTTCAAAACGTTTTGAAAGTTTGTTCGAAACGACTTGTTCAAAACGTCTTGAAAGTTTCAGAGGTTGTCTGAAGCGCTTTAATGAAAGGCTTGAAACTGACATAACAACATTTTTGCGTTGCTGCAGTGCTTCCATTTGATTTCGAATCAGACCGTGACTGTCAAAAGAGCTGTCGCATATGCTTCCGACAGTTACGGCTTGATTCGGAAATCAAATGGAGGCACTGCATCAACGCAAAAATGTTGCTATGTCAGTTTCAAGATGTCTTTCCAGATGTTTTGTGCAGCTCTCTAGGGTCTATGGATCTGTCTGCAGACCTGTTGGTTATTCAACTTAAGCTCTTGTCATTCGGCGCTTTTGATTTTCATCCTTTCCTTCAGTTTTTGTTCATCTATTCATATTCATAGACTTCTCTATGTAGTTGCTGATCTGTTTATTTGTTTATGTATCTTTCGCTTTGAATTGTTTTTCAAAAGCATAATGTCTAACCACCTGTCAGTTTGTTCATCGGACTATTCGTTTGTTTGTTTGTTTGTTTGTTTATTATTAATGGCTATGTGTATTCATTTTTCGAGTGTCATCATATCGTATCAGAAGTGAGTCAAGTGTAATTTGAGTAATATTCGTAATTAATGAAAATGTGAAACGTGCGTTTAAATTGTCATTGTGAAAAATGTGCTGATAGTCTTTCAAATTAAATATTTACTTTACAGACGTATGTATGTACTCGTATGTACAGACGTAAGTAATGCAAATATGTATTATATTCTATTATTTACATTTGCTGTATTTGCTCTTATTTTTGTTATTATGGTTTGTGTTAATGCGTTAACAATTCAATTATTCGTTTCAATTGAATGAGCGGCGGAAACAAATGAGATGACAACAACAAAAGAAACCAGAGCTCTGCGGCATTACCCAGGCAGAAAGAGAGAGAGAGAGAGAGAGAGAGAGAGAAATTACATTTCATTAAAAACTCCAAACTCTAATTCATATAGAAATTCTTATTAGGTTATGCATCAAAGGAGACTTTATCCATGACAAAAACCCTCTATATTTCATATAGACGAATGCGTCTATAAGTTGCTTCTAAAATCTTCTGTCACTTCACTCTAACTTTCTCATGAATGCTCAGACGAATTCGTCTGTATACAAAAAAAAGTCATTCAAATATGACAAACGATGTTTCTCTCTCTCATGGTCTTACTAGCTGAAATGTGCTGTAAAATGAGATCTATCAAAGAGACTTTTTATTTAAGAGACTCAAACATTAGTACATTTCGTTCAGGTGATTTTCTTTGATAAATGAAAGAAATCAAACGTGAGACAAAAGCGTAAAACAAGGTTTGCAGAAATTGGTCTTGACACAAATCAGAGAAAGTCTATATATGTATTCTTTGTCTTTGGTTGTGAGCTATCGATAATATCCGAATTATCGAATTTAATTGGATTTTATTATTAGAAATATGTAAATCCTTTAAATTCAGTTCAGTTATGTCATTTGAAAATGAATTAATTCAAAATTGTTAAGTATTACATATTATCAGTATACAATTATCATACTCAAAACTATCTTCTATGAATCACAATGTCAAAAAAAAACCATTGCAAAAAACTTCAAATCCTTCAGTTGTTTTAAAATAGTTTAATTCTTACTAACATAAAACAATAAAGATGGAATTTTAATTCTAAATACTAAATGGGCTATTTATTTGAAAAATCTTAACAAAAGAATTTTTCTTTTAGAAAACTTTTCTTTTCGAAACTTTACAAAAATTAATTAACTTATGCCACAAGATTCTTTTGCGCTCACTCAAAAAAAGCGCATTCTTACGGCAGAAAAAAGAGTAAAATTAAAATTTTATAAATTAAAGAAATAAACATAAATAGATTTGGATTTTAGTTTGAAAAATTTAAACCATAAACAACAAAAAAAGAAAAGGAAAAAAAGTAAAAAATTTAATAATAATCATAATATTTTAAATGTTAGATACTAGTTGAACTCAATTAAGTTATTCTAAGCGTTTGCATTTCGCAGATTGCGCGTATCGCACTCGGCGGCGGCTTTATCAGTTTATCTTCTGGACAAAGTACAAAGAGAAGAAAAAGAATTGCTCGCAAATATCTAATTTATTTGAATAGTTAGTGCAAATTATCGCAAAATATCTAAGTGTATGTATTTATGTAGGTGGATAAAGAGGCGTGATCGAAAAGTATGCGTCTCGTTACTGCGAACAGCTTTTGCTGGAAATTGAAATGGTCGAAAAATTGACTTTTTGAACGTTGCCTGCCGCCTTCTTTTTTATGGAGGACTCTTATAGAGAGGATATTAATAACATTTCAAAACGCATTTGTTGCACAAACGTTTTGGTACCAGAAATATTCAACATATTTAAAGATTAAACACGCAAACTCTTTTAACAGTCAATAATCAAATAAGCCGCCTCCAATAATCCGAAAGAAAAAGCTTAAGAAATTCGAAAACTACGCATAATTTTTAATTAAGCTTATATGTTCAACAAATTGATAGCGTCTTTATTGGGATAAACGCTACTCTAACATGCTTATTCACAAGCTCAACGAGTCACTCGTCGTTGTCGTCATCTCTGAAGTGACGTCGTCGTCACTTTTTGGCAGCATTCGTATTCACAAGCTCACTTGTTTTAAAAGTGACTATTTTATTTTACGTTCACCTCAGTTGCAATGTGCTAAGAGGTTTGTGTACTAGATAAAATTTTCAGTGCTAGCATACACAAATTGCAGTGGCACGACTAAGTGACTTTGTTGGTGGAGGAGGGGACTACAAGCTATTTACAAGTACGGCAGCAGACGTCAAAACGTCTATTTCAAGACGACAACAATTTTGGTGTCGTCTCGTGCTAAAAAGACAGCGTCGTACTTATGAATAGCAAATGAGAACGACAGCTGTTTTTAGACGACAACGACGACGGGTAAAAGTGAGCTTGTGAATTAGAGTGTAAGCTTTCCTACGGAAGTGACAATAATTAATCGCATCAGTTTATAAATGTACAATACGTAAAGCTTGAATGGCGTTTATGAATGAAATATTGTATTTTGCCGATAGAATGTGCATAGTTTGTGGTAAGTAATCGATAGGTAATTTGTATGTTAGTAGAGTGTGTGTGTGTTTGTGTGTGTGTGTGTGTGTGTGTCTGTAAAGTAATGCTACAACATATGGATGGCATTATTGTAGATACAGGCGACATTTGCTTATTGTGAGAGTAGCTTCCTGACAAACTTGCACGAAGATAAAACCGCAAAATGTATACATATGATACTTTCAAAAATATTTATATATAGAAATATCATACCCATTCAATGTGTGCGTACATTGATAAAAAATAATCACTTTTCTTAAGCATCTTTCAAATAATTCTTCTTTCTGAAGCATCTTTAAAATTATTTGGTATAAAATAATACATGACTAACCGTTTAAGTTATTTTATTAAAAAAATTAAATGAGTTTATTATATAAATTAGAAAAATTTAATTAGCAAACACGATTTATTTTTTCACTCACAAAAATTATTACATTTTCAAACAGTTGAGCGAAAATAGCTCAACTTAAACTCAACTAAATAAAATTAAAATTTCACCATTAATTTCTTAATTTCTCAGTATAATTGTATTGTGCAACTTCTGTGGATTGAAAAAAGGAAAAAAAAAAAATTAAAAAATTTTCTTTGACATTTTTAAAAAGAAAAAAATATATACAAAATTTCATTTTTGAAAATTTTTTTTTGATTTCAAAATTAAATCAGTTTTTTTTTCAAAAATTTGTGTGCGTCACTTTTCCTAATTTTTTTTATCCGGCTTTAACATTTTGGTTTTTTTTTTTATTCGTTTGCAATTAATTTTCTTGTTGTTGGTTTGATTTTTAATTGTTCGCTTAATTTTTGGTGCGAATTTTTATTATTAACTTTTTAATTTTTAGTGTACCATTTTTTTTTAGTACCATTTTTAGTGTACCATTTTAATAGTATCATTTATTTTTTCTACATTTTTTATCGCATCTTTTTATGTATTTTTTATAACAATGCAAATTTATTTTTTTGAGAAAACTCGTACCTACTTTTTCGTTAAATTAGTTTTACTGCTGAAGAGTATTGAATTGGAAAAAATAAATAAATAAAATAAATATTTGAAAATACTTTAAAGGTTTCTACGAGGTCGTATTGAATTTTGAAATCTCTTAACCTGTCACGGTATCAGAGCATTTACATAGCTCTGTGTGACCCATTTATTGGCAAATTGTATTGATTTCTGTGCTTCAATTGACTTTTAGTATTGCTTTCCAAATTTTAAACAAAACAATTCAAATAAAATATTAATTTTTTGGAATTCACATAATTTTGGTTTTTTTTTCTACTTCTTCTTATTCTTTTGCTGCATCACACCGAGCGCATTATTTAGTGTTTCAATGCTAACATTGTTTGTTAATTTTCGATTTTCGCGTTCTATTTGCAAACGATCGAGTGTGAGCTTAACTTGAGGGCAACAACATAAAACAACAACAACAACAATAACAACGACAGTAATGGATGACGGGATGATGAAATTCTTGCGCAACTGGAAGCATTACCGTTAGTTACGTTAGTACTTCACTGAAGTAATGAACGATGTCATCAACTTAAACCAGTAGAATCTATTGGATTCTGGGTATATGAGCAGAATTGTTTTGTTGTTGTTGTTGTTGTTAGTGTGAGTACGTACAAAGATGTATGTTCAATTGTTCTTGTTGTGATTGTTGCTCTTGTGTTTGCTGCTTCAGTGAATGATTCGTTTGCTGCTGTTGTTATTGTTTTAGACACCATAAAAATTCAACTCAAAAAGAAAATGCAAACACGCGCGAGCATACAAACACACACACACATATGCAGGCAAACACTTACGTATAAATATACAATATATATATATACATATGTATACATATATGTTCATATGTGTTTTAATATATGTATGTATATATAATTATATTGTCTGGCACATCACGCAGCGCATCTTAAAGAATATCTACTCAAACGAGTCGAATGATTTTATTTTAGAAGAGAAAGCAGCAAAGAAGGCAAATAACAAGAAGACAATAAAAGATTGGAAGCAGTAGCAGTGGCGGAGGCGGAGACAGAGGCAGAAGAGAACACGCGATTCTTGTATTGTGTCTTTTAAGTGAAAAATTACCGGCATTCGGTCATTTTTGCCATTTCCTGGCAGGCAATGGGTTAATTGTGATCACTTTGTCTAGGAATTGATTTGTGCCCGTATTTTGTACTGTCCGTCTTCTATGCGTTAAAATTATACAATTCTTTCTTTCTTTCTTTGCTAAAAACGTTTTATCACTTTGCTGAGATTATTTTCTTTAGCATTTTTTTCTTTCCGGCTGTCTTATTATTTTCTACCCGTAAATGTCATCGTTCTTTATTTTCATTTAGTGAAATGTAAATTATTGAACACTGAAAAGATCACAAAAAAAAAAAAACCAAAACAAAACACGCTTCAACAAAATACAAAAGTGCCGTCCGTGCACTGATCGTTGCGCGACGATCGTCGCGTAGAGAACGTCAAAAATCGCTGAAGATCTCACAAAAACTAAGGAATATAATCGCAAGAAAAGCCCCAACCATTCGAATACGTAATTCGTAGTTCCTCGTTGACTCAATTCGTTGAGATACTTTATTCTCTGTTTTTTTCCTTTTTTTTATGTACTCTTTTTTGTAGATTTTCGCTTGTTTTCATTTTAACCCATCTGGACTCCATCGCCTTGATCGCTGTTTCGAAGAGAGTAATGCGGCTTGGCTGGTGGTACTAGTGTTGCAGAGACGACGACGGCTCCGCTGGTTCGATGCCGTCTTTAGACAACACAACTCTCTCTCTCACACACACACACACGCACTTTGTGCTTCCTTGAGCGTGATTACGTTCTCAGCGAAAATGAAATACAAAGAATTAAAATTGTACTCTCTAATGGTAGTTGTTGTTGCTGTCATTATTATGTTGGTTTTTTTTTTTATTGTTTTTTTCACAATGTTTTGAGAAAATGCCGGCAAACAGGAATGGATTCTTAACCCTTTGATAGTCGGAGGTGCTTAAGAGAACAGCAATGAATGCTTAATAAAATAAATACTCGTATAACAAAATTAATTTATGATTTATTTGTTTTGTTTTAATTATCAAACATAGAAAAAACAATTCAATTCAATTCAATTGTGAATATTTCTTAAATTTTAAATCTTTTAAATGTCCTAAATTTTAATAATATGTATTATCTAATAGATAAATTGGTAAGATTGACTTTAATCATTAGATAATACATATTATTAAAATTTAGAAAATTTAAAAGATTTAAAATTTCAGAAACAAATACCTTTGCGAAAATGTCTTTGCTGCAAATGTGTAAGATTTAATTTAATTATTAGATGATACATTACAAAAATATAAGTTATTTAAAAAAATACAAATTTGAAAAATATCCACAATTGTTGTTTTTGTATATTTTTCTATGTTTTTCCCAAGAGAGACTTCTCGAGTGTTAAATTTAAAACAAAAAAAAAATTAAAAGTTTACTATGTATGTTAAATTTTTAAAAATAATAAATAGATAAAAAATTCTGCCTTGACTTCTAACAATTTTTTGACTTCTAACAAAATTAAATGTCATTTCATCATATCGAAATCATCTGCTCAACATTGACATTTGACATCAATTAAATTTAATTATTTCTAAAAGTGTGTATAATTATCGTGTGTTGTAATTAAATATCTGAATATGACTGACAGTAACCGATTTGTGTTAAGACATTATTAAGTTGGCGTTAAAACCTTGACTTCCAAGAGCTGTAATAATGTGCGTGTTGAACTGACATCGATACGGTGGCTCACTTGACTGTTATGTCTCTCAACCGATATTATTGAGTTCTCACTCGTTTACTCTATTTACTAATTTCGTGTGATCACTCTCTGTTTTCCTTGCTTACTATCGTATATTTCTTTCTCTCGCGTGCCGTCATCTCTCGTCTTCTCGTATTAGTGGCGTTTTTTCTCTCATCTTTAATTACTTACTCGTACTACATTTTTCTTTACAAATTCATAGTACATACTCGTATTCTGTGTAAAGTAAACAGAGTGTCATGTTGCCAGCATAAAGAAAAAAATAGTGTGAAATGCGAACAGTTTTGTAAAATATGGAGCTGATAACGATAAACTAGAAATCGAATTAATAAAAGCGTTAAAAATGTTCATGAGAATATAATTTGGAAAATGCAAAAAACAATTATTCAGTCAGTATTCATCTTCTGTATCTCAATATTTATTTTCGTAGGTAGTTCTTTTGTTATCTATCTTCTTCCTTCTTCTTCCCTCGCCTTTTTCAAGGCGCCTCTAACTAACAACTACCTCGATATTCGCATATTCTTCCACGTACTATACTTCTTCATGAACCCATAATCATTTGGCTGATTTCTCATTTTTAATTTTTTTTGCGTTTGGAGGTTTGTTTAGATCGATTACGTTGTTGTTCTATGTTTATTTTCTTAGCTTGCGGATAAAGATTCCGCAATTCGTTACGTCAAGGTCGTTTATGGTATTGTACAGCTAGTCCTGTTTTTACACGGTCTTTTTCTTTACACGATTTTGAAATAACACTATCGACAAAAATAAACTTATTCTGTTTTAAAAAATAAACTTATTCTAGAGGTTTTTTTACACGAAAAAAAAAAATTTCTATATGAACCGTTTATTATCCCATTACATACTGTGTGTCTATTTTTAAACAATTTTTTACACGATATTCTCAGGAATGTATTTACCGTGTAAAAACACGATTAGGTGTATTGTCTATCTTTTTCACACGCTGACTATCTGAATATTTTGAAATGAAATAGCTGCTGAAATCATATTTTGAAATGAAACAGCTGCTTGTATGAAATTCAGCTGCTGAATTGTACAAAAAAGTAAAGACAAATCACTCTCAGCATCTTATCTTACGAAGCTGGTCGGTCTTATTCCTAGCAACAAGTAATGAAACAAATGAAGTTATTATTTTCTCTATGAAAACTTGAAAGTTTTTGTTTTATTTGTTTTATTTACGAAAGTTTTTATTTTATTTATTAATATTAATAACATGAATAAATATTTTTTGAGTATAGAGCAGCTGCACAATAAACAATAAGGAGTAGAGATAAAAGAAGAGAGTTATTGTGCGCGCTTGTATGCGGGTGTGTAATCAAGATATAAGAACAATTCATTATTGTTTCTCAATTAATTTAACATCCTCATTTTGAGAGATCGTGTGAATTGCACCCAAGATTTAATAGAGAAGATATGTTTAACGTGTTTACATTAAACACGCTGCTTTCCATTCGTTGTTATTTTGCTTAAGCGAAAGCACTATAGTATAGTTTTAGGCTGGATTTTAATTTTTATTGACAATTAAACTACGATTATTTTTCACCTTATTTACCTTATTTCAACTATTATACTCATTATTTATTTTTTCATTGGTTCTAGGAATTTATTTAGTTTTAATTTTAACGTAAATTTTAACGTAATTTTTTGCATAATGAAAAGAATACTTTGATGTAAATATTTTTATATTAAGTAGACCCGGTCTGTAAAGAATTTAATTTGGTTTGGGTTTCAATTTGATTAGCATTTACCATATTAATTAAGCCCTCACAAAAATAATTTGCTAAAATTCCTTAACAGCATTAACATCATCGTCATCATCGTCACAATGATCAGCATAGAAAACAGAATTAGTTGCCGTCGCGGTTGATTAGCATCGTTGCTTATTGTTTAAGTTTTTTTAATAAATTACTATGCAATAATTTAATTTTTGCGTGATAAATTGTTTTTTATTATGCTTTTTGTGAAGAGAAAAGATTTGCATAAATTCTTCAAATTGCATTTTATTGTAAATTAAATGATCATGTTTAGCAACAGACTTATTTGACGTTAATAAATCAAAGAGCAGGCAAACAGACAGACACGTAACGAGTAGCAGCAGTAGCAGCAGCAGCACCAGCAGCAGCAAAAGCAAAAATAATAGCAGCAGTAGCGGCAACAACGACAATTAAAAGGCATGCAACAAATGGGTACAGCTTCGACAACAACAATAATAATAACAGTAAAAATGAAAACAACAACAAAAAAGACTATTAATTATTCAAATAAAAACTGTCCAAACTGACTGAATACTGACGCCATAAAAATGCATGAATAAATTGATGCCAATTTCAAAACTTCACTTCGTCGACGCAGAAAACCGATTTTTACATTTAATTATTTTTTATTCTTTTTTTTAATACAATCATTATTCTTGTTTCTTTTTCTTTTTGTATTATATTTAAAACAAAAACATAAATGGGAGCGTTTAATGGAAGGCAGTACGACATGGTATTGCTTTAAGGTCTCTCCTTAATCCCATTTTTTATAGCGGCTTAAGATTAATCGTTTAAGAATGAGTTTACATAGAATTCTTATGTTCTTTAATCTCGTTGAACAAAATCTTATTCAAACAAACCTTAAATTCTTTCAAAAGTTTTCAATTAAACTGAGTGAACATGAAAGTTCAGTTTTATAATAAAATAACCTCAGAATTCTGTTCATTCTGTCTTTCTTTTAAAGTCTTTCTTTCTAAAGTTTCTTTGTGTAACATAATTTTTTTCAAAAACGAAAATGATTCGAATCCAATTAAGATTGTTTAATTTAATTTAATTTTAATTTTTAACACTTAAACTTATATTGTAAAAAAGGTAAAATTGGCTAATTGCGGCCGTCTTTAGACGTACCTACTTTTGAATTGGAAATAACGTACTTTTTCATTAAAGTAAATACGATCTAAAATGTACATTGAAATTTTGACATTTAAATTATTAAAGAATATACATACATACGTCAATTTATGATAAAAAAAGATTTATGAAGATTTGTATGATGCTTTTTATAAGGAGAAGAGAATAATTCTGTAATTATGCAAATATTTCAATTCAATTTGTTTAACTCTGTAATTTACGATTATCATCATGTATTATTGCACTTTGCTTTAATACAAAAATCGTGCGTTCATGATGACGATTGTTGTTGTTGTTGTTGTTATTCTTTTTATTACTACGTATTACATTTCATAGTTTTAAATTATTGATTTGTTACATTTAGTGCAATTTGTCAAGCATTGCATTAATTTTTATTATTATTATTATTATTGTTGTTGTTGTTGTTGTTGTAGCAGTATTTGTGCACACACACACACACACCCTCGCAGACGCTGCAAACATTCACTTCACCCAATAGAAAAAAAATAGTGACATACATGCCTTTTTTCGTTTAAGAAAAAATCGTCTATGAAATCGTCAATGAATCTCTGAAAGCTTGCAAGACGCGGTACAACGTACACCGCCCGTCCACCGGTTTCCTTCCACCAATTTTGGCTCAAGCGTTATTTTGTATTTTTTCTAAAACATTTCTTTTCTTTTTATTAAGTCGCAGCCTTTCAGAGAGGTTAAAAAATTTCATTGGTTTCGACCTGGTTTCTTTAGTGCTGAGTTTCTTATAACGCGATTTCAATAAGTACGAATAATCCTTCCGTTGACGGTATATGTATGTATATTTCAAAGTTGACTATATGTTACATGAACGACAATTTCCTACCGGGTTGCTTTGAATTATTGTCATTACAGTTATTAATTGGTCATTGATTTTTGTTTTTGTGGTGTTGTATTTTTTTGTTTAATGGCGAATGTGGTTTACCGGTTGACGAGGACGATGACAATGACAATGACGACGGCGACGGCAACAGTAACTCTAAAAGAGACGACGACAGCGATGGCGGCAGGTCAACAAATGTTTAGCTTGATTGATTGTTAGCAAAAGGCTTGGCAGAGACAGAGTTATGCCAGAACAGTGTTGATTGTGTTGACATTTGAGTGAAATTTGTTGTTGTTGTTGTTGTTGTTGTACCTAAATACATGTTTTATTAAAGGCTGCATACCTGTGGCTGTTGCTGCTGCACGTCTCTTACTATTAACTGTAACTATTGTCAGAGTGAGTGGCCTTGTTCTTGATTTCTATGATTTTCATATCGTTCAATTAATTATTATTTTATTACCTGCTTTAATTAAAACGACACTCTCGGGCGGGCAATCAATTCAACGCATTTGCATGCCACTCATGAATTATGATCGACAGTAGCAGGCAGCGTCACGTTGCGTTATTAATTTAATGCATTCCTTCTTTCAGTTATCATACACGGAATGAATTCCATTCGAAGGTGTTAAGTTTTACATCATCGATTTTATTAGGAGTGGATAATGTCAGCAGCAACAACAGCTACAACAACAACAACAACGCATTCGCTTTCAAAAGGGGCTCGTTTTTCTACGTATTACAGTCTCTAATTACGTTGTCTAGCGAGCGCTTGATCAGCAGTCATTTGTCACGCTGCAGAATTGTTGCGTTAAAACTGTTTAAACAAGTGTAAAGAAGAAGAAGAAGAAGAAGAAGAAGACCATTGATTTGACAGCAAAGTTCGAATGTAAATAAGCGCTCTTCCCATTTAATCGTGCCAATTTTTGTAGCGTGATTCACCTTCTTTCACCTTAAAACTTGCCCAATTTTCTGATTTCTTTGAAGACGCCATATTCTACCTAATAGAGTGTATATATTGCATATTTTTAGGAGTTCAGTTTGCGGCGCAATTATCTGGTTGCTCTCTTACTTAGTTAGCATATACATACATACATAAATATTAGAGGACTGCATGAGACGTCTCTAAGGCTGGTTCAAGCCGTCTTACAAGTTTCAGGGGTTGTCTGAAATGCTTTAATTTTCTTTCAAATCAAGCGGTGACTTTTGGAAGCGCTGCTGAAAACATTCCACCGATATGCTTCCGAAAGTCACGGCTTAATTGGAAATCAAATGGCAGCCCTGCATCGACGCAAAAATGTTGCTATGTCAATTTCGAATCATTCGAGACATCTCATGCAGCTCTCTAATAAATATCCAGAGTAGTGTAGTGTATGTAGAGCATCATATCCATAAATATGCATACATTTGTGTTATGTTCTTCCATTCAAATGATTTTTTTAATGAATCATTTTAACTCACATTTGAACATGTGAGTTTTAATAATTGTAACTGAAGAAATAATAAATTTACAATATCTATGGGTTTTCATTGCAAGACATCCATTGCTGTCATCTTAAAATGGACGTTTTGACGTCTGCTGTCATAACATACTTGTGAATAGCTTGTAGCCGCACCGCAAAGTCACTTAAACGTGCCGCAAACTGCAATTTGTGTATGCTAGCACTGAGCATTTTAGCCAGTACACAAACCTCTTAGCACATTGCAACTGAGGTGAAGGTAAAATAACGCAAGTCACTTTACAAACAAGTGAGCTTGTGAATATGAATTCTGACAAAAAGTGACTTTTTAGAGACGACGACGACGACGACGACGAGTGACTCGGCGAGCTTGTCAATAAGTCTTTTGAGAAAATTATCTATAAAGTTTTTCGAATAAAAATTAGTAAGGTTTAATTTCTTAGTTAACAAAATTATTTTTAATTAAGGTTTTAAATGTTGATCAAACTGTGTTAAATTAATGACTAGCAAAAATTTGTATAGAAATAAATCACAAATTAGACAAATTGTAGGCATTTATTACAGCATAACAACAACAACAACACCAATGCGGTTTTAATAATGAAAATAATAATATAACAATGACAAATCATTTAAAATCAAATGCATCAATTAAATCAATTCTGGCGCAAATTGAACAAAATGCTAAATGAGCGTGCGTGCATAAAATCAAACGAATAAGCGCTCAATTTAGTTCATCATTAACGTGCAACATCATTCATTGCCTTCATCATCATCATCATCATCATTATCATCATTATCATCACTAACATCATCAGCACGAGCATTATGCAAAAATCTGTGCAAAATATGAAAATACGAATTTATGACTCTTCTAAGCGCACTTGACTTGAATTACTGCAGCCGCTCAAAGAGAGCGCCAGCGCCAGCGCCAATGCCATCGTCATCGCCCGTGCACACTCTTCGAAATGGTAATAACTATTGTTACTTTATTGTTATTGTGGAAATATGCTAAAGCGCCAACAACAACAACAACTGCGCGCTGCCTTATGCTGGCTGACAAGTAAGAAGCTTGTGAAGCATGAGCGCTAGGCGCGCCTCCAACAGATTTAGAGATGATGCCACGGAATGGATGGACGGATGGATGGATGGATGGAGAGCAAATGACAAAAGCAACAACAACAACAACAACAACTATGCGTACAAAAACACTTAGAAATTGTCGCGTATTTTTGTGATAATATTTTTCATTGTTTTGAAACATTGAAATAATACTGAAATGATTCAACACAAGAAAGATGCAGCAAAAAAATGCAGCAACGATATTTGTCAAAATACATTAACTCGTTAACGTCTCTGCCCGCACAACAACAAAACCACAAGAAGTGGATGCATTTAGTTTTAAATTTCTTACTCCTTAAAAGAACTCGATTTATATTGTATTTTGTACCTAAATTAAAAGCTAAAAAATCCTATAAATTTAGAAATAAATTACTTCAAAAAAATCTTCAAAAGATTTTTGGAGTAAGAAATTTTTACTAATTATTTTAGTAACAATTTTTAATAAACTTTGAAATAAACTTACTTTAGCAAAAGTATTAAGAAATTATTCACGAAATTCTTAATAACATTTTTCATTGCATTTCATTTCATGAAATTGAAGTAAATAAATAAATAATTTTTTCATGCTAATAAAAATTGAACAATTGAAAAGGATCATTTATCAACAATAATTAATGAATCAAGAATTAAAAATTTATCAAAACAAGTACGAATTAATTACGGTTATTAACGCTGAGTTTGTAGCGATTTTAAAAACAATTTATTTATTTACTGAACGACGACGACGATATTGTAAATTAATGAACATTGAGAAAGGAACGTCGTCGCCGGCGACAGATCGACGCGACGCGTCGTATTGCACAAAATGACGGCGCGCCGGAATGAACAAACGTAGTTAGGCAGGAAGAAGGAACACTTTCAAAGTGTTCGTGGCCGTGTTTAATAAATTGCAAGCATTTAATTGTATACAACAACATCAAGTTTGTTAAAATAGCACCAAAAGCAACAACAACAGCAATCCATTCGAACAATGACAGTAACGATAAAAACAACAGCAAATTTCTTCAAAGGAAGAAAAATAAAAATAAAAATCTGCTTAAGTAACAATGTTTGGCGCTGTTGTTGCTTGCTTGCTTGCTTGTTTGTTTAATTGTTGTTTGCCGGATTTTTCGGCTGCTTCTTCTTCTTGTTCTCTTTGTGCTTCCTTGTAGCAACTAAAAGTGCAAACACAACAAAAAACAACAACAGCAACGAAATGATCCGCAACGCTCTTTACAAAGTAAAGAGAATAATAATATGAACAACAACAACAACAACAACAACAACAGTAACCGTAACAACAAAAACAATTATATCGTATAAGTATAACAACCGGCAACAATCAAACTGAGTGCTAACACTTCTACTGTTGCTGCTGCTGTCTGCACCGTTGCTGTTGTTGTTGGCCAATTAGCGTTTACACGAGTGTCAACATGTTTTGACCTCTGGGCACATTTGCCCGCATCATGCATGCCTGCATGCATGCATGACGACGGCACGCTTGACGCGAATATCGTTCACTCGTACTTTCTTGCGGCTGAGTTTTTGTTGGGACGACGCGACGCTGCGACGGTGCTGGGCCTGGCTGGTTGGCTCGTGGTGGCGATAACTCTCTTCTCTTTAAGCGTTCTCCTTTTTATTTGTATTTTTATGTCTTCATTTTAATATTCTTTGTAATTGAATTTAACTTTTAATAAGTGTCAACGAAGTGTTAATATTTATTATATTATTTATTTTTTATTAACAATAAAATCATAGAAAGTGAACTACATTTTGTGCCATTTAAGGGCGGCACTAATCACTGTCACTGTATGCAATAATTACGATAAAGCAATGAGTATGATTCGTATGTCATTATACTAGTAGTCATTATCGTCACACCTTTTTTCTCATTTCAATTATCAATGTCAGCAGTGAAGACCGAAGTACATACTTTTGCTTTCATAGAATAAATAATTAATTACCTCAAGTAATTGCATCGATAATAGTGGACCGATGATTTCAGTGGAACAACCAACACTGCCCAATCCAATACTGGCCGGTCAGCCGATTACTATTACTACGATTACTATTACCATTCGATCCACTTCCTTTACTTAAGATTACTTACGATTATTTACGATTACGATACGATTACTTACGATTTCTTTCGATTACTATTACTATTCTTTCGATAGTACTATTCGATCCACTTCCTTTACTTACGATTACGATACGATTACGATACGATTACGATACGATTACGATACGATTACTTACGATTACTTACGATTACTATTACTATTCTTTTAACACTACTCCGTAATGGACTTACCTAATATACTTACTTAATATGGTTATACAATACGTCTTAATTGTAGCTATTCCTTTAGTGATGATCCTTGCAATTGATTTCAGCACATGGCCTCTAAGCATTCTTCGCCATGACGCGCCTTGACCTGGCAAAAGTATTAAGCACGACGTTATACACAACACTTCTTCTATAAGAAATAGAGGAATGAAAAAGCGATCCTCTTATTTTTAATAAAATCCGTTTATAAATGTACAGTGTGCGCCATCTTTTATGTCGGTATGTGATGTTTTGGCTGGATTCCAAGACGGACGGTGGACATAGTCTGTCGGCAATATTGTTTTTAGAGTCAATTGCACTTTATGCGGAAACGAATGCACAAATGCAAATGAAATCCTGCAAAATGCGCCGCAAAGTAGTTCCACTGACGCCAAAATGCTGAGCGCCGTGACTATACCCTTCTTTAACCGGCTTTTACCAGTTCATTGGAACGTCTTGGGCGTTGATGAACGGTAGGTCAACGATTCGACCACTGTCCCATGCTTAACAAAATTCAACATCAAACGATGAATAGTGTTTGAAAAGACGGTGCTTCTTGGCCACGATCGATTTTTGAAGAAATGCGCTACTATTTTCGAAGTACAGCGTCACTGATTCGGCGCGTTGTTTCTGTGTGTAACGATTCATGGTTAATTTAATTGTACTGAATTGATGTTTCAAAAACATTCAAGTCTCAAAACTCAGAACTCAAGTCAATAACGGTTGATAAATGTTGAAGTTATACAATGTTTACATACCGATATAAAAGATGGCGTAAACGTTATATGTATACGAAAAAAAGTTTACATCGATTACTGTAATTTAATGTAATTATATAGTAATGTTAATGTCAATGCGTGTAGTGTAAATACTCCCACTTTTTAGAGAGCGCGGTTTCAAAAATTAACTCTTTTGCGAGACTGTCTCATAATCACAGCGAAAACGAATCAATAAAAAAAACGAATTCATACGAACAACACCTTTTGCCAAGAGTGAGGTGGTGCACGAAACGAAAATGAAACGCCGCCAGTAGAGTCGGGCAAACATTGAGACATGAAGACAGCTTGATCCGCCCTATTCGCGTTATTGACTACTTAATTAATAAATCATTAAACAAAAGGTCGTTCGGCTAAGTTTTTATATTGGTTGTGAATGGTTGTTAACGCTCAGCAAGATCGTCAAGATCGTACGTAGTATCGTTTTACCAAAACGACGATATTTTAGCAAAGCTGAGAAAAGGCGCAAAAAAGCACAGACGCCAAAACTAGTCGACGACGACGATTGTTTGTTTCTCGACGAAAACGAGAAAAATTCAAAACCTCAAGAAATAACTAATAAATATAATTGGAATAACAAATAAACAATAGAGATAACAATCTTTAAAATGCAAATTGTTTGTTTGCTCGCTCGCGCGTTGGTCTAAGGCAGCAGTCGAAGGCTTAAAAGTCATTCAGATGGCGGTTACTTAATGGTTGTAACCAAACGCTGAGGTTACCGGCGGTGGCGGCGACTCTGTGTGTGTGTGCTGTGTCGGCGACTGCTGCCGAAGTGTCAGTTTTGTTGACAATATCTTCATCAGCGACATCATTTCTAGATAATGTTTGAGCTGTCAACTGCGTTGCCGTCGCCGTCGCCGTTGTCGTCAACGTCAACGTCGCGCACGTTGGTCTTGGTCTTTGAAGACCAAGATAAAGCTTTTGATTAGCGACGTAGCGACGACGTTGGTGAGGGCGGTGTTGGTAGATCGGATGGTGGTAATAAATATATGTATGTACAAACGACTAGTAGCAGCAGCACCACCATCTCCACGCCGACCCACCCCCGCGACACGCCCTCACACGCCGTTGAGCTTGAGCTTAATTGAGTAACATGTAGAAATATAAATTTTTTTTTTTTAATTTATTTTTATTTTTTTTTTTTTGCGAAACTAATTTTCAATACAACACTCACGCCCACACCTAGAAACATGTCACACCGAACTGATTGCGTCTAGCTGATTGAATATTTATGAATTCTACATGTATGTGTTTGTATGTATGTACGTATGTATGTATGGCGGTATGATGGTCGCTTAGCTGGTTTGTTTGACGCTGGTATGGCCAGATTGCTTGCTTCTGTATGTCGACGACGTCGTCGCAACGCGTCGCAACGCGTCGGCTCGCTTGTCGCCGTCCCCGTTCGGCTGGCCCCGCCTCTCAAATGTTCAAATTCTATTTGAATTTATATGATTCTTGATTGTTTTCAGTCAAATCAATATTTTCCATTTGATACATTTTTCTAACTTTTCTATCGATTGAACGATCGCACAAATAAGCACGATTGACATTTTGAATGTTGATGACAACGGCAACAACAACAACAACAACAACAACACTCACAACAACAACAATGCCACCAATCATGCTCAAACAAACGTTCGATTAACATTTTTCGGAATTTTATGACTCTGTTGAAATGATTGCAGACACCTGAGAAAATATTGTTAGATATCATGGAGAGTGTGCGGCAAGAGTGACAAGAAGAAGATGGTGGTGAATAGAGAGGCGGAGAGTTAGAGACGCGGGAACATTATGAAATGAGCGCTGGCTTGACTCACGTTTTGCAGGTAATAAATAATTGCTGATCGTGGCTTCGATGAAGTAAGATTAAGAGAGGTTCAAGGCGTTTAGTTATTAAGGCCGAAGAGTTCTACAAAAACTCTCTCAAAAAAATACTAATACTGGCTCTCGCTTGCTCGCTCAGACATCGGATCTTTCTCGGCCGGTAGACTCTTCTCTCTAGTAATGAAAAGATCAATGAACTTGATCATAACCCTCAGTCATTTACGAAAAAGCAGTACGCGTAGGCGTACATACTTCGATTGTGTAGAGAGGACGAGACGAGAGTGGAGAAAAATAGACTGAATTGTTTAATTTTCGCAACAAAGTCTTTTAACTTTCTAATATTTCAGAGATTTCAGAGATAATTGTTTGGAAAAATGTTAGCGAAAGTAATTCGACTTAATTATGATGATCTTGTCCTTTTGATCAGTTGAAGAACCATAAAAATTGGTTGGGGCAAAAGTATTCGGCGTTTTTCGCATCGCATCAAGTGTCATAGCTATGAGACGAGTCGACCTATTACCGAAAAAATCAATGAAAATATGTCTAGCACTTTCATCGAATACTTTTTCTCCAACCGATACAAACGAATACAAAATAATAAGAAGCGTAAAAAAGTATCGTATCGCTTCATTTAGCGCGTAAAGTAAAATCATAAATTGTATATTAAAAGTTGGTGAATGAAAATAAAATAAAATAAAAATTTGCGGTTTTATTTTTTTTTTTTTTAATTTCTGTTAAATTTTTTTCGTGTGTGTTTTTATTGTTATTTTTCATAATCAATTAAATTCAATCAATTATATTGTAATTTGAAATAAATAATTTATTTATTACATAATTATTTTTGCGTTTTTAAAAATTTTTCTTTTTCTTTTTTGCTGTTATCGTAAAAATACAAAATATTTTTTTTTGTTTATAATACAAATAAATGAAAATTAAAATAAAATTCTTTTTTTTAAAACACAAATTGGTTTAATACGATATATATATATATGTATGTATGTATGTATGTATATATGTATGTAGGTGCGTATGTGTGTGTTTGTGTATTTTGTATTTTACAATTAAATGAGAAAGAAAACTGAAAAACTGCAGTAAAATCAATTGTTTTTTTGCTTAGCATAATAATTATAATTGTACAATTGTAGCCGTCTGTCATTCTTTACGAGAATGCAAACATAAATATATATGTGTATGTGTGCGTGTTGTGTAACTCTGCTTTTTTTCGTAGTTTCGACGTTAGAGAAAGGTTAAGTTAAAAGTTAAAGCATAGAAAAAATAAATTATGTAAGTAATAAAATAATATGCAATGAGTGTGTGTGTGGGTGAGTGTGTGTGCTTGTGTATTTGCTTGCATATAAAAATGTATATACGTATGTATATGTATGAGTATTTTAGTTGACAAATATGTATGTGTGTATGTATGTACGATATGGATTTATAAGTTTTCATGTGACGCCTTCAAGTCAACTCTTGTTAAGATATGTACGTATGTGTGTGTATGTATTTTTGCACTTCCCCTGTATGTGTGTGTGTGTGTGTGTGTGTAGTAGGTATTTTGTTCTTCTCCCTCCTCTTCTGCTATTACTATATGTATATGTATTGTATAAAATTCAAAATGCAAGACCACGCACGTACTTGTATTTCTTACACTCTTCAATAAGTATTCATGTATGTATATGTGTGTGTGTGTGTGTGTGTGTTTATGTACTCGCACGTATTGGAACTATAATGTAGCATAACTATGATAAAATGTACCGCCAGTACCGCCGTAGCAGTGTAAGCATGTCTCACTTACGCTGAGGTAAGCAAGAGAGCAACAACAAGCGACGTTACTCTGACCTGGTAAGAATTCGTATAACTAATACTTTTTTGCATTGTGCATTTGCAATGTACAGACGTTATATTTTCAAGCATATAATTTAATATATTGTTGAAAATATTGTACAAATGTAGGTAAATATATATGTACATATACTCTAGTACTCGTATATGCATACGTCGGTGTATGTGTGGTCTATTCATATCAACAAAATCGTTAGTTCAACGAATTTTAAGCATTTTTCTCTGGTAAATATTTTTAGATTTTGTAGCAGCAACAATTGCTTCCTAATTCCTTTGAGGCAAACATTTTCCAGCTGCTTTTTTTTATAATACAAATATAAAAGTTATATTGTTCTAAAAGTATGTATGTATTAAATAAAATTTTTAAAAGTATTAAATAGAAGTTTAAAAGTAGAAAAAAGCAAGAATATACAATCATAGAAGAAAATCTATTTACTCAGAATTTTTTTTTGTTTTTTTTGTTATTTGTATGTATTAAAAAAAAAATTTTAAAAGTATTAAATAGAAGTTTAAAACTAGAAAAAAGCAAGAATATACAATCATAGAAGAAAATCTATTTGCTCCGAATTTTTTTTGGTTTTTTTTTTGTTATTAGTTTTCAAATTGAAAAGAAATTGAAAAATTTTACAAGACATAAAAAATTAAAATTTTTACAAATTTTATTACGCAATTACTTCCTTCTTTCCTTGTTGCGTTTTTCTTTTCTTTTCTAGCGATTTCTACCCACCGGTTTTTGGAAATGAAATGAAATCTATTAAAATGAATGATTTAAATCAAGCTTTTCCAAGTTGGCTACAACCTTAAGCCGCATTGGATTAAGCGCTAATTCCGCTTTTTTCCTTTTGCTACAAATCGTTTAGTATTCTTCGACATCTTTTTTAGGCTTCGACCTCTTTTAGTGCGGCCCTCTTTTATTGAAACAATCAACCGTGAAGTATTCTTGCTGCAACCGTGAAATGATTAAGCCTTCGGCACTAATTGTTTTTCCCAACGGGTTAGCGGAGATGCTCTCTCTCTCTCTCTCGCAATGATTGTAAACATGTCAATGTGAGTTAGGATGGTTGTGTGTGCTTATGGGTGTGTGGGTGTGTGTGACTTTGTGTGTTCTTTAATTCATTTTAAGCGCTTAAGAATATTTCCTAAAGACTTCTGGTGCCTTTCAAGAGCTTGATGCTCAAAATCGTTTCTGTTTATCGTTCAAATGGTTATAAAAATAATAATAGTAACATTGATAAAAAAAATTAAAAAATATACAACAATAAAGTAAGTATGCGTAAAAGTACAGAATTCTTTGAAAACTTATGCTAAACATTTCAGTCAATCAGTCGGAACTTTTGGGATGTGTTTCCGGTTTATCATTATGACCACCATCGTCATCATCATCATCATCATCATCGTCGTCACATTGTCATCAACATAATTATCATTATTATAATTATTATTATTATTATTATTATTACAAAGTTATTTATATTTAGTCGTAAACGCTACACTAACGCTAAAACTGCGACCGAATTGATCGTGCGCTCGATCGTGCTCTCGATCGTGCTCTCGATCGTGAATAGAATTTCATTTTTCATTTCTTCTTAAATATTTAAAAAAATGATTCTAAAGAAGTTGCTTTCTCTTAGGTTTTCAGTGTTAAGTTGTGTTGTTGCCGTACCGCTGAGAGGCGCAGCAAAGGTTTCTCTCTCTCTTTCTTTATTTTGGAAGGCTCGTTATCGCTTTCTCCTTGATTTTCAACAACTTTACTGATTACTCTGTCCCTTAACGGTTTCCGGTATGCCATTTCCGGTTGGTTTTTATCCCACAAGCTGCGCAGACAACGCTACTGCCGCTGCCGCCGCCGCCGCCGCTCCGTTGCAGCTTTGCGTTTATCTCTTCCTTCAAGTTTTTAAATGTTACAGATTTTGTTGTTATTGTTGCTGTAGTTGCCACCTTCCTCCGCCTTCCCTGCAAAACTAAGCCTCCCTTTCTCTACCCCTCTCTCTCTTTCCTCCTTTCCCGCTCTCTCTCTCTCTGTCTCGTCGTAACTGCATCGCCTTGATTTGCTCACTTTTCATGTCCTCTCATGTACTCCGGTACTTCTGCTGCCTCGGCTCGGCGGCGCCATTCAGCTGCGTCGTGTGCTAAGCGTCGTGTGCTGGTGCTGCATCGCGCTTTGTTGACGCTTCGCCGGCAGCTGCTTGTCGTCCGCGCGCTCGGTGCGCTCCTGCTGGTGGTTGCGTTTGTGGTGCCTGCGCGTGCGCCTGCACTGCGTTGAGCAGCACTCGTCCGGCCCTTCTGCGCCTGCGCCTGCGCCTGCGTCGGTCGTGCTGACATGTTTTTCGAAGACTTTCCGCTTCGCCGAGACGCGCGTTTGTTGGCAGAGCGAACGCGAGCAGCGTTTGCGGTCGCAATTCACTTTCGAGTCCTAAACGAAAAGAAGAAGAAGAAAGAAGAAAAAGAAAAAAGACAACATTTAATTAATTTCGTTAATTTCGTCGGCTTCAGTTTCAATAATTTCGTTGCTTCGAGCAAGCGTTGCTTTTCTCACCTTGCAGCGACACTTGATGCACTTCTGCTCGCCGTGCGACGCCAGCACCGGATGCCACTCCTGGCCGTTCTCGTAGATCGTGTTGAGCACTTTGCAGCCGCCTTGCGTCAGCAGGTCGTCCGTGATGCGGGCGCTCGATCGATGCTCTGCCTGATCCTGCAGGACGTTTGGATTCGCCGGACCCGCGCTTGCCGCCGACTTGTCGCTGCGCACGCTCATCTTCGCCTCCGGGCAAACCTTGCAGCAGGCCTTCTTGTCCGGCCGGTAGGCCAGCTTGTCGGAGCACGTCAGCGGCGGACAGACCATGCGCGGGCAGCGCACCTGCAGCGTGAGCGCGTCGCAGCTGCAGGTGGTGCAGGTGTCGAAGCCGTTGGGCGGCAGGAACGGATGCCACGTGGCGCCGGCCAGGTGGAACTGCTCGCCCAAACGACAGCCGCGCTTGGTTTGCTCCGCCGTGGCCTCCTTGACGAGCACTTGCGGAATGCACGTGGGACAGCATTCGCCCTCGCGCTGCACCAGCTCCTCCTGCGGCTTGCACTGGGCCGCCGGGCATTTGATGGCCTCGCAGGTGGCGCGCCCGTGCTGGCAGGCGCACATCTGGCACGTGTCCTGGGTGCTGCGCCACTGCTCGGCCTCGTCGTAGAAGCGACCCGAGTGGAAGCACTTCGTCTCCGGCGTGATCAGGTGGTTGCCGCTGTGGTCGCCGGGCAGCAGCGAGCCGGGCACGTTGTTGTCGTTGTAGAGCGGGTAGCAGTGCGACGGCACCTTGGTCGACTTCAGTTTGCCGCGCAGCAGGAGCTCCTTCGGTTCCTTGGCGTGTATCTCGAGGTAGCAGACGCTGGTCTCCAGCTTGACCAGTTCGTTGGACGGCATGTCGAGCACGAAGCCTTCCAGGTAAGAGCTGTTGAACTCCTCGAGTAGCTTGCGGGTCACCGGCGCGCCGATGGCTTCGATGGGCTTCTCCTCCAGATAGAGCTGGAGGTCCGGCGACTGCGCCTGGAAGCCGTTCAGGGTCAGCTCGTAGTGCAGATTGCATTCGTTGTCGATGGCCAGCCAGGCCATGCCCATGGCATGCGCCGGTGCGTTGGAGGCGTCGACGCGCTTCAGCAAGATGGGTTCTGCCGAGTCGCGGGCATCGGCCACGGGGCGCGGTGCCAGGCGGCCGCGTATGAGACTGGACTCATGTTCGATGGCAACGTTGACGCCCAGGTCGCCCGCGTACAAGGACTCCAGCACCTTGGGAGCCAACTTGTCGACGGTGCCGAGCGCCTGATTGAAGTTGAAGCTGTAGCTGAGATCCTCCAGCATGGTCTTGCGCTTGCCCAGATCCTCGATGAGGCTGATCTCGGGACGGTCCTTCGTGCTGACGCCGTCCGTTTCGATGTTGTACACCAGCGAGCCGTCGTTGTTGAGGTAAACCCAGGCGAGTCCGCTGCTCCGGGTCTTGGTCGACTCGGCGCTGTGCGGCACGAGCAACGTCTGAAAGAGTTCGCAGCTGGCGCGCGTCATGATTTGGCCCTGAATGCGCAGCTGCGGATTGTGTTTGGACTCGATGGTGATCAGCAGTTTGCCGCGCGACATCAGGCGCAGATTCTGCAGCGAGATGGGCGACGACAGCTCCAGAATATTCACCTCGGCGGAGGGTTTGCGCACCTTTTGCAGCTCGTCGAAGATCACATCCTTGCGATCGGCCACCTCGAGGCGCACGTGCACGGGCACGTCGGCGTATTCGTCCGGCGTGAAGACACCGTTGAAGACGAGGGTCAGATGCATCGACGAAGCGGCGCCGCTGCTGGCCGACACGATGGCCGTGCCGCCGGCACCGGACAACAAGTCAGTCTTAATGCCGGGCGCGGGCTCCAGCAACGAGCTGAAGAGTTCTGTCTGCAAAGCCGTGTAGCGGGCGATTTTTCCCGCCAGCGCCAACTCGGCCTGCAGCTTGCTGCCCCAGATCAGAACCACGTGCAGGCGTTCGTCGCGCAGCAGGCGCTTGTAGTCGCGCGGCACGCGTCGCCAGACGCCGCAGATCTTGCCGGTCGCATTCTGGTAGGTGCTGAGGGTGGTGGCGGCCTGCGGTTTCGTGTGCGGCGACTGCAGCTGGTGCTCCTCCAGGATGGTGCCGGCGTCGTCGACGAACTGGATGGCCCGCGGCCGCACGAACTTGCCCGAAGTGTAGAAAGAGTAGTACAAGTTCTTCTTGTGGAACAAGAAGCGACCGGTGGCGACGATGTTGTGCGGATTGTAAGTGGTGTACATGGCTTTCATCTCTTCGCCCTTCAGGAAATAAGAGGTGCGGCCGGTGAGTAGAGCGGCGAAGTCTGCGATGGAGGAAAAAAGGGGCAAAAGAAAGAGAAATAATATTAAATTAAGGAAGAATATTTTAAAAAAAAATTAATGAAAGACGAAGTCCTCTCTGCACAATATTCTATGAGAACCGTTTGGTTACCAAAAATCGAAAGGAATTTCTTGGGTTCTGGTGTTAACCCTCGGTTAAGACGCCGTTCGTATAAACGGTTCGTCCGCCTGTTTTTACGTTTGTCATCAATCTGTACTTACGTTTCATGTTGCGCTCCTCTTCCTCCATATTGATCGGTGCTGGCACGTCCGAGGCCACATCGGTATCTGCAAGAGACCAAGAGAGAAAGAGGTCTTGAAGCATGTGACAAAAAAGTGACAGTAGTTAAGAAAAATGTAGGTATATTAATAATAATGCTCGTAACAATGACAATTCGTTAACAAAAAAAAGAAGAAATAATGGCCCTGAGAATGTTTCAATCTCGGGCTCTGTAAACCTAACAAAAGGCCAGCCCGAAGAACGAAGGCCGCCGCGCAACGTGTCAACAGCACCGACAGCACCGACAGCACCGGCACCGCCTTTAACAGCTTAAGAATGAGTTGAAAAATTATGAATGAGAAATCCATCCCGCAGCGACATTGTTGTTGCAGCGACTGACTTCTAATACCCCGAAAAGTGCGTGCGTGTATCCCGTGGATCGCGGCGAGGCGGCGCAAGGGTGATGACGGGACAATGGCCAGAAGAATGGCCAGCAAACAACGATCATCATCATCATCATCAATCCAGATCACGTACGTTTTTTCGTGCTATTTATGCGTCAGTTCAGTTCGGTTCGGTTCGGTTCGGGCGATTGGGCGGCAAATGGGCCCAACAGACAGTCAGTCATTTGGTCGTTCGTTGGTTTTGACGTTCAGGCGATCGTTTATAATCCGATTATACAAAACTTCTTCGTATTGAGAGTGACGTTTGGCACTCTTGCGAGGTTTAATGCGCCTGCGTCTGTCCGGCTTAACAATGTCACAGCAGAGCCGGGACGAGCCGACACGATCGCAGGTAGTTCGTAGATTCGTAGATACAAACGATATATGCGACAAATGCTTTTTAATAGGCGTCGGCGGTACAACGATAAGAGAGAAGAGAAGAAATGTGTGGTGAAAACCATCAACAAAATCGGAATCCGGCACTTCTTAGAAATCATTCACAAAACCAATGAGAGACGACGAATGGGACACAATGGGTTGGGCTTTTTAACAATTAATAGTTAACACAATACGCGCAAGATGCCTCGGTGGAATATATAGACCATATATACATAGGTACAGGGTGCGCCATCTTTTATGTCGGTATGTGACTTTTGTGGCCGTATTCCAAAACGGACGGTGGACAGTCTGTTGGCGATACGCACCACTATTTTCTATGTACAGTACAAATTGAACTGAATTTACGTTTCAAAAACATTAATACTTAAGTCAATCGGTTGATAAGTTTAAAAGTTATTCAATTTTTACATACCGCCATAAAAGATGGCGCACCCGTTATATATCTAGACGAGTATACAGAACACTTCGATCTACCGACCGCCTAACAAAATCAACTCGACTCTTCACTGAGTTGGCTTCAAATTGAAGTTGCCACCGAACTTCGGAATTCGGTTTTGTTGCTGATACCTCAACAAACCTCTACACAAATTCCGAACCGTTTCGAACCGAAGGGTTATCGCCAGGAAAAGTAATAAAAAATAGGAATATCATTTTTATAGCGTCTTTTTCTCGGGGCGCACCGATCGTAAAATGCCGATTGTAGGGCAAACCGGTCTAGTGTGCGAAATGGTTCCGTGCCGTGCTCGTTTTAATAAAGAGCTCCTTAAGAAGTGTTGTTGTTGCTGTTCCTAATCTGTCCGACAACGAAAATCGATCGACTCGAAAAAATTAAAACCGCAACAAATAAAAAAAAACTAAATTGCAAAAATAAAATGTTACAAAAAAAAAACCGAAACTAAAGCGAAAGCTTACGAAAGGAATGAAGTAAAATTCCTCAAAAAAAAAAAGGAGAAAATCACAAAAACCGCCAAAAATATTGCAGTCTTTAACGGACTTAAGTTAAGCCTTTCAGTGAGAAACGAGAAATCGTTTTTCATGCAAAATAACACAAAAAAAAAACCTACTTTTGGCTTTAGCAAAACTCTGCGCATAGCAACCAACAACAACAACAACAACAACAGCGAAAAATTATGAGCCCTTTGGGCTCTCGGTGGAGCCAACCGAGCGAGAGACCAAACCCAAGCAAATTCCGGCGACGCGACGCTTGATTATGTGCGGCGTTCAGCAGCAGAGCACTTTTTTGGGGAATCCGTGTAGAATTTCTGGCGCGTTATTTTAGCGGGAATGCTTGGAATTAAACAACATGCCATGTTGCTGTTGTTGTTGTTGTGTTGTCTTTATATAGTAACCAACCAACCAACCAACCAACCAACAAGATCAGCATAACACAACAACAACCGCCGCCGCCGCCACTGCCAATCACTGATCGCCAAGATCAGCCCCGTCCCGACGCGACGTCAGCGCATTATGGTCGAACGGCGGCCGCCGCTGATGGTCGTTTGGTCGGTCCTGGTACCAATATAACGAAGGGCGACAAATCTGACACCTTGTATAGCATTTTATTGAAAGCATCATCACGATAAAGGATGACGACGCAGGTGATGAAGGCGGCAGTGGAAGGGGTGAAGTGTGTGGGGAAGGGGAGGGAGAGATAGGGCGATTAAAGTATGCAGGAAAACAGACAGATCCAGCATACGCGGCTGTTGTTGTTCTTCTTCTTATAGCGATCGAGGCAGGGGCAGCAACGCAGCAACGCAGCAACGCAGCAACGCATTGGCCTACAGACTGATCTTATCCCTTGATCTTCATGCTCGTTGCTTTGGAATTTTTTCTTGTGAATCAGACAGACAGAGAGACAGACACAAAAATGCACAGCACTAAACTGGTTCGGATCGGAACGGCATCATGCAGAATGGGTTCGGTTTAGTAGAGCTGACCTCACGCCGCCGCTAACCGCCGCCGTGTTTGGTTCATCCGGTTTGGTTTGGTTGAATTTTTTTTTTTTTTTTGATTTGGCTGTTAAATGATGATGCCAGGCGGCATGATAGGCCGCCAATGCAACGTTTAGAAATTTAGGAACTGATTATAGCACCTTAACTGGATTAGATTAGTATTGAAACAATATAGCAGCGATATATAAAACGATATACTAGAAAAAATTCAACTGAAAATGAAGACAATAAATGGAGAATTGAAAAGCTAAACTAAAGTTTTAAAACTGAACTGTATTGAAAACTGTGACATTAATTTGAGAATAGAAAAGAATTGCAAGAATTGACTCAAATTTTAAACAAAGGTTTAAACCTTAGTTAATAAGTTAATAAACATTGATCTACGAGAAGTTTGCCAGAAAATCGACCAGAAAATCAATTTCTTGAAATTACTGAAAATCAATCAATTAAACGGACCGACCAGGTACGGTCAAAAACGGGCCGTTTTTGAAGACTAACTGAAGCATAAACATGGTTTGATTAGAATTTGATTTAAGTTTGTTACTTGATCATTTGACACTTTTAATGATTAAAAACATGTAAGAGAGAGAGACAGAGAGAGAGAGAGAGAGTGAAAGAGTCATGCTACAAAGTGGAACATGAGTGGGCTACAATATCGACTGAGCTTGGGTCGGCCAAGGTAAGAACGCCAGAGTAACAAAAAATAAAGAAAGATAAAGAACGACCGATACGCTTCGGTCGATTTTAATCAGCTCGTAGATCTTCGGTTTTATGTTACTGAACATTCTTTGGAGATTAAAAATGCGTCCATCGTTCGTATGTTGCGCGTCTCGTCTCGACGCATCGCGTAGCGTTCCGGCGAGAACAGAGCAACGGACGGAGCAACTGATGGACGGACACAACACGACGAGTATGGACTTTTCGGAACTTTTGTTCAAACTTTTGCTTTTCTTTGTTAAAATGTTTCTTTTTCTTCGGTCCTTTGGCGTTTTTAGTTTAGGCCTTTTTGATTGTTCCGCTCGCTGTACTTTAGACATCGAGAATTGGTTTTCGGTTTTGGTTTACGAGAGTTAATTTTTCAACTTTGGTTGCTGGGTGCTGCTAGGTATTGTTGTTGTTGTTGTTGTTGTTGTTAGTGCTACTGATGAATGAAAGAGTCTTAAGCGCTGATAAATGAGTCTCGCGGCGCGGCGCAACGCTGTCGAAACCGCACCGACGCATCAGGCTGCGGAATGCGTTATTAATTTCAACGCTGCGGCGAACTCATTTACACCGGCTTAATTTGATTGCTTCGCAGGAAGAGCGCGCTGCAGGACGCGCTTTTTCCGGCTAACGTTTTTCTTTTTTTTTTTTTTTTGTAAAAATTGAGAGGTTTTTTCGCTGGTGGCCTTCAAATTGAAGTGATGAAAGTGACAGACAGCCACCAAAAAAGAGACGACATACAGCGAGAGAAAGAGGAAGAGAAAGGGGAGAAGTGTAAAGATTGTTAAGGGGTCAATCTTCAAAGCAGGCGTACCGCCCGTGGGATCTTCAGAAACGAAAAAACGTAACGAAAAGACAAAATATTCTATTGCTTTCTTGATTTCAGAAAATTCTTTGCTCCCTTTTTTTTTTGGGTACCGTGACTGGTTCTACTAAGCTGACTGCACCATCAGCACCAGCGAGACGGTTCACAGTAACCGCTTGATTGCTTGATCAGATAAACATCAACAAGGTTCGGCGATACCGATCGCGAGGCGCATAAGAAACGACATGCGTCAGTAACTGGAAGATAACGTGCATGAAGCAAGCAAGGTTACTTACTGCCTTTGGGCGCTGGTGGTGACGGTGGCGGCGGTGGCGGCGGCGGCAGCGGCGCTGATGGTTGCAACATTAATTTAGAAAATTTCAATTTAATTTTATTTTATCGCTTTTTTAATCATTGATTTAATGCTAAGAATTTAAAATAAAATCAAAAAAGAGTGGAAAAGAAAAATAAATAAAAACAAAATGATCGCATAAAAAAGAAAGAATAGGCGTAAAAAAAGTTCCGAAAAGTAGAAACATAAAAAGAACAAAAAAACTCTAAGCAAAAGATTTTTAAGATTTTTTTACGATAAGCGCGCAGCCCGCCTGCTGTGTCGCGCCGCTCGCTGTCAAGCGTTGTGGCGTCATAAAATGCGGTTTGTTGCATACGACGCGCCGCACAACGCAACGCCACGCAACGCAGCACTAAATGAGATAATTTAATAAGCGTTAAAATGCTCGAGTTATGTCATTATAAAAGTAATGGTCGCCAGGACGACGCACGAAAAAGTCGTCGTCGTCGTCGTCGCATAGATTCAATGAAGGCAATTGAAAAAGGCGATGGTTTCTTATGGACGCGGCATAAAATCAAGTTCTTCTCAACGAGCCAAAATCGTGATAACGACGATAATGATGATGCTAATAAAGGAAAAGGAGGATTGAAGATGATGACAAAGTTGATTATAAGAAGATGCTGATGGAAAAGGAAATATAATAAATGAAAAAACTAAGGTACATTTCATACTAATGAACGTAATAATCATAACATAATAGTCATAACATAATAATAATACATATTCACAATAGTAACAAATGAAAATATAATGAAAAAGGTATACAATGAAGCTACATTCGATATACGCGGAATGCTGAAAAGACTACTTAAAGTCATTTAGACATTTCTAGAAGAATTGTTTTGGCAAAGGTTTATTTTTCAGACGCTAAATTATTCACAATAGTTTTAATATTAAAGTATTTTGAGCCGAGATGATTGACGGTCTGTTAATCGTGTTGAAAAAGGTATACAATGAAAGTACATTCGATATACACGGAATGCTGAAAAGACTACTTAATGTCATTTAGACATTTCTAAAAGAATTGTTTTGGCAAAGGTTTATTTTTCAGACGCTAAATTATTGACAATAGTTTTAATATTAAAGTATTTTGAGCCGAGATGAATGATAATGACGTTGTGTAAATCGTGTTGAAAAAGGTATACAATGAAGCTACATTCGATATACGCGGAATGCTGAAAAGACTACTTAAAGTCATTTACACATTTCTAGAAGAATTGTTTTGGCAAAGGTTTATTTTTCAAACGCTATTCACAGTTATTCACAATAGATTTAATATTTTAAAAAGGTATACAATGAAGCTACATTCGATATACGCGGATTGCTGAAAAGACTATCTAAAGTCATTTAGACATTTCTAGAAGAACTGTTTTGGAAAATGTTCATTTTTCAGACGCTAAATTATTCACAATATTTTTTAATATTAAAATATTTTGAGCCGAGATGAATGATAATGACGTTCTGTTAATCATTTATTATGTTAAAAAAATATTTTGCGCTAAAGAAAAAAAAAGAAGACCCAACTCATTTAGACTCAATTCTCAATAACTTCATTATGATCAGTTTATTTATTTATTTATTTATTTATTTTTTTTTTATACACATTATCACTAACGAAAAAGCGCTTTGTGTTAACGTCAGCATGCGTCATTCGATTGATGTCATTGATGTTAATGATGATGATGAAAAGAGTAACAAAAAAAGTGGTAAAAAATGGTTGAAAAAATGTGGAAAATATGTAGAAATGTTGAGAAGCATTTGCAGTGCTAATGTTAATAATAATGATGCTACTGCTGCTGCTGCTGCTGCTGTTGCCATTTATCGCGACTATTGCCGTTGACGTTGACAATTTTTTAGTTTTGTCGTTACGGCCACAAGCGTCGTCAGCCGCATACCAAAAATCAAACAGACCACTTTACGGCCAGAGCCAGTTACGGACGCTCGGCCGAGCGTTATTACCAAAAATGGTCCTTAACGAAGCAATTGTGATGGTGCTACAGCATTGCTGCTGTAGCTGTAGCTGCTGCTGCTGCTGCTGCTGCTGCTGATAATGATGATGACGATTTCTGTTCTGTCCTGTACTGTTCCGTCTGTTCAGTTCTGTTCGGTGCTGTCCAGTTTGGGCCAGTCTGTTCATTGCATGCTCATCGCCAACAGGCGACCATCGCCAACAGCTCGCCAACTCCATTGCTAGAGACTTGACAACATCTTTTGCAATCTTTTGGTATCGTTTGGCATCGATTTGATATCGTATAAGCTTATGATGACTTTTGCTAACTATAGATTGTGGCTTGGAATTGTTGTTGTTGCTGTTTTTAATGCTGTTCAAATATAGTATTATGGTTCATGGAATTGGAATTTTGTTGTTGCATTGTTAATGTTGCTGCTGCTGTTGCTCCGGCTGCGTCTTATTCTGCTTTTGGCAACTGCGCGCTTATTATGGCAACCACGAATAACTGTTGCCAGCCGTTATTATTATTATTGTTGTTGTTGTTGTTATTATTGTTATTGTTGTCAGCGGCGCCATCATTGTTGTTGTTGTTGTAATTATTGCTGGGACTTACTTTTTTACTCGAATTAATTGAAAAGTGAAAAATTGTTGGTCTTGTTTCTGTTAACTTTTGACAATTTTTTCGTGGTTGAGGGTTGTTTTAGAGGGGTAAGTGTGTGTGTGTGTGTGTGTGTGTGTGTTGCCTTCTTTCACATATATTCAGCTGCAGCTTCCTCAACTTTTTTCAACAACTATTGTGTACTTTTTGCAAGCAAGAAGCAAATTTTTAAAGCGTTTTAAGCGTTGAAGACTGCTGCTGCTGTGGTTGGTGTTGGTGTTGTTAATTTTTTGTGTTTTTTTATTATCGCTCTTTGTCTTGGGCCTTTTTGAATTCTATTTTTTTTTTCTTTACTTGAAGAGAATCGTAATTATTGCGACTTTTTTTTCCATGTTTTTAAGACTAATTTTTTCTTTTCAAAACAATAAATAAAAAACTCAAAATTCAATAAAAAATCGAAAAACTCAAAATTTCATTTATGTAAACGCCTCGAATTTGGTTTTTCGTTTTTCGTAAAATGAATTTTAAAACGCATTGGTTTTTAATTTCGCATTTTCGTAATTTTCTTCACGTTTTTTTGACATCAATTCTTGGATTTTTTCTATTGAAATAACTTTCAAAAATGTTCTGCTTGTTAATAGCTACATTGCTGTTGTTGTTGTTGTTGTTGTTGCTGTTGTCGTTACTTGTCGTTAGTTCGGTTGCGCGTTTTTGTTGTCTTTTTGTTGTTGTTGTTGTAGTACCGCCACGTTATAAATTAGTTTAGCATCGAGCGGTAACTTGAGCTGCTGTAGCGCACCCCAAAAACCAAGCCCTAATCGTTGTTGTTGTTGTTTTAATTGTTGTTTTGTTTATACAGCCGGCAATCGGCCTCAAACAACGACCTGAAACAACAACAACGACAACAGTGGCAGTAACAAACCATTTTTTAGTACGCGCAATCTGTGCGCAACCAACCGCAAGCAGAGACAAAAAAAGGCAGAAATATTCCAGCAAGTAACTTAAAACCAGCAAAAAAAGGCAACAACAAAAAAGCCACTAAAAATTAGAATGTCCAGAAAGGGCTGGTTGTGGTTGGTGTTGTTGTCGCTATTATTCTTATCGTTGACCGCATACGAGGCGACAGAGGCGACATGCTTTTTTCTAGTCAGGCCTGATTAGAATCGCGCAAAAAAATCACGACAGACCAGTTCAGTTCAGTTCAATTCAATGGTTTTTGTTTTTAGTGCTGTTGTTGCTGTGTGTGTGTTGTTGTTGTTGTTGTTGTTTCTGCTGCTGTTGTTATTGGTGTTATTGGTGTTGTTTTTGTTGTTGTAGTTTCTGTTGTTGTCGTCGTTGCTGTTGTTGTTGTTGTTGTTGTTGACATTTTTGTTGTTGTCGGTGTTGTTGTTGTCGTTGTTGTTGTTGTTGTCGGTGTTGTTGTTGTTGTCATTTTTGTTGTCATCACGGTTTTGTTGATGTTGTTGTTGTTGTTGTTGTTGTTGTTGTTGTTGTTGTTGTTGTTGTTGTTGTTGTTGTTGTTGTTCTTGTTACTGACATTATTGTTGGCATCCCAGTTTTTGTTGTTGTTGTTGTTGTTGTTGTGTACTGGCGTGTGCGTTTTGAAGCGAAGAGCACGATTTCAGCTGCTGGCGTTTAAAGATCGATTGTCTTCTATCGTACACACGACGGCACACGGTGTTGCCATATTAAAAAAAAACAAAAAGTTTGAAAAACACACAAACAGACTGACAAACATATCGACCCACCCCCCCCCCACCCCTCCCCCTCAAAAAAAACGTGTGTATGTACGTTTGTACGTGCATCTAACTGCAACAAACTTGAACATTTTGTAACTGTTGCTGTTGCTGTGTCGCGCGCATGTTGCTCGAAACACTAAAAAGTGACAAATGAAAAATTATGCACGCCGCGGCGAGGCGTTCAGATCAGAGCGTTCACATCAGGGCAGTTCTGGTGGGTGTGAAGCTGGAAACACTTTTGCCAGCAATAAAAAAAATATTTTACAAAAACAAAATACGAAAAAATAGTAAGAAAGAAATAAAATTAATGTAAGCACGTTAAGAAAAAAAAACCGATCAAGGTCCTCGTAATCGGTTTTAGAAAGTGACAAAATGACTTTTAATAGAAAAAAAACATGCTTGACAGGATACGCTGCTCGTTTAAGAACGAGTAGAAAAAATAACAACGAGTAGAAGAAAGAAGAAGTAAATAATGATGTTGATGCAACAATGTTGTTAAGGGCGAAAAATCAGCGAACAGCGAAAACTATGGACTCCAAGAAAAGCAACATCTCTGGCAACATCCTCATCAAACGCAACATGTTGCCGTTGATGATGTTGCAAAACGTATGCAGCAGCCTCAACCAGTTTCATTGCAACGCGGCGTTATAATGAGCTATCGCTCTTCTGATACCGTTGGTGGCAACAACAACAACAACAACAACAACGATGCAGTATGAGCAAACTATTTGCAATTTTTCAATTGCATTGAAATTGAATAATGATGATAAAGAAAAAAAAAACAAAGAGAATGGAAGAAGACAAATAAGATGAAGATGAAAGATGATGAAGAAGAAGAAGAGAGCTATATACGGCCGCCTGTAACCGTTTTGATTGATCGATCGATCAATTGATCAAACGATCGCTTGATCGCAATGAATGACGTTTACGAAGTTGTCAGCTTTTCAATTAATTGCAAGCGTTAGATTTGACGAGTCATGGTTGTTTGTTGGTGTTGCTGTTGTTGTTGCTGTTGTTGTTGTTGTTGTTGCTGTTGCTGTTGTTGTTGTTGCTGTCATTGTACAATAACTACAATTAATTGTTGAGTACATAAACACATACTCGTGTATAAAATGTTGTTGTTGTTGTTGTTGTAATTGTGGTAATTATTTCAATTGTTGCAAATATTTTCGGTGAAAACTTTTTCCAAAAGTTCAGCGATTTGCGATTACTGTAGAAGGAGATTCTCCTTCTCTTTTTATTCATAAATGAATATGTATATATAGTCTATAAATGTATATGTATATATATGTATATATAGTCTGTCTGGTGTTTACTGTACACCAGAGTAAAGGAAAAGTTTCACCAGAAAAAAAAAAAAAAATAAATTTATTGTCTCTGACGCTTGGCAAGTCGTCGCGACTGCTTTGGAAGGTAGTGTGGCACTTTTGGCTGCCGGTGGGTGGCCTTGAGCGCGTTCTACGATCTATGAAGTCTTCTCTACAAACCCATTTTTTATTATTAATATTTTGTCATTCATCACGAAATTGTTCTCTCAACAGAAAATATTTCTAATTTAACACTACACAACTACATTTTATTCTAACAGAAAAAAATTTTTTCTTAATTAATAATCATAATTTTATCGTTTTATGTTTTGATCTTGTTTTTTGTCGTTTTGATTTTTTGCCCCTCTTTTAAAATGCGCAGAATTTAATATTAATTTAATTAACTAAAACCAAAAAAAAAACAAAAACAAGAGAAAAACAACCAAAAACCAATAAAAAACATAATTGAAAATTATTAGGAACAGATGATGCCGCTTTAAGCGTTTCGAATGACCTTCGGAACAACGATAAAAAACAAGCGCATATTTTTATGCGCAAGGTCTTCAGCAAAAACAACATCAACAACAACATGAATATATATGCATACATATAAATATATATAACATATTTTTAAGGGATAGGCTTCAATTTATTGTCGAGAAAAATACCGAAATTTTCGCCCGAAAAATACCAAATGGATTCTCATCTTTGAGTCTTTTTGGATTTTCAGTGATCTTTAAGCAAACGTTCGCTTAAAACTTTAAAAGAGTCTTGCATCGCAGCAGCGAATGATCACTCTACTGTTAGTTAACATGAGTTTAACAGAAGCTCGACAGAGTTGAACAGTAATAAGTTGAGACACACTCGAGAATTGTGAATCAAAAATTGTTGCAAATACATAAAATTTAGTATGTTCCCGAGTAGATTCGCGATATATACTAGAATATATATTTTGCATATAATATAAAATATTTGAAAAAACATTAAAAAACCTCTTTTTGTTTTCAAGCAATCATGATTTAAAGCTTCCTTTCTTAATCCAGTTGTTTTTCCTTCATGAAAATTTAGTATGACATTTTTGCTAAATTATTGCCCAAACAACGTCTGGACAATAATAATGTTAAAAAAATAATAATTATAAAACGCCAACAACAACAACAATAACAGCAACAACAACAACAGTAACAATAGAGAAAATCTTATAAAGAGTACATAAAGAGTACATAAATCTAAATGGCAAAGAAAGAAGTCTTTAACATGAGCTTGAGCAATAAAATATTTTTTCTTCTTTTGCCGTCGTCTGCTGTTAATGCTTTGAAAAAAAAAATGTATTGAGTGTTTTCGGTAAAAAAAAAATTTATTAATTTATGATTTTCGTATAAAAAAATCATAAAAAAAATTTTCTTCTCAAAAAAAAAAAAATAAAAAAGAAAATTTTAAAAAAAATCTTCTTTTCAAAATTATATGTATATATTTTATGTATTATGTATTTTTTGTTGTTTTTTTTTTTTTATAGTATTTTAAAAATTTGCAAAGATTTTTGCAAATGATAGCATATTTTTTGAAATTTATTCTGTGAAGAAATTTTTTTTTTTTTTTAAAATTAAAAAAAACTTTTTAATAGACGAAGAAAATAAATTTTCTTTTTGTTGTTTTGTCTGTAAAAAAATGTATACGAGATACTACAGTCGCCCGAGATACAAAGCAACGGTCAGATATACCGAGATACAGATACTCTATAGACACGCTCATAAAGAAGATAGACACAGAAGCTGCACAAACAGACACCGTAGAAGGCAGAGGATATACATATATAGAATGGGACAGACGTACAGACACGCAGACGCACGCATTGGCAGATAGAATGAGGTAATGACTCATTCCTGCCACTAATTGTTGTTGTTGTTTTTTTGTACTTTCATGTATTTTTATCTGTTTCGTTGCTTTTGTTGTTGTTGTTGTTGTTGTTTTTATGTCTCATTTAATAGAGAGTATACGAAGAAGTGATCACTTTGAGATCATGTACCGTGGGCTGAAACTTCATTATCACCCTGTTCTTCATCATCTTGTCTGGCATTAAATATAATATTTTTTTAAATATTTGAAATGTGATTTTCTTTTTTGTGCGTTTTTTTTTTATTTTATGTTATAAATTTTCTAAAAAAAATTTATTTTATTTTTTATTTTTATTTTAATCGTGCTTAAACTTTAAAAATATCATTTTTCCACCCGAAAAATTATAACAATTTTGTTCTCGAAATACGCTTTTTTGGCTTAATCTTTGATTATCTTTCGTTAATCTCTCGTTAAGCTTTGATTAAGCATTTCAAATTGTTTTCAAATCTAAACTGTTTTTTATCGATACTGACTAAAAAGTGTTTGCGAAAGAGAAGAAAAGAAAGAAAAACTTACCGTTTTTGTCTCCAGGGCACGTCTTGCAACATTTGCCCGGCAACAGGATTGGATCATCGCAAAGCGCTGGCGGGCACTCCTTTTTAATGTTGCGACATTGAACGCGTGCGAAGAGGCGACGTTTTCGGGGAACCTGCGAAAAATTAAAAATAAAATAAAAAATAAAATTAAAAATTGAACATTTCAAAAAAGTTTGTTATCAAAAGAATTTCGCTATACAGCGATTGGGCTAAGAAAAGTGGCGAGTAAACAACGGCAAGTAACGAGAAATAATAAGCAACTAATGCTGACTGAAGCAGCAGAAAAACGAGTAGCGAGAGAAAAATTATATTCACGATAAGAATAAGCGAGCAACGAGTAGGTAGATTGTGGCGAATGATTGACGACTGATTGAACAATTTATTGACGAACTAAGAAACTAAACTAAAATACTGAGAAAAGCTTATTGAAATGATTAAACTGAAGTTTCAATTGAGGTCATTTGTAGTTGTTGGTCTAATGTTGGGCTAATTGACAGTTTAACTCAGTCAGTGTTTACACTGACGAATCAATTGACTGGTTTATTAATGTCGATTCAATTGACAGAGGCTTTTCAATAATCATTGAACTGACGAATAGATTGAAAGATTAACTGACCGAACCGAACCGAACTTAACCGAACGAGTCAACTGACTGATTGATGAAAATCTTAAATGATTGAAGGAAATTGTTAGAGTAATAAGTTTGAAACTGACAAAGTTTAACTGACAAATTTGATTATTTGTTAAGTTAACTGAAAAAAAAAAAAAGCTAATTTAATGGATTGTCTGACGGTTTCACCGACAGACTGACTGGTGATGCGTGTGAACTGACCTAATGATTGCGAGTTTAACTGACTGGTTGCGGACTGACCACTGATCACTGACCATTGCCACAACTGACCGTAGGCATAAATGATTGAGTTGACTGCAATTTAATTGAGATAAAATTAATTATCTATAATTTTTGTAATTATTGTTATTGAGAAAATAGTTGCTTGCTGTTGTTGTTGTTGTTTTTTTTCGCAATTCTGCAACGATTTTCCAAAATAAATTCAACCACTTTTTGCCTGTTCGTTCGATCTCATTATATTTCGGTGATTTTTTTTGAAAAATCAACATTTTTCCAACGAATTATGTAAGAAAAGAAGATACAATGATTGCTTTTATTGTTGTTGTTGTTGTTGTTGTTGTGGTTTTAATATCTATCTAGGTCTCATGAAAAAAGCGGCTGTTAAAAATTACAAATGTAAACGGTTTATGGCTTTTCGGTTGAAATTATTGCTTGGTTTGTGCTTCTCCTTCTTCTTTTCTTTTTCATTCTTTTTTTGCTCATGAATGCAGCTGCTATGAATTAATTAATTATTCAATCAATGGGCGGCGGCAGAGCAGAGCGAGGCGAAACGGGGTACGCACTTGAAATGGCGTTTTTTTTTTCTTCTCGAGGATTTTCATGAATTTATATTTTCAAGATATTATTAAATAAAAAAAAAATTGATTAAAAATACGTGGAAAAAAAAACGCATTGTTTTTTATCAGTCGCGACACACTTAAAATATATATGTATTTTTTTTAAACTTTTTTTCTTATACTTAATTTTTGGTCTTTTCGCAAAAATGAGGACGCACGCACAGCGCGCTTGTTTCAGCTTCTTTTGAATTTTTTTTTTTACTTTTTATCGTGTCGCGTCTTAAATTTTTATGGCTTTAATCTCAAGAAAATCGCATAAATTGGAAAAAAAAACCAAAAAAAAAAATCATTTACCAGCCGCGTCTGAAAAACGCTGCGCTCAGGTTTTTTTCACAAATTTTCACGGATTTTTCTCATGGATTTTCTTGTTGTTGTTAGTTTCTTCACAATTCGCCAAAAATTTTACCAAGATCTTGGAATTTTTGCGAAGCATAAATCAACGGCTTTAACCCGTTGGCGACGACATAGCGCACACGCAAAAGGCAAAAACAGCGGTTTTTTAAAAAAATATATAATATATAATACGAGTAGATATAGCTTTATTAAAGTACGCAAAACCACCAACAACAAATCAAAAGATTTTCAAATCAAAGAATTTTTCATGAAAAAAGAAAAAGTTTGCCATAAAAAAGTTTAAATTTGTTTGAAATTACTTTATTCTGTTTTTTTAAGGTTTTTATGTTTAGGATTTTAGATTTTATTTTTTAAAAATGAATTTTACTTTTACTTTTTTATTTTGCAATAAAATCTTGATTTTAGGTATAAAAAAAAAGTTAATGGTGAAAAATATTTTTGAAGTTATTAAGAAATGAATAAATTAATTTTTTTTTAACAAAAATTGAATGGGTTTTTGTTCATTTTTACAATAATTTAAAATAATTTTCAAATTAAAAAAAATAAATAAGTAATAAATCTATAAATCCTTTGATGCTTTGGATTTTAGCGAAAAAATGCAAAAAATATATTCTAACTTTTTCAAACGGCGAATGTATAAATTTTAAATTATTTATTTTGCAATATGTTTAATGTTATTGACATAAATAACAATTTAATATTTTAAAAAATTCTAAAATATTTAAATTTTGCTTAATATTTTTTTTAACCTTTTCTTTGAAAAAATCATTTGCTTTTATTTTAACACGTTTCTTTGTGCTTGACAACAGTGAGCATTGTTGTTGCTATTGTTGTTGTTGTTGTTTACTTGTTGTCCTTGTTTATGTTTTGTGTGTCGTGTCGAATATTTTTAGTAGGCGATTTTTTGCCGCAAAAACACCGCGTTTCAATTCACCGCGCTTGACTCAGTGCGACATCGTGTCGCGTCTTAATTACGTACGTAATTGATTTAATTATATTTTGTTTTTTTCAAGAATTTTTCATTTTATTCAAAAAGTCTACGGATTTTTTTTTTTTGTTTGCATGACTTTTAAATAAAAAGGTTAAATTGACCTTCTTATTATAAAATTATTATATCGTAAACAAATTATTAACTCATTTCGGTCGTATAGCGTCAATGAAAATCATTTCATGTTATTTTAAAAAGAAAATAATTTTTATCTTTTTTCTTTAAAAATTAATTTACTTACCGAGACGCATTCACACTTGATGCAGTACATGACCCCGAAGGGCGGACCCAAGTCGGCGAACCATGTTGAACCGACCTCGCGCAGGGACTTGCCAAATTGACATTCACTATCTGAAAGAAGAAGAGCAAGAAAAGAAAAATAATTTTACAAAAATTATAAAATCTTTCGAAGTTTTTTGAAGTTTTTTTTCTTCTCTAAAGAAATAAAAAATTCATTTGATTTTTCTTTCAAATATTTTGCAATAAATCCAACGGTTAAAGAGCAGCACCAATAACAACAACAACAACAACCACTACAACAATTCTATAAGTCTACAAAAGGCTACAGCAAATTTTCATTCATTTTGTTGTTGGCTGCTTTTCTTTGCTAAACGACGCGATCGAGTCGATCCATCGATCCTTCAATCGTTCGATTGATTGATCAATCGTTCAACCTAATTTTCTTGCAATTTATTTTCTTTCCTTTTCTTTTCTTCTCTTTTATTGCTTTGGACTCAATCAATTAAAACGTCGTTCTGTTTCGCCGCAAGGCGAACGCGCTGCTTCTTCTTCTTCTTCTCCTTTATCTTGTTAAAATTGGCTTAGCTTAGCTGCTGTCATTGCTGTTGTTGTTGTTGTTGTTGTTGTTGTTGTTGTTGTGCGCTACTGTTTTCTGTACATTTTTTCAATTTGTTCCAAAATTTATTGCTTTCTTTTGGCTGTGCCGCGACAGCAACAACAACAACAACATGATTGGCAACACGATTTAAAAACTTTGGCGCCAGTCAATCATCATTAATTTTTTTTTAAATTATTTTTCTCATTGAAATTATGCGATGCGCTCTTACTTTGTTGCTGTTCAAATAATTGTAATTGTTGTAGCTGTAGCTGTTGTTGTTGTTGTTGTTGTTGCTTTGTAGCTCATCGCCGTCTTTTCCTCCGTCTTCTTTGTCTACAGTTTTTTGTAAAAAAATTTGTGTTGAAAATTTAGAAAATGCTCGCTAAAAAAGACACTAAAACTAATTTAACTATTTTGGGCGTGGGCGTGGGCGTGGCCAAACGGCGGCGCTGGTGACGAATTTTATAATTTCGGATATAAAAATATTTTTTTTGTTACTCCATGATTTTTGTTTTATTTTTTCTTGTAATAAATAAATCTAAATAAATAAATAAATAAATAAATACATAAATATTACATTAACTCCTTCGTCGGCCTTTCTCTTTCTCCTCTCTCTCTCTCTCTCTCTCTCTCTTGTATTTATTGACTCATTTCATTAATTATTTTTAAATTGCTTGCAATTAAATTCAAAAATAATGAAGAGATTTATTTATTTTTAGTAATAAACGAACGCGAAGACCGAGACAAAAACTAAAATAAATATTTCTCTAATTATTTTATAAACAACTCATAAAATATTTCGAACGCGAAATTTCGGAAACGAAACCATGCAGAAAACTGCCAAAAATTAACGATAAAATAAAATACAAAAATATTTCGATGTTAATAAATTCTGACATGTTTTCGTTTTCGATTTATTTCAAACAAGATCAAAAGAGTTTTTTGCACGTAAAAGTTTGAGAGAAAGAGAGATAGAGAAGTGGTGGGAGGGGGGAGAAGAGAGGTGGAAAGGGAGAAAGAAGGTGGAGAAGAGAGAATTTAAGCTAGAAAGTAAGAAGAAGACGACCAGCGCATGTACCGTGAGATATTATCTCGCCTCGTAATAATTATAAAATTAGTTCATTGACAAACCATTAAACGATCGAACGAACGATTGGCAGTGGTTTGTGCTGCTACTAAACTATCGAATACTATCGTAATAACGATCGATATACGATATTATACGATACTGATGAGATTTTATAATTAAATATTATTACAATATAAAACGAAATGATGATTTTTAATAATTATTCCAGTTCTTTTGACAGACAGAGTAAAATGATAAAGTTATAGTTAAGGAAACAACTAAAATAATAAAAAACACCGAAAAAACAACCACTAAAAACCGCAAAAAAAGGAAATTGAGTTTTTACTAACTTAGCATTTGTATAGACGACAACAACAACAACAACAGCGACCAGGCTATATATGGCCACACTAACGTGTTGGCCATAATTTGCCATATTTAACGTCTGTCTCATGCTGCGCGTTACATAAACACATAGAAAATGAATTAGTACAACAACAACAACAAAAACAATAAAGGCAATGGACCATTAAAACTGCAGAAAATTATTAACAACTACAATAACAACAACAACAACACCAACTGAAACATTATCGGTTTCGTATCAATCAACTGAGTTTGTAAGCGCCGAAAGAGGCGAAAATACTCGTTCGTTCGTTCGTTCGTTCGTTCGTTCACTCGCTGCAAGCGCGCTGGAAGCTTGGCGCACTCGTTATTAACGATGTCGTTGTAATTATTAATGATGGGAATAGTGGCGAGAAGGAGGCGGAGAAAAAAAGGCGAAGGCGGAAATGCAGTCACAACAATAGCTTACAACAACCTGCTGCAATTATATCAAGAACAAGAAAACAGACGGCCACAAAACAACAACTAACCAGAACGTAACAAGTTAAATGTAATCCATGCAATACACTTCTTCGATGTTCTTCTGGTAAACCGATCATCTGACGGTTAGTACAGTGTGCGCCATCTTTTATGTCGGTATGTGACTGTTTGGCCGAATTCCAAATTATTCTTTAAACTGCACCGCAAGGTGGTTCCATCGAATTTCGACTGATTCAATTGTACTGAATTGACGTTTCAAAACATGTTTACTCAAGTCCGTTGAAATCGGTTGATAAATGTTAAAGTTATTCCATGTTTACATACCGTCATAAAATATGGCGCACCTGTTTTATCTGTTAGATTGTCTATCAATCTATCTATTCGTCAATCTATCTATTTGTCAATTTGTCTGTTTGACGGTTCAGCTAGTTAAGCTGTGGTTATGCTAACAATTTTGATTGGAAAATATCAGTTTTCGCTTTATTTACTTTTTTCCTTTCAAATAAAAACCCTCTTCCTTTTTTTATACTCTGTCTCTCCCTCTTTCTCACACTCCCTTGTTTTTTCTCTATAAACTACATAAATGAGTTTTTGTTGTTGTTATTGTCCATTTTATACCAGAGTAGCTTATCTTCAAGTTTCTATAAACTATGGATTATTTCTTTTAGAATTATTATCGTTATTATCGTTGTTGTTGTTTTTGTTGTTGTTGTTCTTGTTGTTGTTGTTGTTGTTGTTGTTGTTGCTCTACCTGCCGTTGATTTATTTAGTTCAGGTGTGTTTATTATTTTTTTTTTTCTTTTGTTATTATTTTTCCTAAAAAAACCATCTTTTTGGACTTTTTATTATTCGTATTATTTCTCCTTTTTATTGTTGTTACGAACAACTCTTGTTATGTGTTTTTTTTTTTCTGTATAAAAACGGTTTCAGTTCTCTTCAGTTCATATGTGTATTTGTTGTTGTTGTCATCGTTGTTCGCTGTTAATGTTGTTTATTTACACACATTTGTTTGTATTGTTCCTATTGATTGATAACTTTGTTGACTTTTTGATTTTCTTTATAATTATTTTATATTTGTTTCTTGATATAAGTAAGGTTTTTTTTTTGTACATAGTTTATAATATTTTTCATTACTTTCAGGTTGTTTTTGATTTAAGGTGCCCAAAGAAGAAAATCATTAATAATTAAAATCTTTTCGATCCATCTCGATTAGCTCAAATTTTTGCCCCATTTTTTCACTTTACGTTTTAACGCGTTATTATTTTTAACACGCGCGGGGCAACATTTTAAAATCCCGAACAGCCAAAAAAAAACTGTTTAAAAAAGCATAAATGTTTATCAACAAACAAATTAAGCATAAATGTTTATAAAGATATAAATAAAGCATAAATATTTATAAACATTCAAACAGAGCATAAATGCTTATAAACATATAAATAAAGCATAAATGTTTATAAACTTACAAATAAAGCATAAATGTTTATAAACATATAAATAAAGCATAAATGTTTATAAACTTACAAATAAAGCATAAATGTTTATAAACATATAAATAAAGCATAAATGTTTATAAACTTACAAATAAAGCATAAATGTTTATAAACCTACAAATAAAGCATAAATGTTTATAACCATTCAAGTAAAGCATAAATGTTTATAAGCATTCAAGTAAAGCATAAATGTTTAAAAACAAATTAGGTACAAATGTTTATAAACACACCAATTAAGCATATATGTTTATAAGCACACAAATAAAACATAAATGTTTATAAAGATAGATCATGCTGACTTGCGGTATAACACATTCCCCAACGCCTTCCACAGGAATCACATCAACATAAATTCTATAATAAATATCGTACCTTAAAATAATGGTAGGTACGAAGTGGTTGCAACAGAGAGCGTTAAGAGCAGCAATCGACTGCTCGAACCAAGTGATTGATAATGAACCGCCAAGTACCACCACGCAAGGGCGACCGTGTGTGGCCTTAGAAAGATTATTTCTAGATGCAATAACAACAATAACATCGACCACAACAACAACATTAAAGAAAGTGCACTGCAATAGACGATATTGATTAACGTAAAATTACGATAACAAAACAGTCTTAATGATTATATGTAATTTGAATGATGATTAAAATGGTGATGATGATTTTGGATCGTTTAATTGTTGGTCTTTTTTGCCAACTTGTTGTTGTTGTTGCCGTTCTGGCCTTAACATAAAATCTCGGGGAAATTCTGTCGGTCATTCTGTTTATCGTTGTTGTTGTTGTTTTTTGCAGTTGATTTGAAATCATTAAACCGTGAGCACTTTGTCGTTGCTGCTGCTTCTTCTTCTTCTTCTTCTTCTTCTTCTGCTTCTTCTTTTTGACGACTAATTTTAGGTTTTCCCTTCTTAACGTCTGTTGTTGTTATTAGCGTTGTTGTTGCTGCTGCTGCTGTTGTTGTTGTTGTTGTTGTTTTTGTTGTTGTTGTTGTTGTTGTTGTTGTTGTTGTTGTGATTCTTATTGCAACCAACGCAATGCCGCCGCCGCCTTTACCACTGCGTTGCGCTCGATTAAATGCATCGAAGTGCCTGCGATTGCGTAGGACTAATATTTTCTGTTTACATTGTCGTTGGCGTTGTTGTTGTTGTTGTTGCTGCTGCTATAATTGTCACTATTGTTGTTGTTGTTGTTGTTGTTATACTTGTCATTTTAAGTGCTGGCGCCATTTTGTCTTGCAACGTAGGTAGGGCAAAACGACGCGTCGCCCAGACGAACACCGAACACCGAACGCTGCGGTAACGCATTTCCGGCAGGCGTTGAAATGCTTCAAAGCAATAAAAAAAACACACACACACACACAAAAACTATGCAAAGCAACAAATAAATAAAAAAACGAAAAAGAGATCCAGCAATAAATAAAATGAGTTGCCAACGCAAGTCTTTTTTAATTTATTGTGTATTTTTTAAAAAAAATTAAAAAAAAAAATACATACATGCAACAAATTCCATAAACGAATTTTTGTCAATTGTTAAGAATTCTGAAGAAAAAAAAATTAATTTAATTTATTTTTAACACTTTTATAATAAACTAATGAGTTGTACTAATTATTATTTGAAAATAATAAAAAAGTTGAAGAAAATTTTCAATAAATTTTTAATTCTAAACGAAAGAAATAAACAAACGAGCTCGCTCGCTTCAAGCGTTCTCGCTTTTTGTGAAACAATTTCGACGTTTTGTTCGAATTTTCCATAAAATCGTTTGTCAAATGACAACGAAAATGTTGATAGCTGTCAGTTTTTTTTGTTTCTAAAAGCAAATCTGACATAAATACGACAGTTTCAAATGTCAGTTATTGCTGTAAACTAATCATAACTACGAAAACAAATAAAATTATTAAGATTTTGTTATATTTTATGACAAAGCAACGAACGAGCTGTCATTGTTTTTGCAGTTATTGTTTTAATATTATTGTTATTGTTGTTGACGTTGTTGGTTTATTTGTTATCGTGTTATCGTTTAGGTATATCGTAAATATCTGTAAAATTCTTACAAAAATTGTTTGGTTTGCGCAAGTATGTAAATATTTTTTTTGTATCAATAAAAAATCATGGCGCTCGCTGGCGCCAACTTTATTTGCGTGTGAACAATTATTATTACTTTTAGTCTTCTTTTGAGTGTTTTTTTTCTTTTATTTTTTTTTTTTAAATTCTTTTGCTCAATTTGTTCGTGTACAAATTCGAGTACTATGAGTATACTCGCGTAAATTCATAAAGACTCATAAAGACGCATAAACTTCATTCAGCTCAAGACAATCCAGAAAGCCAGAGAAGAACACAACAATAAATAAAATACAAGCTGTTGAATGAAATTAAATGTTTTGAAATTTTTTTAAGAAAAATATGCTATAGTTTTGTTGTTGTTGTGGTTTTTCAAATGAAGAAAACTTTCGTGTAAAATCAGTACTTTTATGCTGCAGTGTGTGTGGGTGTGCGTGTAGCTAACAGTGTTGCCAGACGTTGGTTGGTTTGTTTGTTTGTTTGTTTCGGTTATCAATAATTATCATACTCGAATTTCATAAGATTAAAATGATCCAAAAGAAAATGCAAGGAAATAAATTCCAAACACTTGATGTCATTATTGTTGTTGTTGTTGTTTTTGTGTTACTGATTTTTAATTGCTTCATAAATTAATTAATTTATTGGCCAAGTACGTGTTTTTTTTCTCAACTCAATTAAAATTCAAATGAAAAGAATGAACGCATTTTATGCAAAACTTTGAAATGCGATAGAATATAAAGAAACAGAGCCAAACAGAACCGAACCGAACTGGACTGAACTGAACTAAACCCGGACCGTACCGTACCGTACCGAACCCGGAGCAGCGTAATGAGGCGGCCGGAAGAGCGTAGAGCAACAGCAGCGTTGGCGCCGGCTTTTCAATAAATCTATCGTTTGCGTTACTTTTAATTTCTCTTGTTGTTGTTGTTGTTGTTGTTGTTGTTTTTTCAATTAGGCAATATTTTATATTTTATATTTTGACATACATATTTTCTCATTTGTTTCAATTTGTTGTTGTTATTGCTCAGTATTATTATTATTTTCTTGCGATTAAATTCAATCTTGTAAATAAATTGTTTTTAATTGTTGTTAATTTTTTTTTTTCTAGTACGCAATTTTTTTATAGTTTCATTAAGTTACTCCTAATTTATGGTTGTTGTTGTTGTTGTTGTTGTTGTTGTTGTTGTTGTTGTTGTTGTTGTTGTTATTGTTGTTGCAATTTTCTTTTTGCTTTAATTACATTTTTAATCAATTTAGATTTTAGCCGTAAATTGATTTTGTTACTTTGTTGCTTGCAAAAATGTGGCTCGCGTTGTAGGAGGGTTAATTATTCTGGTTTTTAGATAGATAATACGAGTATTATCTTTTATTGTTTATGAATAATAATAATTAATAAATATTTTAAAATATTTTGTAAACACCGTAACAACAAAAACAACAACAACAACAACAACAACGACGACGACGACCGCGACCACGACAAAAAATCTTGAAACGTGAGCAAATTTTTGCGTTGCGTATTTCTTTCTGTAGCGCAGTGTAAATTGAATAAATTATGGATGGCGGCTAAAACTGCGGTGGTTAATGAGAGGGGGGGGGGGGGGTGGCGTTACAAGCGGGTGTTAAGAAGAATGTGTTTGTTCGTTCGTTTTTCTCTTGATTTTTCTTCGACCTTTTGGATCTTTTTTCTTTTTATTGTTTGAATAAAATTTTTTATTCTACAAGTATTAAATTTTTTTTATACTGAAAATGTATAAAATTTCAGTTAATTTAATATTTCAAATATGCGTATTTTTTTGGGCCATTTTTTTAATAAAAAAATTATTTTATATGTTTTGCAATTTTATTGTCATTTTTAATTTTTATTAAAGTTTCTTTTTACGCTAAATTTTTGATTTCTTTTTAAATTCTTATTGACGTAGAGGTATAGACTTCGTATCGGCTGCTAACGTGGCCGATACTTTTTTTCGTTGTTACTAAAAATTGCTTTTTTTCTTGTGTTTTTGTTGTTGTTGTTGTCGCCTTCTTCAGGCTTCGATTCTTCCTACTCTTCGTCTTCTTCTTCTTCTTCCTCTTCTTCTTCTTCTTCTTCTTCTTCTTCTTCTTCTTACAATTTATTTTTGCTGTCTTGTTACAGACACGTGTTGTTACTTCTGACGCTAGTGTTGTTGTTGTTGTTGTTGTTGTTGTTGTTGTTGTTGTTGTTGTTGTTGTTGTTGTTGTTGTTGTTGTTGTTGTTGTTGTTGTTGTTGTTGTTGTTATTGTTGTGCATTGTCATGTCATGTTGCTGCGAGTATGCTTCGCGTCCGTCTTTCCTCAGCAGTTAGTGCTTTTATTTTTATTCTTTCCTTTGGCTTGTTTTTTTTTTTTTTAATTTTTTTAAGTTCTTCTTCTGCTTCTTTTACGTTCATTACATTACGATTGATTTAACATAATTTTGATTTTAAAAATTTTTTGGTTTTAAATTTTGTAAATATTTGTGAGCCATTTTTAAATTCTTAATTTCTCAACCGCCCTCAAGACCACAAAACCTTAACCCTTCTCTCATACAAAGGTTATCTACTGCCAAAAAGAAAATGGCACCTCACTTCTTACGACGGTTATTAATGCTTTTCTTTCAGCGGCGCGGCGGTCATCATCATCATCAACACCAACCACCGAAGGCAGGCAGACAGACAGACGGGCGGACGGACGGACGAACGAACGGACACACAAAACTCATTACAATTTTAACAAGCTTCATTTCCGAATCCAGCCTTCTTGCTGCCTTCATATATCAGCAGCCCGCAGCCGGCCACCTCCAGCAATCTCCACCAACTCGGTCGGACTCATCCTGCGCCGGCGCCGGCGCCGCTGCCGCCTTCAGATGCGGCAACAACAATTCATGGCCCGTTCGCGGCCTTTTTTAAAGTGTCATTTTCGAGTGTTGGCTGCCACAGACACCGACACCAAATTGGCGCTTCTTATATTGGCGCATATAATGGAATAAGCCAAAGCAGCAGAAGACGTAGAACGCGAAGAAGCCGAAGACGAAGAAGTAGAAGAAGAAGAAGAAGAAGCATGCATGTCTATATGAAAAAAAGGGCATACGAAAAAAGGAGAAATCATTCTCCTTTGTTGAACGACGCGGCGCAACGCAACGCGACGCGACGCGACACGACGTTTCGATGGGCGGCTCAAACTCGTTAAGCCCTTCTTCTTCAAATCGACGAAGAGCGCAAAGAAAGCCTTACAACAAACCCAGGCCGAGTCGCAGCCACAGCCACAGCCACAGCCCCAGCTTGGGCGAGCTTGATTTGTTGGTCTACCCTGAACTGCCTCAGAAAACCACAAAGCCGGCCAGCCCGCAAAATCTGAAGGTATCTCTCCTGCAGTTTTCTTCGCACTTCGTTTTTCATAACGCAGTACTCGTAGTAATTAATCGTTGGCTCTCCCTCTCCTTCTTCTACTACTTCTTCTTCTTTTTTTAGTTATTTTTTTCACCTCATCATACGTAAAATTCATATAAAAGCGTTAATTATCAAGAAAAGTGTGTGATACTTTTTTCTCGCCTTCGCAAATGAAAGATCTTGTTAAATAATGGCAGCCTTTCTTTTTTTCCGTTTTTATACTCCTTTTTCCTCTCTCTCCCTCTCTTACTCTCTTTTTTTTTCTCTCTCTGTGTTTTTCTCTCTTTTTTTTCTAGTTGCCAAAGGCTTTATTCAATCCGGCGGCGTGCTATTTTTATTAATATTGACAGCTTCGCAATTTTTTTCGCTAAGTTTTCTTCTTTTTATTGTTGTTGGCAGACAAAAGTGCACACACAATAACGCAGCGCAGCAGTAACTCACCGCAGCAGGGTGAGGGAGAAGACATACGGTTTGTTTTTTTTCTTCAGTGCGTCGCAACGCGTCGTCATTGATTCTTAATTCGTAGCTTATTTTATTTGTGTTTTTCCTTGAGACGACTTAAGCTGAACGAATGAACACCTCATAAATACACGTATGTACACGTACATACATACATATGTACATACCACACATGCATACGTGCATGAGAAAGAGTTGATACAACAACAACACTGTCACTAACATTATACACCGGCCCGGCCGGCCATCATCAGACAACTTCGTAGATGATGGCCCGCAGTCGTCGCTAAGTCGTTGTTTCAGCTTAAAAACAACAACAAAAAAGCAACACAAGGGCGTTTAGTTAGTCGGCGGAAGGTGGATGGTGGAAGGTGGAAGGTGGACGGTGGATGGTGGCTGCATGATGGCGGTGGGTCGTGGAGAAGCTAATAAGCTTCTGGTGCTGCGGCTAAAGCTGGTCAGAGTGTAATTTTCTTGTTACTGCGGTGGTTAATGGTTGTTGTTCTCGTTGTTGTTGTTGTTGTTGTTTTAATCCATTGCCGCTGCACATAAGCTGACATTTTCAATTAATAGTCAATAAATTGCCAGCAAGCAAGCACTTCTTCGCTGCGTCGAAGTCGCCGCAATAAGCCGCCGCAATGATTAACCGAGAGATGGACGGACGGACAGTTAGATGGATAAACGTAGGCGGACAGACAGACAGACACATACACTTTAAGCTTTAATTGATTAACTATCCATTATAGATTGGAGACTGAAACTTTCAATTAGTCGTCGACGCGTCGACATCAGCGATATTAACGGCGTGCTTGCAGCGGAGCGGCGCGGCGCGCGGTTCGTGTGACGTTTTGCTGACGCAGCGGCGGTTAGGCGTGGCGTATAGTCTAGACAAATGTTTTTCCTTTTTATTTATAAATATATTTTTTTTTTACAGTTTGTTGTCTTTTTGTTGTCTCATTGTGTTGCTAATCATAATTTATTAGGTCTACTAACTAAGAAAAAGAAGAAGAAGAAGAAGAAGAAGCAGCAGAAGAAGAAGAGGCAGAGGTAGAGGTAAAAAAAATGGGGAAAAAAGCACGCCGAAATTAAATTACGCAAAAGCAACCTCGAAAAAAAAACCACTTTTGATTTCAAAAAAAAACGAAAACGAATATTTTAGTTTTATATTCTACGATTAGGTACATACATATATCACAAGTTCGATCAAGAAAAAATGGCGTCAATAATTTTTGTCAAAATGGCGGCCTTCGACTTAAAACATAACACATTGTTTTTTCATTAATTATTTTACAAAAATTTGTGCTCGTTTTTATTACGATAAAGTTAAGATAATAAAGGTGGAAGAAAGACCTTTATTTTTTATTTTTATTTTTATTTTTTTTTAATTTTTTTATTTATGGTTTTTTGTGCTCACAAAGAATAGTTGGAAAAGTTTTTCATAAACTAAAGCATTTCTTTTTTTTTTCGTTTATTTACAGAACGTTTAAGAGACTGCGAATGAAAGAAACGAAAAAAAGTGTATGTATTTACCTCCAAATCGCTCAAATCAAACCGCCCTACCTTCCTACCACCCTCCCTCCCAGCCTTCCACCTGCTGCTTGCCTTTTCTCGCCTTTCTCTTTGTCCGCCTTTCTCTATTTTTGGTGCTGCTCAGCTCCAACTATGAAGACAAAATGTCTGCTAAACTGCCAACAGTGCAGTCGTTCTTCTTGTGAGAGTGTTAACGCGACGGTGGAGGGTGAGGGTGAGGGTGAGGGTGAGGGTGAGGGTGAGAGCGGGGGTTGGGGGAGGAGGAGAGAAAAGGGAGGCGGGAGGGCCAATAAGTGTGAGTGTAACAGAGTGCATTGACTCATACCGTCTGCCACCGCACTAAAATAAACACTCCACGCAAAAGGGGGCCACCGTCGCCGTCGTCACCAGATTAGATAAAAATACGAGTACAAAAAAAACATTAAAAAATTATAATTAAAAAAACGCTTCATTACCGTTTAACTGAAAAAGTATGGTAACATTTTGGCGAAAAATGTCAACGCAAAAGCATAAACGCCTGTTTTGCCGGCCGCTTCATCACGTTGACGCACATTCACGCTAAGCGTCAAATAGAAACACATTTCTTGAAACGGTTATTTATCGTTGCTTATTCGCGGTTATTTTGTAATTCCAAATTTGTGCCTTTAATCTATCCATCTTTCTTCGTTTACTTCGCAATTCTTCCTTTTTCGTCTTTCAGAGTCTTTTTCATTTTATCCTCATCTACTTACTTACTAAAGTTTATTTAAATACTAATCTTAGTATTTATTCATCCGTTCAACCGCCCAACCGTTCGTTTGTCCGTCCGTACGTCCGTCCATCGCATCTATTCATAGCCATTCCTTGCTCACCGTCCATACGTCCATCCATCAATAATTTTTATAGTTATTTATATAATTGCATTGGCAACACTTGCCTCAAGGCTCTACACGGCCAAAATGCAACAAAGCTGTTTTACATTTTGCCTTTTGCCGCATCTCCTTTCCTTCCATTCCCTTCCCCTTCTTCTTCCTCTTTTTTTATCACCACCAACTCGCCTTTAGCTGGCTTCCTTCCATCCTTTCGGCATTACGCCAACGTCGCATTGCGTCGCATCGCGTTTGTGTTGCTGACGCACACGCTTTATTTAATTTATGGAGTTGCATACCGTAAATCGGCCGACGTAGCCGCTGTCGTTTACAACGAAAATCGATTTAAACTCGCTGATTTTCATGGTTGCAGCGGTTGCAGCGAGGCTGCTCATAAAAATGGGCACCACCATAATTTAGCATTTAATCGTGAATCGCGCGACGCGCATACGCGCATACACCGCGCAGGCGTTGGCGCTGGCGCTGGTTGGTTGCATTTGTTCAGGCAAGTGCGTCATGGGCCGGAGTGCGGCAGGCAGGTGGGCTGGTGGGCTGGTGGGCTGGTGATGGGCGACAATGGCAAGGGCCACAATTGTCTATACGCATGTGACAAGAAATACGCATTACGATCATGAATGTTTGCGAAGATCGGATCGTCCCGGCGAAAAATACAAAGCTGGTGTTAAAATTAAGTGTGGATGATAATAATTTTGTTGGCGTTTTTTTTGGGGTTCTGAAAATAACCACAATTTATGATACTCGTATAGTCGTAGGCTTTAAAAATAGCTCTCTAAACGCCCGCTTGTCGTGAATTATTAGAAAGTGCAAACTCTTCAGCCGATTTTAAAACGCCGAAACCAAGTCACCCACAAAAACTGCTCTTTTTAAAAAATATTTTATGTAGATTTTAACATTTAATAGTTCTAAAAAAAATATGAAAAACGGCTTTTCGAAAAAAATTTCAATTTTTCTTAATGGCTTTGAAAATGTCTACCACTTTGTCTACCGCTTGCTTTATGATCCATAATAAGCATTTTATCGATATTTTTTTTTGTATTTTCCTTTTTATATATTTTGTGACATTTTTTAACTTTATCTTTCTGCCCTTTTCCCCTCTCCCTTCCCTCCGTCTCATTTTATCTTTTCGCCGGCACTGTAAGCACTTTTTTAACGTTTATTTGCTCAATGCTCGCTAAAAACGTATTGACAGCGGTTTAAGTATTTGCTTAAACACTTTCCATTTCATACCAAATGACGGCGCTACTCGTAAAACGATTCGAAAACCAGATATCGCTGAAATGTCAAGCTAGATGTCATTCATGTCATTCGATTGAATCATTTAACCCAGCTATCGTTTTATCGCTCGATTATCAATTCAACGCTCGGCCAGAAAAATCAATAGAAAAACCGATAGTAAAAGGAAAATAGAATTACTGAGAAATAACAAACTGAAAGTTCGACGTATCCCCGCTCCATCTGTCATTCTGTAAAACAACATCACAAACCTTTCTTTCACAACAAAGAATTTTTGTAATTTTCATTAAACATAATTAGTAATTTCTTTTTTGCAGAGAAATGGTTCATGTTGTTGTTGTTGTTGTTGGCGACACAAGTAACGCTTCTGGAACCTTTCAAAAAATCGATTTCTAAAATTTGATCATCGCAAATGATTGAACGAAAAATATGTGTCAATTAAGACTTCGAAAATTTCTGCTGTTTGGAAAAATTACAAATAATTATACATATATACACAAAAAAAAAAAAAAAAAAAAAATACAAATTGTCAAATTTTTCAAAAAATTGTACGAAAAGAAATTGTTTGTAAATTTCAAAGTAGAATTTCAAAAATAATCAAAACCAGAAATCTCATTAAATCAATAAGCAACTAACATAACACAATAAGAACAACAAAAACAACAATAACCACTTGACATGCCAACAATAATTTCAAACTTTTGACATCTAAAACTGTCTAATTTTTTTGTAAGTGTCATCCGTCAGTCACAGTCCGCCGCCGCGGCACCGGTCAAGTCGGTTTTCAGTCGACAGAAGGCAAACAGGCCGACGAACACAAGACAGACAATTTTTACAAAATATTAAAAATAATATTTTTTGCACATTTTTTTTTTCTTCTCATTGCAACTTTCTGCTTCTTCTCGCCTTCGCCTTCGCCTGCTTCTTTTCTTTTTATTCGTTGTCAGTTGATTTTCTTTTAAAAGTGTTTATTATAAAAATCTAAAAACAAAATTGCGCTCGCATACGCCATTTCTTTTAGAAAAAATATTAAATTAAATTAAAACCAAACAAGCCGGAAATTTATTTGACAAACATTTTTTTCAATTTTGCTTTTAATTTATGTATAGAATTTAAAATTAATTTACAATTAATGTAATTGAATTTAAGAAATTGCTTGATAAGCAGCATTTCTTGAGTTATTACGATATTTAATTATGCATCACTTTAAGAGTAATAAAATAAAATAAATTCAATTAAATCTGCTGCAAATTAAAATAGAGAAACTCAAGTGTAATCCTATTTAATCACATAGAGATTAATTTTGTTTCGAATTAATTTAATTCTGAATTTAAAACACAGCATTTTTTAATTGATTGTGCTCATTTCAAACATATTTCACTCAATTATTGAGTCTAACTCAAAGATATTTCCTTTTTTACATACAATTTGTTTTCTATATTTTAAAACGTAGCATTTATGGAATGTTTGTGCTCATTCCAAATATATTTCACTCAATTATTGAGTCTAACTGAAAAATATATCCTTTTTTACATACGATTTGTTTTCTATATTTCAAAACGCAGAATTCATGGAATGATTGTGCTCATTTCAAATATATTTCACTCAATCATTGAGTCTAACTCAAAAATATTTCCTTTTTTCACACAAGATTTGTTTTTTATATTTCAAAACGCAGCATTCATGAAATGCTTGTGCTCATTCCAAATATATTTCACTCAATTATTGAGTCTAACTCAAAAATATTTCCTTTTTTACATACGATAAAAATGTCACAATATGACGTGATATCAGTTCAGTCACTTTTAATTTTCATCGACTCGCTGCATCGATCAAATTATTACGAAATTATTTCGAAATCACGAGATGATCGTGACTTCACTCTCTTTTCATTTAAAGAAAATAGATAGATTTCTACTTTTTAGACATTTAATTATAGTGCAGCTATTTGTTGTTCTCGTGGTTGTTTGAATTGTTGCAATTTCTTTGCACGATTTGTTTTATTGTTCAGTTTTTTTCTTTTTACAATATTATTGTATGAGTACGAAGAACATCATCGCTGATGCTATTTTTTCTATAAATTCAAATTCATGATGATCACAGAGGCAAAAACAGCAGCAACAAAAACAACAAAAACAACATTCACAAACTGAATTGAATTCTTTTTATAATTTGTACAATTCAAATGATCTGCGCTATAAGAAAATCGCAGTTTTTACATTGAAAAAACACACAAGAAAACAACAACGAGAAGAAGAACAAGAAGAAGCAGAAGTAGATTAAGATTAAGAAAACTGCAAAGGGTGAAAGTTAGTCATAGTCATAGAAATGAAAAAGTAGGACGAAGAGAAGAAGGAGCCAAGAAGCACAAGTTGCACGAGCAACTAATACGACAAATGTGCAGACACGCCCACTTTCTGAATTTATAAATACATGTAACAACAACAACAACAACGATCAACATGATTAAAATAATCACATGCTCGCTCAGCGAACGACACAGTTTTTGAATAATAAGAAAATAATATTACCTAAAATTTAAAATAGTTTTAAACTTTAAATAATTTTAAAAAAAGTTTTAAATAATAAGAAAATAATATTAGCTAAAATTTAAATTAAGAAATTAGAGAAAATATCACAAATTAGAGAAAAAATGTAAAATTAATCAAAGTTTTTAAAAATTTGAAATAAACAAAATTTAGCGAATTAAATTTAATTTTAATGAATTTTTTTTTTTAATTTTTTTTTAATTTTTGAGTAAAATAATTCGTTAAAAGGTAAAAAAAAAATATTTCAATTAAGTAAAAGGCATAATATTAAGATATAAAATTAACAAAATTCGAAATTGATAAAAATCGAATACAACTTAATTAATTTTAAAATAAAAATTTTAAATGTGAACACGTAAATAAATAAATAAATAAATAAATAAATAAGTAAATAAATGTATTAAATAAAATAACAAATAAAAATTTTAAACAAAATTTAAAATTTAAAATGGAACAAAAAATATTATAATAAAAAAAACGTAAAAAAAGTAAATGAAATAAAATCAATTTAATATTTCGTACCTACATACGATTAAAAGTAAATATTAAAATTAATATATTATCCATAATAAAAAAAATTTAATCACTTCGTAGCTTGTTTGTGACTCTTTAACGCACAAGACGACATCAAGCCTAGATGCTTGACGCATCGTCCATACAGCTCAAGCAGCAAAAAATTTTTAAATTATAATTTGTTTCTTCAAATTTTTTATTCCTCTTTGCCTTTTTTATGCTTTTTATGGTATCTTTTTTCTTTCTTTCTGCGGACTTGCGTCGGTTTTTCGGTCAATCTCAAAGCATGCTTGGCTGCTGCTGCTGCTGATGCTGGCAAACGTAATGACAACAACAACAACAACAACAACAACAACAACAACAACGACTTCACCAACAGCAAACCACAAAAAACTGACTGCATGCAGTACGAGACTTTTTTAAATTCTTAATGCGATTTTAATTTTAAACAATTTGTTTGGCATGCAAAATAATTAAGCGGCAGCAGCCGCCGCAGCGACACACAGCAGGAAACACGACAGCACAACAGCAGCAGCAGCAACAGTAGCTAACAACATGCTGCTGTAGCAATTTAGGGTTAATTTTTAATTAAAATTACGACAAACAAGAAAATATCGTAACTTAAAATGATTAAAAAGAGAAAGACGAGAAAATTTTTAAAAAATTCCAAAATCCAAAAAAGTATAAAAAATATTTTTTTTTTTAAAATTAGCTAAAACCAAAAAAAAAAACCATTTGCTTAAATTCAGTTTAAAGACTTTCAAGGAAGAAGGAGCGAGCACTTAAGAAGCGCTTGATATGCGTTGCGCTTCATTATATAAAATCACAACGAAGTATAGAGCTCGAATATGATCGAGAAGGCGTGTACAGCTCTTTGCAAAATTTTAATACCAAGAATTTAGGAATTTAAGTACTTCAAACATTCAACGCGCTCATGCGTTGTCCCTGCAGAAAATCTCTCGCAGTAACGTTGCTTAGCTAAATATAAATATACATAAATATAAAATACCACAGCTACCATCAGATCATTTGTGCCAGTCTGTCTGTAGATTTTGAACGAAAAACCATTCTGATGTGAAAACTGAAAGATAGTGCAGTGAAAGCCATTTGCTTTCTTTGGCTGCCGCGCTTTTTTGGTGCCGCGCTTATCTGATGATGGCAGCCGGAATTAATTTAGCATTCAGAGATTGGCCGCCGCACTTTGATAATTAATGCACCAGCAGAATGCGTGATGCGTTATGCGTCATGCGCCACATGCGTCATGCAACAACCGAAATAACCGAAGCAGCCGAAGCAGGAGCATTAGCCGGAAGCCGCATCGGCCGCAACGACAACAGCGGCGCTGCAAAATTCTTTGCACACACGACGAAACTCTTTTCGAACATAAAGTAAAGATTCGCGCCAAAGAGCCAAAAACGAAAAGCTAACGAAAATAAAAAATGCTCGAACATATTTCACAATTTTTATAAAAATAGCGCTACGTTCAACGGTCGAAAAATCTGAAAAAAGGAGCCATTTGACACTCTTAAAAAAAAACATTTCTTAAAAAAAAAAAAAAAAAAAAAATTCAGTGGGCGGGCCTTGGTGGGCCTGGCACACTTGACCATTTACCACCATTCTGAAGTTGCATAAAAATCCATACGTTGCATTTCTTTGCCGGCAAAGAAATTTTTTGTTTTATTATTTTTGCACTTGATAGAATATCATCGTCATCATCATCACATCATCATCATCACATTATCATCATACTCGTACTACAATATCTAACACGTAGGCGCCTCTGTGCCGCCGCCTTCTGACACTTTGACTGTCATCCTTACTTAACTCATAAGCATGCGCTTACTTCGGCACCTTCAGACGTTGTTGTTGCTGCTGTGGCTGCTGCTGCTGCTGCTGCTGCTGCTTCTGGTTGTTGTAACTGAATGCAAAGTTGTTGCATTCAAAGCAGCCAAAAGAGGAAAGACATACATAAACAATTTCGAAGCTCGTCTTGCAGTCAATAGACGCAAACGAATAGTCATAGACCCGTTTACAACAGGTCTGAGGCATAGAGGACGCGACGCAAAGCGACGCGCAGCGACGGAAAGCCACGGAACGCGCCATGGCAAGGCTTTGCAAGACACAATGAAACGTACTCAGTTTTTGCCACGTTCAACGTACCTACGATTATTATGTACATGCGCGGTAACAAGAATTTATTCCAAGTTAACATTCGTTTTGTGTGCGTGTGCGTGTGTGTGTGTCATTATATGCATTTTTCTTAAACATTGAATTTGAAATTTTTTGAAAGATTTGCATTGTTGGCTTCCATTCGTCTGCGTCATAATCTCTGTGATTGTCTTTTTCTTCTGCTTCTTCTCCTTCTTCTCCTTCTTCTTCTTCTTCTTCACTAATATTAAACGATCACAGCGCACATTTCCATCATCATGCATGTCTTTATATTATTTTCAAATTCAAGCTCTTTAAAAAACTGAAGAAAGTTTTTTTTAAAAATCAAATTAAATTTAATGCGATTATTTTTATTGTTGTTGTTGTTGTTGTTGTTGTTGTTGTTGTTGTTTTTTAACACAAATCAACGTTCAGTCGTCATCAATCGCCGAGCTTGAAAGAGAATCGCTGCAGCTTTCTCAACGCCGCTGCGACGACGCGGCCTTTTTTTTGCAGCATTTAAGCAGCAATGGAAAACTTTGTGGCAAATAGCAACAACAGCAACAATAACAACAACAACAACAACAGTCAACAACAACAACAAGACCATTAACAGCAAAATGTCATAAATTTAATTTCTTTATTTTCTTGAAATGTTTTTGCCTTTAATTCAACACTTTGTTGAATAGATTGGCAGCAACTCCTTAACTTTTACCACAAAGTAATGAAGATGTTAATCAGTCATTATCATTATGATGATGAGAATAGTGATAATAATGATAATCATGCTAAATAATGATAATGAGATGAGTGATGAGTAATGAGAAGGAAGCAGCAGCAATTCTTTGCCAACATAAAATTCATAGATTTATAAGGCCGCAAATGGCATAAACATCAATACACAAATACACCAATACACACACACGCACGCACACAGTGGCACACATACCAGACCATACGTACTGCCATAAACAACGCATACAAAATGTTATTCATTTTAAAGTGTGTGCGTTAATGGCCGCCTGTCGCTCGCTAATGCCAAAAATGGCTAAAACTAAGAGATCCAGAAAAAAAAAAAAATTGAAAAACAACAAACAACATAAACAATAAAAAAAACATATAACAACAACAACAACAACTATAGAAGCAGCCGAACATGGAGGCCAGCGCTCAGCTGACAGAACAACCCAAACCGACCGACAGACCGAAGAGATTTTCTAAGGCTTAGTTTTTCATTAAGGAAAGAAACTATTTAGCAACTTGTTGGTTGTTTGTTGTTGGTTGTTTGTTGTTGTTGTTGTTGTTGTTGTTGTTGTTTCTACTGCCGCTGCCGCCGTTGATGCTTTTAGTTCAAGTGTTTTAGATGGACATAATCGTATTTTTCTTTTTTTCCAAGCGCAGCTTTCAGCTTAACCACTTTTTAACACCTTTAAGAGTCTCTCTCCGGCCAAAAGCAGACAAACGACGGACGCTACATCAAGTTGTTGGCCCGAAAAATTCAAGCAACAAACCAAGGCCTGCAACCATATGGTAGAGCCATATGATAATGCTTGTCACTTGCGTGCTTATTAGCATAAACCATTTCCTTTCTTCATTCGCTCATTTCTCACTTCTTCTTCTTCTTCTTCTTCTTCTACCATTCATTCATTCATTCATTCATTTAGTACATACAATATGTTAGTGTTTATTCATTCATTAAAAATCGCCTCAAAAAAATATGTAAAAATCTAAATTTTATAACGCTTTCTTTCGAAATTATTGCTGCTGCTGCGTCGCGACGCGTCGGCATCGATCGCTCTGTAACACTAACATTTTCATTGATTTAAGACGCGACGACGGACGTTGGTTTCGGTCATTCATACAAAAATTCGACGCAGAGCAGACATACAAGTTTCTTTGGTTGCTTTTTCTTTGCTTAATTCTCTCTTCTCTCCTGCTTTCTTTCTTTCTTTCTTTGTTTTTATAGTGTTTTTTCTACGCTTTTGTTAATGAAAGATGAAAGACGCTAAAGCTGTATGTTTGTGTTTGAAATTTGAGCCGTCTTAGGGCCGTCTATCAACCACCGCAACAAAAACAACGCCACAAATGAAATCTAATTTGTTGCTGCTGCTGCTAGACTTAGGTCAGCGCTAAACTTAGTCGCTGCCATTAAACGAATCAAATCGAAAAAATAAAATAACACACAAAAACCGCAAAAAATAATTACAATAAATTTGAATGTAATCTGATTTAAGTCGACACAGTAAAAACATCGAAACCAACCGAATTGAAACGAATGCTCTACTATACGCTTCCAACGCAACGTTACGACGCAGGGTCGGACTCCGTCGTTGTTGAATGAACTCATTATAGAAACAATAAAAATTATGTTAACAATAGCAATAAAATTAAGAGGTAAAGCAAAGAAAACAATTTAACAATGACCACTTTTGTTTTGTTTTTTTTTTTTTTTTGTTAAAAACAAAGTAGTCGCCGCTGCTAACTAATTTTATAACACGAGCAAAAAGTTAATTGCTCGAAGCCTTAAATTGTTTTCAAGAAAAATCAAAAAAGCTGAAAAGACGGAAAAAACTAAAAAGGCTGAAAAAAATTTAAGTAATAATCCAAGAAAATGCAAGGTAATGAATTTTACTAAAAAACCAAATAAACTTTACTAAGAATCGAAAAAAAAAACCTGACCAAAACGAAACTAAAAACGTTTCGAAACTACCGATCGTTCCATCGTTATAAACACGTTGAAAAAAGTTCAATAATCATAAAGAAAAAAATTGAATTAACTTCATTAAATTGATTATAAAAAAGAAAGAAAGATGCTTAAAATGAATTAACTGTAGCCGCAAGAATTTGGCCAAAACTTTAATGGTTTTTAGCGCGTTGGAGAAATAAAAATTTTTCCAAATAATGAACTTTAGTCCGCAAAAAAATTGTTTCCATTTTCCATGGAACATCAAAATAGACCTCATTGAAATAAGAAAAAATTAAATTTCCAAATTAATTTAATTTTTTTAAAATTCTTGAAATTAAAATCATTGCTAATCGGGAAAATTCAGAAAATTCTTCTTTATTTATTTATTTATGGCATAATTTCTTTTTTCAATTTGCGTAATCAATCAAGTTTTTCGATACACGAGATTAAGCTAATCGAAAATTCGATTAGTTTCGATTGATTTATTAAGTCTAATTAGATTGTATCTGATCTAAAATTCAATTCTAATTTGTCGTAAAATTTGAAGCTGAAGAATGATGGATGGCGGTTGTTTGGATTGTTAGTTGATTGTTTCTTTAGCTGTTGGTTTGTTGTTCTGATCAAGAGTTTGCTCTTCTAGAATAATGATCCAAAGGCCTTTTCTAAATTCAGAGCTGCCAAATGTATTCAATATCATGCTTTTATTATTTATTTCTTTGTTTAATTAAGAGTTTGTCTAATTCTTTTCATTTGTTTGTTCGTTTTCTGTTAATTTTCCTTAATCGTTCGTCTGTGCGCGTGTTTGTTTGCTTTGTTCTCATTGTTTGTTGGTTTGTTTGTTGGTTTGTCGGACTTTTTGTTTGTTTTTGTGGCTAATTGTTTGTTTTATAGCGTGTTTGTTTGTTTGTTTTCTGTTAATTTTCCTTAATCGTTCGTCTGTGCGCGTGTTTGTTTGCTTTCTTCTCATTGTTTGTTTGTTTGTTTGTTGGTTTTTCAGACTTTTTGTTTGTTTCTGTGGCTAATTGTTCGTTTTATAATATGTTTGTTTGTTTGTTTGTTTCGCTCTCTCTTTCCAAATGTGTGTTTAACTGTTGATTCAATGTTCAATTTGTTTCTTTTGCAACTCTTTCTTTGCTTTCTTCGCGCGACTGTTTAAACGTTTAATTGTTTTTTGTTTGTTTGTTTGTTTGAATGTTTGTTTGATTGCTTGTTTCTATTTGTTAAGAACCAGCTTTATTTTATCTTTGTTGGTTTTTTCGTTTGTCTAAATGTTTGTTTGTCTGATGTCACCTCGTTTATTGCTTTCTTTGACTATTTCTCGGTTTGTTTGTTTGCTTAATTGTTTGTTTGTTTGCTTGTTTGTTTTCTTAATTGTTTGTTTCTTTCTTTATTGCTCTAAGTTTTTCGTGCTTGCCACATTTTTGCTTAAAGTTTTCGTTCGTCTGAGTTATTATTTGTTTGTTTGTTTGTTTGTTTCTTACTTCCGCTGATTTCTTTATTTCTTTTTATTTCAAATTTCTTCCAAAAGTTTCTCGATGTTTCTGGAGCACTTCGGTGACATTTTATTAATTTTTTTTTTTTTTTGCTTGTTGGTGCATACTTTTGTTTTTTGGTTATTTCTGTCATTTCGACAAACAAGAAGTCCGCACGGAAGAAGATCGACGCGGAAAGTGTAAGAAAACCAACAACGCGCGCAGTCACTTCAGTGTTACTAAAAATAATTGCATGCGGCTGCTGCAATCATTGCAGCAAGTGCTGAAAACGGGCGACACTGCCAACGGTTTGCAAGCGTAGAAAGTAATAAATTTCCGCTCTTAACGCAATAATAAATTTTCGGAATTATTTGGAACTATAGCAATTTCTTTAGGTTTTGCTTTTGCATTTATAAATAATTTACGGCTGAAGATGAACTATCGTGAGCGTGAGCTTCCGTGAGCGTGAGTAAGTGCGTGTGCGTTATTTGTAGGAGAGGCGTCAGTTGTTGTTGTTGTTGTTGTTGTTTGCTCGTTTTTTCGCTTTTAATTGATAACAGAGAGCGGCTAAAAGTTAAAATGGACGGCAATGGATGACAACCAGACGAAGCAGCCGAATGGGGCGGGTGAGAAGCGACGCCAGAGGGAGAGGCCAAACGTAGGCGCTGCGCGCTCTAAACAGTAAACAAGTGTCGCAACAACAACAAAAAAGTGCGAAGAAACTGTTTCTGATTTCTTAGTGCTTTTGTGAAGTCATTGACGTGGGCGTTTTTTCGTTTGATTTTGGCGAAAATGAGCGGAAGCGAAAGCAGACGAAGCTCGAGGCGTTAGAAATTCGGAATTTTTTTTCGGAAATTCGAAGTAAAAAAACTCGTAGTTTTCAGAAAACTAGAAAAAAAAACTCTTGAGAAAATGTTCCCAAAGGTTCAGAGGAAACAAATTTTGCCCGAAAACAGGCTTCATTGATTCGGAAAGAGCCATAAAGTAAAAGAGCGTCGGTTGATGACGCTCAGCGCTATAGAGCGCTTGAAACTGCCTGCAGCTGATGCTGACGACGGTTCTACGGCGGCGCTGCTTGAAAGGACACAACAGCAGCGCAAAAACAACAATAAAAACAATAAAACTCAGCAAAACTAAATCATCACTACCTGAAGGAAATTGTGCGAAAATCCGGTGAAATGGTTTTCTATCTATGGATGGACGGACGGACGGACGGACGGACGGACGGACGGACGGACGGATGGCATTCGTCATAGGCGGACGTCATTCAAGTAAGAAATTCAAACAAAGCAACGGCTGGAAGGCACAGCCAGGAGCACTATAAGGAGCTTAAGGCAGTTGGAATGAATGAATGAATGAAGGAAAGAATGAATGGAGGCAAACAGTTTTTGGCCAAAAGGGAAGAATTTATGTGTGAGTGTGTGTGTGTGTGTGTGTGTGTGTGTGTGTGTGTATTGTAAATGTATACTAGTAAGAAAATTACAAGCAATAAAGCCAAAGATTTTAGAGAAAGTAGAAAATCGTTTTGATGCTGCTGCTGCTGCTGCTGCTGCTGCTGCTACCGACCATCTGCTGCTCCATCAACGCCAATGAGAGTATGTATCACGCCTTGGAATACGACGAAGAAGAAGAAGAAGAAGAAGAAGAAGAAATTTGCCAAAAGCAATACGTTGGCAGTCTGTAAAATATAAAAAAACTACTCAAAGCAACCAACAGGTTACAAACGCTTAGAATAAAATGTGTGTATGTGCATTTCCTAGCATCATATATGTACAAACAACTACTACTACAACAATAACAACAACAACAACATCTACTACCTGCCATCATCGTGTTTTGCGAGCTTGAAAAACAATCGGAAAAACAAGCCGTAGAAATTATTAGACCTAATAAAACGCCGGATGAATGACGTCGGAGAGTCTAACACTAACCGGACGCATTATAAATAGACTCACATAAATACAGCAACAAAAACAACAACAACAACGATGACGATGCCATCACCAGGCAATGGCGATGACGCCAGAAAAGGGACCGAAAAACCAAGAAAAAAGGAGGAGGCCTACAATTTACAAAAACTAAAACAAAAACCAACAACAACGAAAAATAAAAACTAATAAAATTTATAATAAAAAAAAATACGCTTCCGAAATTTATAATAAAAAAAAAATGAATAATGAATAATAAAAAAAAATATAATAAATTCAATTAATAATAAAAAAAAATAATAAAAAATAATGAATTATAATAAATTCAATTAATAATAAAAAAAAAACGAATAAATTTTTTGGTAAATTATGAAAAATTATATTAAATATTATTTAGTAGATTCTTTAAATAAAGCGGAAACAATAACAACAATCGATAAAGAAAGAAATTAAAAAAATTTTTTTTCCAAAACCAAACAAAGAAGAAGAAACTTAAGGAAGTTGGAAAAAGATCCTCACAAAAAATATTAGAGAAAAATTTTCTAAAGTAGTCGCATTCAAAAATATTTCAAAGAATCGAAAACATCGAAAGAGTATAAAAATTAGAGTCGAAATTCGTATAGATTGATCATAATCTGTCTCAATGGCAAAAACCAAGATATATTAAATGGCACAGTCATTAACTCCGATTTTTTAGCAAAATATAAAAAGAAAATGCCTCCAAAAATTTTGGTGGAAGGCCGAAGAAGACCTTTAGTATTGTTAGTGCCCAATTTAAGTTTATTTTATAATTAATTAAAAAAAAAACTTTATTAATAAATAAATAACCGTGGCGAACAATCCATTGCATTGCAATTTTGCAATCCATTCATTACATTGCATTTTTGCAACAGAAGAAAAATTTGCATTTATTACAATAAAATATGTCGTTATGTTGTTAATAACTTAAAAAGTCAGTTCTGTTGGATTTTTTGCTATTTTTTTTTAAGTATTTTATTTAGTATATTTTTTAGTAATTTTTTTGGGATTTCTTTTTAGGTAGAAAAAAAGGCCTAAAGATATTGATTATATTGTATTTTGGAGCGATCTAAAATACTATAAAACGCACACACGAAAGCAATAAAGATAAAGCAATAGAATGTAGGCGAAAAATGGGTGTGACTCCTTCTAGAATGTGACTGTGACTTTATGGTCTCTGCTGTGTAGGACTACTCACCGCACCAGAAACGCTTTCCTTCTTCCCTCGGCGGAATTTCCGCTCAAGATTTGGTATAAAAATCGACTAATTACGTAGGTATAGTCAAAAACCGTCCGGTAAACGGTCTCAGAAGACCGACCACTTTCTGGTGCAGTTAAACAGACCAGACTACCTGTCTGGTCCATGAAGATGGCTGGCTTAACGTGGTCAATACAAAAAAAAGAATAAATATTGGGGAATTCCTCTTCTTATCGCCATCTGTTGCGATCGAACGGTTTAGAACGCTTTCGCAAGGGCATTACCAACAATAATAATAACAATAATAACAACAACAACAACAACAACAACAACAAACAATAACAGTAATAGTAAAGTACCATCAAGGTGGCAGAAAAGGTGTGAACAAGTATTTGAAACATTTACGAAAGAGCTGCTGTTGGTTAGTTAGACCCATACAGAATAGCCCTGTGTAAACACAGGTAGGTACCTGTGGCAAAGGGCAAATTCCGAAAATCTCTTAGTTTGTTGCTAAATATTTAACAAAAAGGAAAAAAACAAAGAAAATGAAAACTAATCAAATAAACCCAGCATTAAGAGGATGCTTCCTCCTGAGCTGAATTTCATTCGTCGCAGTTCATCGGAAAATCGTATTCTGAAAAGCGCAAAAAAATGGCGGAACAGCACTTATGGCGGAAGTGCGACGGGAAACCCCCAATTTAAAAAAAAGCCCTCCCTGCCTTGTGCTTGTTGTTGCTGTTGCTGTTGCTGTTGCCGTTCGAAATTTCAAATATTGTACTAAAATTATTTTAATGTTGTCATAAAATTTTTCCGATTTTACTGCTTGAAAGGTCGAATATAATCGAGTATTTAAATTCAAAAGCTTTAATTTCATTTTAATTATTATGAGATTTTAATGAGAACAATTTCAGATTATTGAAAAAATTGTTTAGAAATAAACAATCGATTGAAATAATGAAGAGAAATAAAACCTCAATGCTTACGAATATACTAAAATATTTTTCATATCTATTTTTTCCCTCAAAAAGAGACTCATTAGAGCCTCGGTTATTTTTGCTATAACAGCAATCTCATATTTCGATATTTTTCATATATAATTTTTCAGCCAAATGAGTCCCTTTTTGATAAAAGCCCCCTTTTTTAAAGCCTTTTTAGAGCCTTTAGACAGCTCTACCCGTAAAAGAGGACTAAAGCATTTTGTGGTTAGTATTGTAGTTGCATTTTAGGGCATTATTTTAATAAATTAAGTTCACAAAAAAACCTCACTCGAAACATCCTGAAATGAAAAGCTCTTATTTTCATCAATTAAATCCATAAAATATTTTCTCAAAGAGCCCCAAAAAACGCATACTTATAGAATTAAAACTGTACGAATAGACAGACTTATTGAAGAAACTTATAAAACAATTACCTTTAAAGATTTGCGGAATAAAAGAACCCCCCTAAGAGGCCCTCTCAAATACATATTGTTTTAAAAAATATATATAAAAACTCACAAGACCCTTTAAATATACACAGAAACACATAAAACATGAAAGAGTTACTGAAAATTGTCCTGAAAGACCTACTAAAAGACCTTTTTTAAGCCCTAGCGAAAGACTAAGAACACGGACAAATAAAAAAGGGTCTTACAGAAAGAATAAAGGCACTAAAATAACCTATAAACCACTGTAAGACAAAACAAAAACAAAAACCTACCAGAGAAACTATGGCAAAATAGTTGCAAAACCTATTGCAATAGATAGTTGCAAAACCTATTGCAAAAACCTATTGAAAGACTAATAAAATGTTTTGGAAAAAAAAAATACTAAGTTAAACTGTGCTAATTTTGTACTGAAATTGTTGCAACACTATTTTCTTATAATAAATTTTAAAAAAGTCTTTTAATTTTTTAAAAATTTCCTTGCAATTGTTATTGTATGTAATTAGTTTTTGGTGGCACTTACTTGGTCGATTACTTCTTCGGTTGTTCTCCGGTTCATCAATCGGTAGCGGTGAATGCCGTCGGCCGGTAACGTTTGTCGTTAAACAAATCAAAGCAAAAATTATCAAAAACTTGCCGAGAAAACGTCCATCCATGATGGCCATGTTTGTTAATCTGGTTGTTGTTGTTTTTATTTTTCTGCTAGTTGCAATGTTATTTGACAATTTTGTTGTTGTTGTTGTATTTGTAATTATTTTCGATGCTAATAAGAATGATGCAGTTTTTATAGACATATTTTGTGGTTGATTATGAACTTTTGTTTTGTTTTTGTTGCGCTTTTTTAAAGCTAGATTTAGATTTAGTTTTTGATTTAGATTTAGATTTAGATTTAGATTTCGTTTTTATCGTACATTTTTTCTGTCTGTCCGCAGCTGTAACCACCAGCTAACGATTCTTATAGATATCGTTTATCAGTCAGTATCTATCACTTCCTTCTCAATTAACTGATGGTTTTTTCATCAGTTTCATTGATTGTTACGTATCGCAGATATCTAAATGTGTTTCGAATACATTTTTAATTAAAGATATCGATGTCGGTCGTTGAGCAAAAATCGTTTATTTATTAATTTTCTATATCGCTTTTTTTTCGGTCGAGGTAACAACGGAGGAAACACACCAAAAAAAACCGTCCGAATGATTAGATAACGTTATGCGAAATGCGCGATGTACAACAGTTGCGCTGTCGTTAAATGGTCGTCGTCGTCGTCGTCGTCGTCGACGTCGACTCGTTGTTGTTGTTGTTGTTGTTGTTTTTGGTGCGGTTGTCGTCGCTCTGTGGTTCTGGTTACGTTTGCGGCTAGCGCTGGCGCGTCGTTTGATTGCCGCCGCTCCTTTGCTGGCTGACGCGCTGTCGCTGTCACGATCTCGCGATCTCGTCTGTATCTATGAGATAGAATGTTTCGTTTTATCCAGGGCGAACACCAAAACGCCAAAACGAGCTGAACTTTTTGCGATACTTTTCTGTTCGTGCTGCTCTCTTCTGCTGCTGCTGCTGCTGTTGCTGTTGTTGTTTGCTCGCCAACAACAACTGCGATGGAACTTAAAAATATCTAAGGGTTATGTTTCTGCGCCGCCCACAATCAGAACTTTTTGGAAATCTCCTTTCAAAAAAAATTCAAATGATCTGTGAATTTTGAAGCTTTTCCGTTCGATTCAATGCCGTGGGTTGTTGTTGTTGGGTTGCGTTGTTTGTTTGTTTATTTGTTTATTTGTTTATTTGTTTGTTTGTTTGTTATTTGTTTATTTGTTTGTTTGTTTGTTTATTTGTTTGTTTGTTTGTTTATTTGTTAGTTTATTTGTTTCTTTATTTGTTTGTTTATTTGTTTGTTTATTTGTTTGTTTGTTATTTGTTTATTTGTTTGTTTGTTTGTTTATTTGTTAGTTTATTTGTTTGTTTATTTGTTTGTTTATTTGTTTGTTTGTTTGTTTATTTGTTTGTTTGTTTGTTTATTTGTTAGTTTATTTGTTTCTTTATTTGTTTGTTTATTTGTTTGTTTATTTGTTTGTTTGTTATTTGTTTATTTGTTTGTTTGTTTGTTTATTTGTTAGTTTATTTGTTTGTTTATTTGTTTGTTTATTTGTTTGTTTGTTTGTTATCTGTTAATTTGCTTGTTTATTTGTTTGTTTGTTTGTTTATTTGTTTGTTTTTTTATTTGTTTGTTTGTTTATTTGTTTGTTTTATTGGTTACTTGTTTGTTTGTTTGTTTTATTGTTTATTTGTTTGTTTGGGTATTTGTTTGTTTTATTGTTTATTTGTTTGTTTTATTGTTTATCTGTTTGTTTGTTTGTTTGTTTGTTTGTTTGAGCGCTTTACGCCCAGCGTGCGTGCACTGTGTTTCTTTTTCTCTAACGTCGTAAAAATAATTTCCGAATTTTTCGCCTTGATATTTTTAATCTGCTTTGTTGTTGTTGTTGTTGTGGATTTAAACTTTTTAAACAAAATTTTCTTTGTATTTTTTCTGTGTTTTTTTGTTGTTGTTGTTTTTGTTGTTGCTGTCGCACTATAAAATTTATAGAACGAGACGTTGGCGAGACGTCGCCACTGTTCTGAGGCCTATTAAATGTATCTACGTAGATACGCGTTTTCGTTAGATATTTTCATTTATGTACGATATTTATTTTGTTCACTTTGCGATTTTCTATTTTTTTTTTTTTGTTTTGCTTTAAATTTAGCTCAAGCCAGAAATGTTCTCTGTCTTGTCTGTCTGTCTTTTCTTTACTTTTATTTTATAATCACATTTTCTTTGACGGCTTGCGCGATTTTTCTCACGAACGAAGGAACGCACGAACGAACGAATCCGAGCGAAAATGTTTGTTACAAAAAGAGTTAAGAGAAAAACTGTAGCCGCAAAAAGGTTACGGCTAAAATAAATAAATTGCGGCTCGTGTAGTGTAGCTGCGGCGCTGTTACACTTGCTGGCGACACCGAACACTTTCTAGCGACTGTGGCTGCCAGTTGTGCGCTATCTGAGTGAGTATCTGACGGATAAGAGTTGGCCTGCGCTCGGCTGGGACGCGTGTGCCTCGGAGAACGTTTCGGAAAATAATGTCCACACACCGGATCGGCCGTTGAATAAATAAACTAACGAGCGCCGCGCGCCGCGCGCCGCTGCAGCCAGATACAACTGCTAGATACTTAGATACACTTCTACACGTCTTCACTTGTGTCGTTTGTTTGTTTGTTTGTCTGTGCGTTGGTGCCGTTGGTGCTTTTCGCTTCGTCTCAATTTTTGCGCGCTCTCTTTTTGCGCTGCTGGCACTGACGTTCGTTCGTTCGTTGTTAGTGCTCTGGCGGCCGGCCGACTCGTTGTTGTTGTTGTTGTTGTTGTTGCGGTTGTTCGATATTTTTGCACTGCGAATGAAACAACAACAACAACAACGACGGCGGCACTATTGCCGAGAGACGAAATAACAAACGCTCAACGTGCGCTAGATACTCGTTTCTTCGCTGCGCTCGCACTCGTTGGCTCTTTTAAGTGTTCGTTCGTTCGTTCGTTTGGGTGTTCGGCCCGTTGCGGCACGATACACTTTGTGCGAGCTATGTATCCAACAGTTGGTCCGTCCGTCAGTCAGTGCCTCAGTCTCTCACTCGCTCGAGCGCTTACGTTAGTTGAACGTTAGTTCGGTTGATAGTTCGTTGGAGCTGCTGGCTCCTCTCTCGTGTGAAGCTTGTGCGCCAAACGGCCCACCAATTGATAGATTGATTCCATTCCGAAGGCAGCTTACGTTACTCAGGGCTACTGCTAACGAGAGTACAGAGAGCGAGAGAGAGAGATGGACGGCTCACGCAGTGACGCTGTTACGCCGCAGACGTCGTCTTACGTCGCTACCAACGCCAACAACGTAACAACGAATACCATCATCATCATCATCATCATAATCGTGTCACTTGATGTGTGTTTGCTGATGTTTCACCAGAAATCGCCTGATCGTGAGATACGAGTATGTACGAGTATGTGCGAATAAAAACAAAAATTACAGCAACGCTGTCGACACATGAACGGCATGAAGCTGACGCGGCCGCTGCCACTGCCGCTGTCGCTGCCGCTGATGCCGATGTCGAGGTTGCGGTTGCGTTTGAGGTTGTCTCTTGTCTCTTCGCGTTTACTGTCGCTGGCGTCGATGTTGACAGAGAAGAGCAAGCTGTTGAGATGCTCTCAAATGTTTCTCAGCATGAGATCCGATCGTGACCGCCGAGCAAGCACTGCAGGTAGTCGTCAATAAGTCGTTGTCGATAAGTGAGTAAAATCGATTGCATGGCCGAGCATGCTGAGCCGGCTGAGCATACATCACACACCGCAACATGTTGCAGCAACATTTTTAGTATTGTATGTGACTAACGATACTCGTTTGTTTTTCAGTTCATTAAAATTTTGTTATAATTCTTTCTTTAAAAGAAAATAAGAAGAAAAGAAAATACATAAATGCTGTTGTTATTGTTGTTGGTTATGTTGTTGTTGTTGTTGTTGTTATTTCATTCTGAATCTGCTTCATTGCTTCACTACGGGCCAAACTGTCTGTTCTTTTATTTCTTTTTAATATAAAGCAATTTTAAAAAAACAAGGTGTGTGTGTGGATGTGTGTGTGTGTAAGTATGTGTTTTAACCAACGGAAGGAAGTGCGGCTTAATTGCATTGAGCACAACATTTCTGTTCGTTCGTTGCTTCGCTGCTGACAAACGGTATGGACACGTTTCAGTGTTTGTCTATTTTTTTTTTTGCCTTTAATAACAAACACACACAAACACACATACACACCCAAACACACCGCTGCCCAAATCCACAGGATAGCAACAATTGCCCTTTCGGGTAAGTGTGAAAAATTGGTTGGCATTCATTGATCTAACTTTGAGCCAATTCTTTTCGATCGTTACGTTGTGTGTGTGTGTGTGTTTGTGTGTGTGTGCTTGTGTGGGACCTTTTTTTTCTCTATTAATCCAATTTTGTGAGTGAATAAAAATTCTTTCCTTTTCTTTATGCTCTTCTCAGAATATCCGAGGAGTATTGGCGGCAATATTGTTTCGTTGTTGTTGGCGGTAATAATATTTTTTCGGAAGTTGACTTAAAATCAAAAGATTTTGCTTCCGGGCCTAAAGGAAATTCTTTTCAGCATCCTTAACAAAAAAAAAAGCATGAACATTTAACGTAATATATAACAGAACCAAGAAATAAGGTTGTTTTTTTTAATAAATATCTATATAAATGTAAAATTTTAAATTTTCTGAAATTCCTTTCATAATGCGGGCGCCTTTACTTTTTAGCATTTGTGTATTCAGGCCATTTTTTCAATCAAAATTCATAAAAATCAATCCAAATCAATCAAAATCAATCCGAAATTAAGTCATAGAGTCAAATGGTTTATTTGTTTTTGAAACTGGTCTGATAACTGGCCATTTCTGGTCTGGTTCTGGGCCATTATAAACCCATAAAATTTAAATTTTGCTAAAAGTTTTTTTGTTACTTTAGTAAAAATGGGCTTAACTGCGAAGGTGCAATTTTTTAACATTTTAATGTTGGTTAAGGATGATGGACTATTCATATATAACCCTTCCCATTCTTACCCGCCCACCTACCACGCCTCCTCCCAATTTTCTCTTTCACATTCTTTAGCTTAAATGTACAATTACGCAAACCTAACAAGAATTTGAGATATTTTCGCTTAGAAAAGTCACTTTTAGACTTCTTTCTTATATCGTACGTTTTGGTATGAATGAGGTGTGAATATGTGTGTGTGTGTGCTTGTGTTCTTTAGGTCCATTTAACGCATACCGCCGCTTCAATTTCGAAACTAATTTTCTTTAGAATCACTAAACAGCTGACTTCGTTTAACTTCTTCTTCTTCTTTTCTTGGGAAATAATCGTGAGTTAAACGGGATTTTCCTTCTTCATATTGCGATAATATTGTATTATTCGAAACCATCACACTCATCGCAATCAGGTAATGGTTAAAGTATTCTATAAAGTATAAAGTATTCTTGATACTCTTTGAACCTCAAGTTAATGTTTGGTAAATGTTTTACTCTCTACGGTTTTTCCGCAGATCTTTAAGTTTTACTTTAGGATGGTTTTTAAGGCTCGCAGGAATTTCCATAATTTATAAATATTTATTGTATTTTCCGTTACAAAATATTAGAACGAAACGATACGTCATTGTTGGTTTTTTTTTTTTTTTTTGTTCAAAATTTGCATTAGCGAATATACTCGTATATACAGTTATTTCTTGAGAGTTTCTTCCATTTTACGTCTTACAACTAAATCTTTCAATTTATGTCTATTTTATTATTTAAAATAAATTTTAAATTTAAAATATTTATTTTCTATTTTTAAAAAAATACTTATAAAGTTATAGAATAAATAATTTTAATAATTTATAATGTTATTTATAATACGATGTTTTCAAGTTTTAATATTTTATTTCATACGTTTTAAAATAATTTATATTATTATAAAATAAATAATTTTTAAAATTTCTAATTTTTAATGTAATTTCTAATATTTTAAATTATATAAAATGTGTTTTAATCAATTGAGATAATAATAACAATAATATATCACAAAAATGCTTATTTTATAAAAACTTTAAAAATGCCGAAATATTTAAAAAAACTCACTATTATTCCACTCTCATTAAAATAAATCATTATTTTATAGAAAATTATAGCATTTAAAATTAATTTCAAATAATGTATTATATTTACGAGTATTATAAAATAAATAATTTTAAAAATTTCTAATTTTTAATGTAATTTATATTATTTTAAATTATATAAAATGTGTTTTAATAAATTTAGATAATAATAATAATAATATATCACAAAAATTTATATTTTAAGAATCTCAAAAAATGCCGAAAAGTTAAGAAAAACTCCCCGATAAATAAATACCATATTATTCCACTCTCATTAAATCATAAATTAGTTCATAATAAATGATACCATTTACAATTAATTTATTAGTTATTCGCCTGAAAAATTGCCGTAATTAATTTTGCAACAGCAGATTAGTCAAGATAAAGCCGCTGGCATTTAATCACTTCGGCAAGTATTCAATCTTCAACGCACTCTATTAACTATAAACAAAATGTTGAAAAAAATATTTAATGATGAATTGTCTGTCGCTAAGGCGAGTACTCTTAATTTTAGCAAAATAAGTTCGAACTAATTTTTACTTTATCACTAAATGCAAAACAAATTATACACAATTTACGAGTAGTATCCTTCATTAAAGCCTCTTTAATTTTAACACGCACACACACTTTGAGAGTTTTTACAACGATGTATTTTCCCAGACAAGACGAAATTGTCACTTGGGAGACAATTCTGCAGAGACCGTAGAGAGAGAGAGGACACGGACACGGGCACGTTTGTCAAACCCAGCCAATCCAAAACAATCGGAAATTCCCAAACGGAATTCCCAACGTCTTACGGTCTGCGCTCGCACCTGCGTTCGTTTTGTTTAGTCTTAGCGAATGTTACTAACTTCTTAAATTCGGCGACTGCAAAACCTGGTGATTATTTTATGATACCTGACCTGATCATAACGCTGGTGCATTTAGAGGTAGAGGTACTACCTACCGAGGCGCATGTAAAAAGGGAGAAGGCGGCACATTTTCATGTAAAAAATTATGCTTCTCCAGAAGATAGAAGGTACGTCTATATCATTTCACAAAATAGTTACTGAAATCAGAAAACGTACTGGAATGATGCGTTGACGTTGATGCGTTGAATCTGAATTTCATAACTTCGAAATGACTTCTGGTTATCGAGATATCCTGCTTTTAAAACTGGTCAGCAATGAAAAAAGGGGCCAAAAAAAAATCTCCTTGTTATGGCAAACGAATGTACCATCTCTTCGCTCCACCTCTCCATTTTCAGTTGGTTTCGAATTGAAGACTTCAAGAATCTGTGGTAAAGTTTTTACTAACAAAGTGTTTATTTTTACTTTAAAATCTTAAAGGCCAAAAATATAACTTTTTTGATTAAACGTAATTTTGTTTTAACATCATTGTCATCTTTAATATAATAACATAACCATCATCTTTAGGTAATAACATTATTAGTATTAATCTACAGTCAACAATAGAAATTATCGCAACATTCTTCATCATCATTTACAAGGTTAAGTTTACAACATATATTTCTATTACCATTATCATCATCATCATCAACATCATCATCATCAACATCATCATCATCATCACCATCTAACCCAGTCGGAAAACTCAACGAATATCAAAAAGCCAAATTGCAAAAACATGATCCTCATCACAATTTTCATAATGATCTTATGAAAAAGGCTCGAAATAATTTTCTAGCCTAACTTCATCATCAATGATTATTGTAATTAGTATGATCAATGTTCATAATCAATCATAAAATCCTTTACCTCATTCTTTTATTGAATATTTTACTTGCTCTTCATGATCTCTCAATGATCATGATCACTTTTATCAGCTTAAGCTCACGTTAACGTTTTTATCCTCGAGTTCACTCATCGTCATCTTCATCATTGACGAAAAAAATGGCCTACCATTGTAAAGTTTATACTTACACCAACAACAAAACTGCTATACATATTCGAAAATACTCGTGAACTTGCATCCATGACGGATGAACGATTAACGGCGGTCACTTCTGCATCGTTGCATCGATCGATTTCTTCTTAACGATAGAGACAGCTAAGAAGCCTGTTAATCATGCTAACGAAAGAGATAGAGTATGAAATGGGGCGGGTAGACCAAGAAAGATCAATGAGCTAACCGAAGGTAAAGTAGGCAGAACCTTTTGCTGGTTGGTGCGATCACTGCTGTGATCATGCCTATGCGCCGCCTGCCTCTTCTCCTTTTGGAGGCGAGGAAAATATTGAAAATATAGTTGTTTTTTTTTTTAAATCTGTATATACCTACGATATATAGTATATAATATAAGAATTTATATATGTATAACTGAGGGCAGTGATTGTTTTCGTTTTATAGAAATGTAATTTTATACAATATATATTGTACAAAAAGCATCTACCGTTATCATCATATTCAGCAACAAATGAATGCTGATGATTTTTTATGCGTTATGATGCATTGATGTCGTCTATTGCGTTTCGACAGTTGATTGAGACGCCGATTGATGATCGTTGGAAGTGATTCGTAAACTAAGTTAGTTTATGAATCAATTATTAATCAGAATGCTTGACCATAAAACAGGAGACATTAATTTCAGTTGAATTCAGGAAACTGAGTCAGTCCTTTGTGAAGTGATCACAATTATTTGATCAATAAAGAATGATCGTGAATCAAAATCAATGAGAAATGAGAATAAAAATGAGAAAATTTATTGAAATAGATCATCAGTCAGTCTGAAATTCATCCAGCCCATTAAATCACTCAGTCATTTTAGACTGAGTTAATTGCACAATTAACCGAGTGGACAATGCCGGAATTACACAATTCTTGTCTTAAGTTTCTTCTAAACTTAGTTTAATGAATAACATTACTCAAAGCAATGGATAATTTGCGAAAAAGTAATAAAAACTCAAAATCTACAAAATGTCGAAGAAAGGAAAGAGTCAGCCACATACCGACGAACATATATAGTTGACGAACCGAACGGACAAACTATTGTGCTCGTATTTAAAAAAAAAAAAGGCGTTACTTGCGTATTAATGTTATTGATGAAAGTTCTTAATGAGAAATTATTGCTTTGTCCGCTGCTTTGCAAACGAATATTCATGCAAGTGACTGACTGACTGACTAATGGTGCCGGCACGATGCCGATGCCGGAACATTTCATATCAATTTGAAGAGATTATTCCATGATCTCTCCGTTTCTGTGCTGATCATTTGCTGACGTCAAGTGCCTTATTTTTAATAATGATCTAATGTGAATTTTTGTTCTAACGTGATCATTTATGATCAACAGCATTCTTAAGGATCGTGTGATATCGTTAATTCATTCGCTCTCTGTAATTAATTGCTTGATTTCAAGACTTCGTGTCTGCGGGCGAAAGCGAACAGATTACGATCGTGGCTACGATTAACTACTGGGTGGTTCGGTTAGTCACTAACTTGGTAACTCGATTTCGATAAATAATGATTTCACGGCTTGCGCGTTATTCAAATTATGCCATAAATCACAAATGTTGCACTTTAATTGATTGCACGACAAGTTTTATTCAATTTATTTTTACGATCAATAAATGACATGACACTCGGCAATGACAAAATGCTTCGTTCGCGTTGCGCGCTAGAAATTAGGTCGCCTACGACGCGCCTAAAGGTTTGCTGAGGTTGTTGAATCAGGCGGCAGGCGAATGCATTAAATTCATTAGAAAATTTAAAGCGAGTGCAAGAAAAAAAGCACTTTTCAGGACTGGCAGGAGTGGCTCGAGAACGGGATGGAGTCAGTACTTAACATATGTATATGTTTAACGAGTATATTGTGGACTTATGGACTCGTTGGTAGGTACTCGCGTACCGCTCAATAGAGTCGGCCAGTGCTTGCCGACTCGTATTTTCAGCATGTTTGCAAATTTGTTACATATAATAAACTGTGTTGAAAAATTGCATGCATCAGCGCGGCTTATATAAAACACAATAATTATAAGACACATAATCATAAATTAAGTTAATGATATGTAATTAAAATCAAGCGATAACACGAAGTGCTCAAGTGTATCGCTCACTCACTCACTCTGTAAACAACACAAGAACAAAACAGCAAGAAGAGAATGCATTTATTCATAAATGATTTGAATTTTCTAGTAATGACTTAGTTTAAGACTAAGTCAAATTAATAAAAATGAAATAAATAAATTAATTAATAAACCAAATTTATTCAACACATACATACTGACATTTCAATTACACAGAGCAAAATTGTAACCAAAAATAATTACCATAGCAAAATTGTAGAAGTCTTTTTGGGGTTGATAACAAAATCCCGAACTACAAAACCCCGAAATGACAAAAATACCGAAACGTCAAAAATACCGATGCGACAAAATCCCGAAACGACAAAATACCGATGCGACAAAATCCCGGAATGACAAAATCCCAAACGACAAAATCCCGAAATGACAAAATCTCGAAGCGACAAAAAGGCACGGATCATAACCAACCCTCAGACAACAAAATTCTCTCGATAATGCAAAGTATTTTTGCATTAAAAGTCTTAATGGGTGGCGGCCTTCAGCCGTGGCAACGATTATAACCCTCAGACAACAAAATTCTCTCGATAAAACAAAGTATTTTCGCATTAAAAGTCTTAATTAAAGATAATTTAATTTTTCGCATTAGAAGTCTTGATTATAAGCCTCAGACAACAAAATTCTCTCGATAATTTAAAATATTTTCGCATTAAAAGTATTGATGCGTGGCGGCATTCTGCCGTGGCCAGGATTATAACCCTCAGACAACAAAATTCTCTCGATATTACAACTTAGCTTTTCTGCCATTGTTAAAAAAAGACAAGTAGGCGCATACTTCGCTTCGGGAAAAATTTTGACTCAAATTTCATTACGTAATTAATTATTTCAAATTTAATTTCGTGATTTCTGGGATTTTTCATTTCGGGATTGAAAATTATCGTTTCGGGGTTTTGTCATTTCGGGATTTTGACTGTCTCACGTCTTTTTGATTTCATGATAAAAATCTTTCCAGTCCAGAGTAAAGACTATTCATGGAAGATAATTGAACCTCTACAGACCTCTTTGCATTTAAAATATGTCTGATAGAAAACAGATTTTTTCCAATTTTAGTAATACTTTAGACCGGTCTTTTATTAGTTCGAAGGCGGCGGCGGCTACTTTTATGATTTCTTTTCAATTTAACAATTATATCGTCTTCGGAATTATAGGCAGGAAGAAGCAGCATCACATCACTTAAACTATAAAATTTTAATTTATGAAATTCTCATAAAAATAACTTTACAACTTTCTACACAAAAACAATTTCTAAAGAATATACATACATACATATATATAAGCGAAGAATTATATAACATAGAAATTTCTTTATTAAATTCGTATTTTTATGTTGGCTAAGGAACAGTTTTTATTTATTTAAGCTATTTTTTCTGTGGTTTTAAGAACCACAGAAGACCACTTTCCGTCTTGATGGATAACCATAGAGAACCTTCTATTTGATTCTTTTCTTTTGGCTGGGTGTATTTTTAAAGAAATTTTTAAAGAAATCAACATAATTAAATTTTCAACATACATATTTTTGATGAGAAATATTTTCACTGAACAAAATGTTTTGATCAAGTGCCAAGCGATTCATTTTCAGAGGCACACACACACACACACACACACATGCATTTGCAGGCGGCTATTTCGGGATATATATATATATATGTGTGTGTGTGTGGGTGTGGGTGTGGCTGGGCGTTCGCGTGTGTGCGTGTGTTTTTCCATGGTTTGAAAGCTTATTTGAAATTATTAATTATTTCCTTTGGCTTAGTATTAACCTGAAAACGTTGTTGTTTTTGTTGTTGTTTTATTTACTTTTGTTATTTATTTTATTTTTATTTTTTATTAGTAATACTTAATAAATAAAATGTAAAATAAATAAAAAATTATTAATTATTTCCTTTGGCTTAGTATTATACTGAAAACGTTGTTGTTGTTGTTACCGTTTTTTTAATTTATTTTTGTTTATTTACTATTATTTATTTTTTATTATTTATTTTTTTTTTATTTTTTATTTATTTATTGTTATTTGGCGGTTAACCGTCTTCTTCTTCTTCTTTTTATTTTTTTATAATTTTTTAGCGAATATATTTTTCTTTTGTTTCTATTAATTTTGTGCTTTTTTATAGGAAAGTTCTTTGATTTATTTCTTTATCAAACGTGCCAATGACGCTGTTGTTGCCGCCGCCGCCTTTGTGGTTTCTTCACCCAAATAGGTTGTTAAATGTTTTAGAATATTTTATGTTAATGATGGTTTATAACCTTTAAATTGTCTGTGTATGTATGTGTGGGTTTCTTTTTAAATCCGAAACATTTTAATTGTTTTATTTTTTTCATGATTTAATTTTTGCAATCATTTGCCACCATATTTCCCAATTTCTGAATCCTAATTTTATTTTATATACATATAGTATATGTTATTTTTTTGCAAACATTATTATATAGTATTTTTTTTTTTTTTTTTATTTCTATGCAAAAAAAGACTTCAAAGGAAAATGTCTAAAGTATGGAAAATGTAGAGCGAATTCGTTCGTGTCTAAAGTAATTTGCCACAAAAAAAAAGGGACAGACAGACAGACAGACGGAGAGACGGAAAGACGTACTGATTATCACACGATAATCATCAGGCAAAGCGCGAAAACTTCTTTTGAAACGAACGAAATATGGACTAAACTAGAAAACATCCGTCCATGGAGAGCATGATGGTCACAACAACAACAACAACAACAACAACAACCGTAGATACAGCAACAGTGAACGGATGCGCTTCGATTTTTCTGGTTTTTAATTTTAAAATTTAATGTGATATATAAATTTTAATTTGTCTTTCTTTTAAATTATAAATAAATATTTTAATTGCAAAAATTCATAATTTAAAATACGAGTATATATAACATATTCTTTTTATACGATTATTTAATTGCATGCAATTTGCACTAACTCTTTTGTTTTTCCTACTACTTTGCTCCACTGTAGCCTCATATCTCGTTGCTTGATCGTTAAACGCTGAACTAAATCAAGCTAAAGCCGAAGTTGGTTGTTGCCGTTAATGATGATGATGATGATGATGACGCGATGCCGATGATGAGAGCAGCATCTTTGCAAATTAGCTGACTAACAACATCAACATGTTGCAGGTTGGGCAGGGCGCGAGCCGAGGCAGATGCTGCCGCTGTTGCTGCTTCTAAATAGTGCCTTCCTTCTGCACTGTGCTATATGTTGTTGTTGTTGTTGTTGTTGTTATTGTTTTTGTTGTTGTTGTTATTGTTTTTGTTGTTGTTGTTGTTGTTACTGGTGATGCTGATGTTGCTGCCGCTGCCATTGTTTTTGCTGTTCGCGTTCTATCTCGTTGCTCTGATGGTTGTTACTACTGCTGTCGTCGTTGTTGTTGTTGTTGTTGTTATTGTTGTTGTTGTAGTGGTGGTGGTGGTGGTGGTGGTGGTGGTGGTTGCCGTTGTTGTTGTTGTTGTTTCAATTTGTGTTTACATGCAAATTAATTGGCGGTTCAATTAAAAAAATCTACACCGAATGCAGGATGTATGTATGTACATATGTATGCATGTATGTATGTATGTATGTATGTAGTGGAAGTGTATGTATGTATGTGTGTATGTATAGATGAGTACAAATATGAAGAGGTTTATACGCGGGGTGTATCGTTTGTACCGCCAGAGCACAGAATGTCAAAACGACCAGCGGAGGAAAGAACAATGCCCCGGAGGGGGATGGTGGGAGGGAGAGGGAGGCGGGGCGTGGAAATTGTGACATCATGTGGTTTGTCGACTTTTGAATTAGGTAATCGACAGGAAATGTGTTGGTTGCTTCGAGTGGTTACTTCGAGAGTGGGACCGTCCGTCCGTCCGTTCTTGTAGTGATGTGAAAAGTGTTTCACGGCAACTTGTAATTTGTAACTTGTCCAGCTGCAACCGGTTAGCTGCTGTATAAAGGAAGATGACGAAGAGGAACTGGTTCAAATTATACCAAACCAAGTTACGCAGTACTCGTATTGATTCATATTCAACTAATCGTCTATATATTCATAACATTCATACTGGAAAATGGTACAAATCTCAATGAAAACTTCAACCCAAACTCATTTAAAGTATTTCATTAATAAAAAAATACATGTTTCATAAAAGATAAGCGAGAAATCTCTCAATGACTCATAATCATTAGAACGAAGTGAGCTGCTCTATATCCTAAATGTGGCTCACAGCAGTAAGAAAATAAGTTCTAAATAAAAAAGCATTTAAATTTTAAAATTAATTAAATATTAGGGAAAAAGTGTTATATCAATTTAAAACTTAATCAATTCGATTAAATTGAATCAATTCGATTAAAAGTTGAAATAACTTTTAAATAATAACTCTCTTTCTCTCTGTCAAGTACAAAGTTCAATTATTACTTAAAGCATTACTTAAACCTTGTTATGACTATTTATTATTGAAGATAAATACGAGTGCACTCTATCTATCAAGTATATATCGTATCGTATATAGTACTTCTCTAATAGGCTGTTTCCATAAAACCATTTCTGCTTCGGTTTAGCGCAAAACTAGTTTTCACAACGAAAACCATTATAAAACCAGAATATATCCATTGAAATTATTGTTGCAAGCTTAGAGCAAAACCAAAAAGTTTCCTGGTTTTAGCAGTTTTCAAACCTGTTTCGAAGTTCGAAATAATAGCCTTGTCTCTTTCTATAGTTAACATGGTAGAAAGAGGTAAAAATTATACACAAAAATACGAGTATGCTGTCAAAATGAACAAACAAAGCAAAACATTTGTTTTGCATACAACAACAACAACAACAACGGGGGCGAAAACCAGCAAAACCAAAAATAAAACTAGGTTTGTATAAAACTTGACTTGATGACACTTGATTGATATTCGACAACCTAAACCAGAAGCAAAACCATTTAATCTGGCCACACCAGATAAAGCTTATTTAATGCTTAATCACTTCAATCAAATAATCACTCGGCAGCACGAAGTTCACGCACGATTTCTCTGAAAACGTGTCGTGAGATGACATGACATGACACAAAGTCGATCGATCGATGACGTGTCGTTGAAGTGTCGCTTTTTGTGAAATTTATAATCATCAAAATAAGATTAATAAAACTCAATCAACCGACAAGGGCCGGCCGTGCCGTGTTACACACAACAACAACAACAACGACAAAAACCCAAATGCAAAATTCCAACAATGATAAGAAAACAGTGAGACAGACAGAGAGTAGAGAGAGACAAAGAAAAAAAGCAGAAGGCTGTGTCGTCTGAAGCGTTCAAAAGAAGCTAGAGATTAGTTATTTATAGCAATTACTGTCACATTAGCGGCTTCTGAGGCGAGATAAACTCACAGCTGGCTGTCATTCAGATCGTTTACCTGCGAGTATTTATGATAATCGATAGATAAATATTGAAATGTTGAAACGAATAGGTTCTATTGAATATCTGAGCGATCACAAAAGTGATTCTCAAACGTATATTTTGTTAACGCGTTCAGAAAATGGTCAGTGTGTTAAATGGGAAACATGCTTCACGGTTAGTGAGATATCATTGAAGAGAGAGAGAGAGAGGTCATAACAGCAACCTGCTGCGTTCGCTAGTAGTGCTAGTGATGCGCAAGAGGCGTGGCGGTCGTAGCCCGAGCACGAGACACGCATTGGGGACGAGACAGCTCTGTTTATCTCGAAAACAGCGATATCTCGAAACGAGAATTCTTCAGCCGAGACGAATTCACCGAGAAATGAGACTGGCGAGACGAAATAGAAATATAAAAATGAAAACGACAGCAGCTTAATCTCAGCGAAATCGCGGCGAAATACAAATTATAAACCCTGAAGGTTTTTTCTTTGTTATGAACAGCGTGAAAAATTCATTCTAGTCGATATCTCGAGACGAGAATTCTTCAGTCGAGATGAGCTCACCGAGAAATGAGACTGGCGAGACGAAATAGAAATAGAAATATGAAAACGACAGCAGCGCAATCGCAGCGAAATACAAAAATATAAACCCTAAAAGTGTTTTTCTTTGTTATGAACACCGTGAAAAATGCAGACATGTCAGATTATACGATTAAAATAAAAATTTATTGAAGCTGAATAAATTTAGAAAATATTTTAATTACTGTAACAACAATAATCCTTATATTAATAAAGTTTCCGCGTTCTCCAGACATACTGTATAAAAGAAATAATTAGAAATGTTTGCGATTGTGTTAAGTCCGAAGAAAATCTATTAATCTCTATTATAAAAGTGTGATTATTTCATTTAAACAACTGTCAGAAAACTAAACTGACAAACTTTTCCTCACATCTCAGAATATTGTGCAATAAATATTCTTTTGTTACAAACTAAAATTAAATGCAATCTAGTAACCATCAAAAAAACTTTTTAAATCTTTTCAGTGTTTTAAAACAAGCAACGAACTTTTCTTCTTTCTTCTTCAATGATGGTTGGATGGATGGATGGATGGATAAATTGATGGATGGATTGTTTAAATGTCACTCGCGCTTGCCACACCTTCGTTCATTTGTTTGTTTGCTCAAAACATTCCAACAACGACCCACCGACGACCGTTCGCCGAGTCGCCGCCGGCCGCCGCTCGTTCGTTCGTTCGATTTCGATGCGTTCAATAATTTATTCGCTGTCAATCGCTTACTGACGTTCGACGTCGCGACGTCATTGTCAACGTTGCGTGCCGCGAGGTCATCTCTCACACACACACACCATACCACATACTCGTTTTCTAAACAAACGAGCCGAGCGAGGAAAAGCGGGACGCAACGAATTTTGCCGGGACATTCGAAAGAACTGAAATCGCTCTAATCGGCGCGCGGCGGCGATCTTGCTGCTGCTGTTGTTGTTATTTTTGACATCGATCAACGACGCGTCGTAGACCGCGAAAGAGAGAGAAAGAGACAGAGAGAGAGAGAGAGAGAGAAAAATAGCGAGATGAAGCTGTTTTCTTTTGATACTTGTATTATTATGAGCATTGTGTGGAGTTGATTTTACTATTGTTGATTTTTGTGCGGTTTCCTATTGTCTAATCTAACCAGTGTTGTTGTTGTTGTTGTTGTTGTATTTTATATTCTTCCCGATTGTTGTTGTTGTTGTTGTTGTGTTGTCTTTTCTGTGCCATTCCATTTCAATTGTTCACTATAAAAAAACCAGAGAAAAATCAACCAACGCACCGCCATCGAGCGCGCGGCGGCAAGCAGCGCACGTTACTGACGCATTTGCCGGCTGGCATTTTTTTATACGCGTTTCCAGCGGATGCGTGCGTACACACACACACACACACACACACACACACACACTATCAATCATCATGAATTTTATTATTTATTTATTGTTGTTTCCTTTACTTTTTTTTTACTTGCATTTTATTTAAACGTAATCAATCGCTTGAAAATTTTTCATTGCAAAATTCAGCCTTTTTTTATACACATTCTTGCGATTACTTTACGTATGTGTGTGTGTATGTAAATGATTGCATACAGAGGGAAAAATTACTTCGCAAAACACAAAATTGTAAATAATAAAAAAGTGTGTTTTTTCAAAAACAAAATGCGATAATAACGCAGTTTGTTTGAATGTTTTTGCCTTTTGTCTTTTGTCGTGTGTCTTTCGATGGCGTTGACAACAATAACGCGTTGAGGACGATGACGTCAAAAGCTTGCTGAACGGCTAACGATGGTAACAGAAACGACAACGGCCACGGCTATGGCGACGACAAGTATAGCGCAACAACAACAAAGCAACAACGATCATATCATAGCAATAGCCATCAACGACGACGACGAACGACAACAACCAGCGCCACGAAGCCAATCACGATGATGATGATTGCGGCGACTTTTTTAAAGCGAACTAACTCAATACGAACGGAACGAGCGAGCGAGCGAGCGAGCGAGCGTTGGCCAGCGCGCTCTCGGATGAACTGACTGTCGCGTGTCGTTGTCGTACGAATATTGCTAGAAGTACGAGTACGTTAAGAGAATTCAATGGTTGCGTTTAAGGCGGCTTCAGTCTCCGTTTCCAAGCGCTTTCAAAACAATTCAGCAAAAGCACAAAAATTGCTGCTTTTTTAAACGTTTTTTTTCTTTTCTCCCTCCCCTTACCCTTCCGCCCTTAAGCATTACACCTTTTTAACGCAATCCACCGATCTACGCCGCTCTAACCTAAAAAGCTGCCACCAAAAAGTGACGAATGAATAATGTAAAAAAATCGCCTCAGTAACGCCAGAGCACCTTCGCTAGAGTTGTAATGACTACAACTGAAAGTTGTTGTTGTTGTTGTTGTTGTTGTTTTGATCTTCCCTTTTTCTCTTCCTCTCTTTTTGGGCTTTGTTGTCCCGCGCTTTTACATTTCTCTGGAGAAATTCTTTCTTCTTATGTTGCAAAAAAAAAAACTGCACAAACTTCTAGCAAAATCCTTTAAATTAATTCAATCAATCAATCATCGTACAATATTTACAGAGAAGAAAAAAAAATACCTACAATTTTATGCAAAGGAAGAAGAAGAATTTCTAAAAAGCCGTTAATTGAAAACGACCGGTCAGCATCTTTTTGAATTTAGGTCATGGTCGCGCTGGTCGCGCTGGTCGCCCTGAAGCCAAATCCAAAGCAAAAAAACACCACCAACAAAAGGCCATTAAAATTATGTACGATATAATAAATAATAACAAATTAAGAAAATAAAAAGTGATGAAGAGCGATAAATTTAGGCTGCAAAATATTGAAAAATCAACGCCATAGCATTAAAACTGAATCAGGATAAGAGCAATAACAAGAACAACAACTGTACAATACCGCCAACAGCCACCAACTTTAACAACAACAACAACAACAACAATAAAAACAACAATAGCCAATGTTCAAATAAAAATTGTATTTTTAAAATATGCAAATTTTGAATAAAAACAAAAGATGGTTATCCAAAAAATGTATCCACAACAACAACAACAACAACAACAACCACCACCTCGGATTAATATTAATAATTCTAGCGAAACAAACAAAAAGACAAAACGTTTTAAGATAAAAACTTCGCGATAAGAAAGAACATTTATTGATGATGAATTCGGATTGGCCGGCAACATCATCATCATCATCATCCTCCAGCTCACGGATGGATTCATGAATTTTATACATATAAACATGGAGGTGGCGGTGGGTTGGTGGAGGGGTGAAATGTCACTGAGGGGGCGTCTGAAATCATTTCTAGAAAATTATGGGTATAATAAAAAATAGCAAGAAAAATAGAATTTTCAAGAAAGCAATGAATTTTTCACATCGTTTTACGAGGGGCGCTAGGCAACCATGGATGATCGATCAGCCCCTGTATGTACATACCTCTACGTAGTCATGCACTTAATCGTACTACGTCTTTGAGTTAACAGCTCCTTTTACTTTAATAAAACTTTACTTTAAAACTTTTACTCTAATAGAATACTTTCGACAGTCAGTTTGGGCAACAAAAAACCATTTCGTAAATGCTTTCTAAAAAGGTTTTTATATGTATGTATGTTCTTCTAAAAGCTACGGCATGAACAAGCATCATTTAAGAACCATTTAGTAGCTGTATATATGTACCTTTCTGTATAACCCTTTTGTTTTTCTAAATGATAGTCGAAATTATCATAATTCAAGAAATTTACAGGTTCGCATTTTATTTATGCAGATTGATGTCGGCGTAAAACCAAATCATAAAAAAAAATAGTAACATTTTAGAAAAATAAGTTTCTTATCATTTAAGTATGTTAGTTTTATTTCACGAGTGTACTCATAAAAAGCGGTTTATATCTAATAAAACACAAAGCGTCCGTCCTCGGCGAGTAGTTTTAGCGGCTCCTGCTTTTTAGCGACCGAAGAATTCAAGAAGAATTCAATCATTTTTCTTTTTTTTTTATTTAAGGTCGCAGCTGCTGCTTCTTAACATCTTTATTAACGATTGTATAAACGATTAATAAAGTGATTTCGGTTTTTGCGTTATCAACGAGTATAAATATAAGAAGAAATTAAGCTCTACTCGCTAACAAAAAAAAAACAACGTTTTTGTGGAAAAGGGTGCTTTTTGCTTGCGACTGATATTACATTAGCGAGCGATGTCGCCGGCAGAGTACGCTAGTTCGATAATCCACGAAAAGTGACAACGCGACACGACACGGCGCGCGATGAGAAAGAATTAGAATAGAAGTATTTAATTGTTTTTATCATGGTTTTTTTTTAATAATACATACTTTTATTGAGAGAAAACTCGTGTGAAAATTGAGAATATAAAAAAAAGCCATACACACTATAATTCTCTATAATTCTCTATGATTTGTGAGATCAAATTAACAAAACAAAAAGACCGACTAAAATTCTCTATGAATTCTCTATGAATAGAGCAAATAAAAAGAGTCTAAATAGAAAAAAAAAAAAACATACGATAATTCTCTCATACGAAAATTCATACATACTATAATTTTCTATGATTTGTGAGATAAAAATTGAAGAAAAAAGACCTACAAAAATTCTCTATAAATTCTCTATGAGAATTAAATTAAAACTAAAATTAAGACTAAAATTCTCTATAAATTCTCTATGAGAATTTTAGTAGGACTTTTTTTAAGTTTCTTAATTTTCTCACGAGTTCTCTCAATAAAAAAAAGTCTTAAATTACAAAAAAAAATATTTACACCGAATAGCAAGCTCAAGCAAATAAAAAACAACAACTAAAACACTAACAGCAACAAAAAAGACGAGTATGTAAGTGCTGGGAACAGCAACAACTCGGGCACCGGCGAGTACTAATCATGCGAATTGTTACACGATCAGCAGAGTCGTTCCTACATACATACGTAGTACTCGTATGTTGTTGTTGTTGTTCTTGTCCTCTCGTGTTGTTGGGGCTGTTGTTGGCCTCGTCTTGTTGTCTTCGTTTTTGCCATTTGGCATCATAGACGAATTGCTAAAATGCAAGAGTAATGAGTTGAAACGAAAAGAGACACCAAAAAAGCACCAGAGCAAGAAGTGCTGGATGAAGTCATTACAAAGATAACCGGATGACTGGACTGATTACTACTGCTGGAAGGAAGGAAGGAAGGAAGGAGGAAGGATTTGATGAGGTGGCGGTGGCGGTGACGGTGGCGGTGACGGTGGCGTTAGTGGCATCGGACTAAACGTCTGATTCAACGAATGAATCGTTACGATACGTTACGTTCAATGTAACGAAATAAATGAAACGAAACGAATGGACTTCGCATGCGAAGAAAGTTCGCATGACTACGAAATTGACAGATAGACAGACGAATGATGTGCCTAAACACTGACAGGCATTGAATACGATTTTCTCCGCTGGAATGCCAGCAAAAAACAGTAAGAAGAAGTGAAACAGCAACAAGAACACCAACATTGGAAACGCCGGGGTGGAAACACTTGAAATAACACATTTTAAGGCTAAAATGAACAGAAACAAAAACAATAACAACAACAACAACCACAACAATATCAGTAACAATACACACATTTCTTGATGGATGATGGTCGACGGTTTATCATAGTTTTGTTGATCATGGTTTTTCTCCTCTTGTTCTTACGATTTTTTACTAACTCTCTTGCAATTAGAGTTTCTCTTGTTGTTGTTGTTATTGTTGTTGTTGTTGTTGTTGTTGCTGCTGTTGCACGTTTGTGATTTGATGGCATCCAAACGGACACGTCTCACGTAACGCCACGGAGCAGATAAAGCTCGTTGATTTGAAATTCCAACAATTAGGAAGAAAACATTGCTATGCATTCCAGTAACAACAGCAACAACAACAACAACAACCAGAACAACCAGAAAAACAGCAACAATAACAAACTCAACAATAACCAGGCCAGCAGCAACAAAATACACTGACAATAGCAACAACATTAAACGTAACAGTGTTCTCTCCCTCTCTCTCTATGTGCGCCTAACTCAGTAAGGGCGGTAAGTGTTGTTGTTGTTGTTGTTGTTGTTGTTGTTGTTGTTGTTGTTAAACATAGTTTGCAATGCTCTTCTACGCGATGATTATTGATCGAACATGATCAACACAAATGTCGCCGCTTTCTTGCTGTTTGTAGCTGTGGTGGTTATTGTTGTTGTTGTTTTGGTGGTGGTGGTTATTGTTATTGTTATTGTTATTGCATGAACCTTGCAATTTTTATATTAACAACAACTGAATCGCATTAAAAGAGTATGTTTGCATTATTGCAAAGTTCTCACATGCTGGCATGTCATGTTATAGAGACAGCAACACACACACACACACACACATAAACAAACTCACAGAAAAACGACGACGACAACAACGACAACAATTGTTGGAATTTTGTTAACACTTTGTTTTGCTTTGTTTCAATTTATGCCTTTATGTATTTATTTTTTTTTCGAAATTTAGTTTTAGTGCATAGCAATAATTTTCCCTCAGATTTTTTTCGTTTCCTTCTTCTTCTTCTTCTCCTCGTCTCCTTTGGTTTTTTATTACAGTGTTTCAAGTGTTGAGCAAGTTCTAAATGAATAAGTTACTGTTTGTTCTTCTGTTGTTTTCTTTTTTTGTATTTTGTAATTTTTTTTTTTTTTTTTTTTTTGTAGGTGTTTTTTGCATCATTTTGTACAAAATTTATGCGCTAAATTTGAGAAGTTATTTTCGCTGAGTGTTTTCATTATGATTACATTACATTATACTCGTAATTATGATGATTATTCTTCATAATTTTACAAGAAATCACTGCGATTTCTGATGATTTTCCAAATATCAAGCTAGAAATTATAGCGTTGATAGATTAAATAGTTTTGAGAAAGCAAGCAAATGTCGATAATATTTTGCAACTTCTAAAGCAATGTGTCTGTGTCTGTGTTTGTGTCTATTGTCAAACATAATGAATGACAATCAAGTTGTATTCAGAAAATCTCTTGAAGAAATGTTTCAATAAAGCATATTCACTACAATTTTTAATTAGTCCAAATTGTTAATAATAAAAATAAGTACTATTACAAAACATTAAAAAAAAGAAAAATTAAAAAAGAAATGTTAAAAAAAAATTTTCTAACTTAAATAAAAATAATAAAATTTGTACTTTTTATATTAAATTATTATTAAATGTTGTACTACTCGTAGTACATACTTCATTTCCTGCTTCTTCTTCTTCTTCTTCTATCTACCTCCTGCATTTTTTCATTTTCATAAAATTTCCTTTTTTTTTTAAATTCATAAAAATGCGATGCTGCTGCTGGTATTCATTCAAGTACAATTTTAAAAAAGAATTGTAAAAAAAAAAAATTAAAAAAATTAATTTTTTTTAAAATATATTTTTTAACTTAAATAAAAATAAAACAATTTGTACGTATTGTATTAAATTATTATTAAATGTTGTACTACTCGTAGTACTTAATTTCCTACTTCTTCCTCTTCTTCTTCTGTCTACCTCCTGCATTTTTTTATTTTCATAAAATTTCCTTTTTTTTTCAAATTCATAAAAATGTGATGCTGCTGCTCGTATGCGTATCTCGTTTAACTGTTTTTAAAGTTATTGCTGTTAAGTTATGTTTGTGTTGTTTTTTTTTTTCGTTGCGTTGAGTGGAATCTATTTTTATTTTGTTATTTGTATAAATATTTGTACGTTTATGCGAGTATTTGCATTTTTTAGTTTCTTTTCATTTACGATAATTGAAATGCTTCATTAAATTCCTATCACTTGGCGCCAGTCAATCATTAAAATTTGTCTCTCGTGTACTTCAAGTTGAAATTAAATTGAATTGATTTCAAATGAAAAAAAAAAAAATTTCAATTAAAATCCAAAAAAAAAAAATTTTTTTTCAATAAAGAATTACGTATGCTTTTGTTGTTGTTGTTGTTGAAGTGTATTTTAAATAAACGCTCAATGTTCAACAAGAAATGAAAGTGAAATCAAGCGCAAAGAAACCAAAAACCAAGAACACGATGATCGTGTCTCAAAGACGAACAAACTCTCGGCGATAAGGTTTTCGAACTTGAGCGAACGAACATCACATACATATGTACATACATATGTACCTACATATGTACATACACATAATACGACAGTATGGCAATAACAATGACAAGGTCAACAAGTGACGCCACATAATTAAAACAAAGCAAGAAATAAAGAATTCCTTGAATTGCTTTCGATCTCGACCGCTTTTAATAAAATCTTTTAAATGCTTTCGATCTCGATTCTTTTTAATCGATATTCTTTTTGCTAAATCCAAAAGTCTAGACAAAAATTACATAAAATTCGCCTTAACTTATGAAAAACAAAACAAAAAAAAAATTGTTTTTTTTTAACCCTACGTTTGGTTAAAAACAACCATGAAAATAAGAAATAAAATGTTGATTTTGAAATTATATGTCTGTATATATATACAGAAAAAAAAAAAATTAAAAAAAAATAAATAAAAAAAAATTAAAAAAAAAACAGCATTAGTATTACAATATTATTCCATTCAATGTTTTTCCAACTCATCCGATAGACTAAGTTTATGCGATTGTAAATCATTAACATTCTTGATTTCGAAGAAGTGTAAACAAATTCGATTTCAATACTTTTTCGCGTCGAAATTTGCTTACATTCAACATAACCCTCTTTTTTTATGTAACATAACATAGAAATAAAATAATGTAAAGATTACAGAGAAGCTCTTTTGTCCATATTTTATATATGTACTCGTATATAATTTCTGCATTAAAATCTTTTCTTTAATGAATTATAAATTAATTCAAATCTTTACTCAAGAACGCTCTTGGTTTATGATGCTCAGCGATCATTGCTTAAATTTTTTGAAATGTGTTCAGTCAGCCCAAACGGGTTGGTAACGAAATCCCGAAAGACAAAATCCCGAACGACAAAATCCCGAACGACAAAATCCCGAACGACAAAATCCCGAAATGACAAAATCCCGAAACGACAAAATCCCGAAATAACAAAATCCCGAAATTACAAAACTAGTTTTTCGGTATTCTCCATCTTCTTGAACATTTTAAAACCACTAGCAAACAATTCCAAGAAAGTAATAAAAAATTACTCTTATTTTACTTCTTTAAAATTATTATTAAAAAATAAAAAAAAACATTATTAAAAAAATTTTAGCAGAGCCCTCTCGGAGGCTCTGAGGTGAGGTGATGTGAGGTTTTTTGCAGAAAGGTTTTTCCGCGTATTTGCAGCCTTCGGCTGCGGCAGGGATCATAACCCTCAATCAGCAGAATCCTCACGGTCATGTGAAGTTTTTTGCATACAAGTTTTTTCGCGTATTGGCGGCCTTCGGCCGCGGCAGGGACCATAACCGTCAATCAGCAGAATCCTCACGGTCATGTGAAGTTTTTTGCATTCAGGTTTTTTTGCGTATTAGCGGCCTTCGGCCGCGGCAGGGATCATAACCCTCAATCAGCAGAATCCTCACGGTCATGTGAAGTTTTTGCATACAGGTTTTTCCGCGTATTGGCGGCCTTCGGCCGCGGCAGGGATCATAACCCTCAATCAGTAGAATCCTCACGGTCATGTGAAGTTTTTTGCATATTGTAGATTATAACCTTCAGACAACAAAATTCTCTCGATATTACAACTTTGCTTTTCTGCCATTGTAAAGAAAGGCAAGTAGGCGCGTACTTCGCTTCGGAAAAAATTTTGACTTAAATGTCATTTCTTCATTAATTTAAATTTTATTTCGGGATTTCTCATTTCGGTATTAAAAATTTTTCGGGATTTTGTCGTTTCGGGATTTTGTCGCATCGGGATTTTGTCGTTTCGGGATTTTAAAATTTTTCGGGATTTTGTCGTTTCGGGATTTTGTAATTCGGGATTTTGACTGTCTCCCAGCCCAAACCATATCATATTACAATAACAAATAGTACACAGAGTTGTTGTTGTTGGTGTTGTTGTTGCTATTGTAGAAAACATTTATCTTAAAAAATGTTAGTGCGAATAAAAATATTTATTAGAGCATTATTTGCAAGTTTCTACAATTTTTTAACAAATATCAATATCTCTAGTATTAAGTTAAAAGAAAAAATTAATTTTATACTAGAATTTTGTATAAACTATTTTGAGAACTTATGCTTTAATAATGTATTATACTAAATAGAAGTAAATTGGTCGATTCAAAGCTAAAACGATTTACGAATGATAAACGCGTTTTTTATGATTGTAATGAAATTTAATTTATATTAATATAATTTATATGTATAATATACTCGTAATTTATCATTATATAATTTATATTTATAATATACTCGTAATTTATATTTATATGATTTATATTTATAATAAAATATCGTCATTTATATTTATATACGATTATATTGCAATGAAGTTTAGTCATTTTAATTTTATTTAATTTAATTAATATACATATATGTTATAGTACAACGATATATTACGATAAATATTATAGGTATGTTATTGCTTTTTGCAATTATTGTTTAATTAAGAGCGTTTTTCAATAAAAAGTCTTAATTTTATTACATTATAGTCAAATTATAGTCTTTTATTAGTCTTTTATAATTTGATAAAATTTAGACCATAATTTATACCATTTATTATAAAATAATAAACAATTGAAATAATTTGAAAATAATAAAGAACTATTATTTTACTAACTAAAATACTAAAAAACTATTTTTTTTAAATAAATAAATAAATAAATAAATAAAAGAGATAGAGCCATTATCAATCAATTAAGATCTTGAGTATTATAATTCTAAAAACTCGCCGTAAAAACAATGACAATATCAACCGTCATTTCTCTTAAAAGAAATACATAAATGCATATCAACTTACACAATAAGAACTGATATTTTTTTTATACGAAAACTAAAAAATCGAAATGCTAACGTAGTTAAAAATTTTTCTTAAGCTTGGATTACAATATAAAAGCCGCCAGCCATCATCAACAAAAGCGTCTTCTGCTTTTAACCTTTTTTTTCTCCTGCTTTTTCTTCTTGTTCTTCCTTCTCCTTTCGATTTCTCACTCTTCATAGCATAAATTCCTGTAATTTCCAAACACAACGATTGCAGTCGATTGCGCTTCGCAGAACAGCGCAAACAACTACGATACTACGATACAACAAACAATCATCATTCATTTCGTCAGTGCATATTTTTCACTTCAAGCCACATACATCAATTATTTTCTCACTCTACGATACGATTGCATCTTCATTGTGAACGCGAAAGACACTTAAAATGGATCGAGTGAAGTACAATATTTCAGTGAGTATAAAAAGCAACAAGCAAACACAACAACCAACTACCAACAACAAACGATAACGACTAGGATTGTGTCTACGACAAATAAAAGTATCAGCAGTCAACTAGAGCAGACGTCTACTGCGAAAGGATCGAATACTTGAGAATACAGCAAACAAGTTATGATCAACAAGTGAGATATAACCGGCAACAAGGCAACAATAAAACAATAACAACAACAACAGCGAGACCTAGCAGCAATCTCTAAGAATGAATGAAAAACTGTTGGAGGACGAAAATAATGTCACACTAAATACGTGCTAATCGCTCGAATCACGTAAATTATTTCCAGAAACAAGAATATCTTGTGTATTGCACAAAAACTAACGAGTAGCACGTTGGCTAGTGAGTGAGTGACTAGCTGTCAAGTAAAGCGACTAACGACTAACGACTGATGGCTGCTGGCTGCTTGCTGCTGACTTCTGACTTCTGACGCTTTGATGACTGATGGTGTATGTCTGTAGCTAGTGTATGTCTGCTCTAGTGTTTATGGCTGGAAGGTTAATAAATATTTTCGAGACGGCGCTCACGTTTGTAGCCGTGAGCCGAGTATTGTGGGAATAGAGAGACTTCTGAGAAGAAGCCTGAAATACTCGTACACACTGCATACTGCACAAGTTTTTCTAATTGAAATGGAATTGACAATTTATAGCTGCAGACATTCTGTCACGGTCACAGAAACAAATTATTTGATTTATTATATCACATGCCGAAGTAAATATTTAATTTTGTAGCAAAGAAAAAAAGCAGCAAGAGAACAAGAGAAAAAGAGAGAGAGAGAAAATTCTACGAGTATCGTAGTATCGTAGTAGTCAAATATATGTATAAACAAAGACAGGAATTTGATGTGTTGTCAAAATCAGCTGAGATCGGTCAGACCTCAGTCCTTTTGACGACTTTTTATAACGCCTATTCTGTTACTAGCTTATGATCTTAACCTCTTTGAACCTTTAATCTGATCTTTGCCTCTACTTCTTTCGCCTCTTACCGCCCCTCCGTTCCTTAAACATGTGTTGAGTTAAGCTTAATTTGAAATTCTTCAATTCTTGGCATTAAAATTCTCAAGGTTAATTTTTCGCATTTCACACTTTGTGAAAACCAACAAAATTCTAGCAGGAAAGGTTCCTTTCATAACCTGAGTTCTTACTTTCTTCCTTATCTTTACGTTTCTGAGTTTATGTAGGATACTTCGAGAAGCCTTGCGAGGGAAAATCCCACCAGCAGACCATTTTAGACCATTTGCCGCCGGCACAGTTCACTGCAAACAACAACAACAACACCTACTACTATAATAAAAACAAAAAAAAAATGCATTCTTTAATTTGGCTTCTTGCCTTAACCAGTGCCTTCCTTCTTCCTTCCTTTATTCCTTCCTTCCTTCCTTCCTTCCTTCCTTCCTTCTTTCCTTCCTTCCTTCCTTCCTTACAACAACAACAAACCCAAAAACACCCACAGAATGTGAGTCTATCCGTAGCTACCTGTTATCCTGCCGACTATCTGTAATTTTTGCCCAATATCATTATTGTTGTTGTTGTTGTTGTGCTGCTTTTTCTTCTTCCTCCTCCTCCTCTTCTGCTTCTTACCTTCTGGTTGTTGCTCTGCCCCTACAATGGCACGTTTCTTCATTTAGCTGGAACGAAATCACAGCAGTCCTTCATCGGTCCTTCGACCTGTTTAATTATCGCTCGGCAGTTTGCACCGACCGACCGCGGCTGCGCGCCCTTGTCGTTTCGTTCGGGTTCGGGACAGGTTAGTGGAATTGTGAACTTATGCCGGCGGATGATGCGGAAAATCCGTAGCCGAAAAAACAACACATGTGCAGCGCCACTTCGTGTCATCTGGTCGTTTATGACCAAGAATGTTGTGTTGGTTTCGTTTGTTGGTCGGTTGCATTACAATTGGTCCATGTCATTGTCATTGGTCCATTGGTGCAACATGTACCAATATTCTTTCGCGATGGACTGGCGGAAAATCCGCTTCGCTGCAGATTAAGCAGGACCAGAAAAACTGAATAAGATTCTGTGAAATCATTAATGTACGAACGATACTATTTCCATTTTGTTCATCCATGTAGCCGGAGCGGACCGGACCGGACCTACACACGTCCATCCATCCGTTTTGATCGTCAGTTCGTCTGCTGCTGCTTTGTTTAGTTACAATTGTTAGTTTAGGTATGTACTCTTATGTACCCTTCCAAACCGTTTTGTGGGCCAACAATTTTTGATTTCGGTTTAGAGTTTTTTTTTCTCTGGCTCAATTAGCTTATGAGTCGATGGTCTGAAGAACTCTTTCGTGCTTTTCTAACAATAGAAATTAAAATTAACTACAAGTAAACAAAAACAAAAAACAAAACAAAAATTTGACAAAAATTTAACAAAACATTAATTTTTTAATGATTTAAAAAAAAAAATTAAAAAAAAAAATTTTTTTTAAAAATTTAATTAAAAAAAAAAACAAAACCAAACAAAAAATTGTCAAACTAACCAAAGAAAGTGATAGCTACTGATTCCACGAAACAACTGACAGAACAACTGACGCAACTGAGAGCTTCCGTTTAATTGAATACTGATTGGAATGTTCAGATAAAAAACGTTAGAAAAAATTTTACTGTCACGAGAACGCACGAGAAAACGGATACAATGTAAAATACTGAAGGCAATAAGTAATAAATTTAAAGCAGAAAATGTCAAGCAGAAAACTTCAAAGAACAATTAGAAAAATAAAATTTTACAGAAAATTTACAATTAAATTTCCTGGAAAAATAAAACTGAAGACGTCTGTACATACTTCGTAAAAGCTAGTAAACATTAATCACTCAAAACGACTGAAAGAATGGCTTCTATACAGCATAATCAACGAAAGTTGAACGAATGAAGAACCACTGTCTTCTCAAAACGGTTCAACATTTTGAGTAGATGAAAAGTTGATTCCTTTGAATGTGAAAGATTTCGTGAGGTAAAAAATTTCTGTCGTGATCTTGATTTTGAGGCAATAATCGCGCCTCAATCGAAAGCATTCGAGGCCTCAGCATTCAACATCGACCTCGCCCTTTCTATTTTGTTTTAGACAAAGATTAAAAAATCATATTAAGTACGATACAATTTTTCAAACTATTGTAGAAAATAGCTATAGATAATTGCAAAAGGAGAGTACTCGTATTTTAAAAGTAGAGCGAGCCTTCACCTTCCCTAATAATGAGACTTCTTGATTAGTTAATCCTTTCAGAGATTAAATTGTAGGCGCAAGAAATTCCGAAATTATTTTTATAATGAGCGGCGGCAGAAGCGCCTTTATATGCCACAAAAGATGTATAAAAGAGATGTAGTGAAGTTCATTGTATCATCAGTTCATTATATCTATACATAGATTATAAAGAATATCTTTATAAAGATTACAAATATCATAAAAACTAAAGATTATCTCTTCTAGAGCAATGTAGCGTATACGCAATATTAATTCCTAATTTCATTTTCGATTTATTTCCTAATAATAATTTCAATACTTATAAACTTAAAACTTTAAAAAAATTAAAAAAAGAAAAAGAAAAAGAAAGGTTCGCAGACGGAGAACCTAAAAACTAAGGAAATGGGGCGAAAACTGAGGAAAGAAAACTGAAAGTTTTTTATGAATTATTTTGAGTAAAATTAGTCTAAAATACATACGATATATTAAATTTATATTTACATGCATACATGTTGCATTAGTTATTGTTGTTGTTGCTGAAAAAGAACTAAATTTTTTTCTACTTTTCTTGCATTCTATTGATTATGATTATTTATTAGAGTAAAGTCGTCGTCGTCTCCATCGACGTAATCAAATCGCTTTTATTGCTTTTAATTAAACGCAATAAAGACAATAAACGCATTGTAAGAAACGCAACTTACGATTTTTTTTGGAGTAATTTTTTTATTATATAGTGTATATAATATACTTTAAGTTCTTAGCGACTTGGAGCATTTACAGTAAATATTCACTAGCTACATACTAGAGAAAATAAAAAAATAAGAAAAAAACCTTAAAAAATTACAAAAAATAATCTCTGTCACAAAAGAATTGGCACAAACATCAATTGAGCGTTTGTAATGAATAATAAAATTCCACTGCATTCCATTACATTTGGCTAATTTTGCCGAATTCAGCTAAATTGAAAATCACTATTGTACTCGTATCTATTATAAATATTATGAATATTGCTATAAATCGAATGAAGTACTTGCGAGCTATTTCTATAAATGGAATGAAATACTTGCGAGCTATTTCTTTAAATTGAATGAAGTATTTCGGAACTATTTCTATAAATTGAATGAAATACTTACGAGTTATTTTATGAATGAAATGAAATACTTGCGAGCTATTTCTATAAATGGAAGGAAATACTTGCGAGCTATTTCTATTAATTGAATGAAATACTTGCGAGCTATTTCTATAAATTGAATGAAATACTTACGAGTTATTTTATGAATGGAATGAAGTACTTACGAGCTATTTCTACTAATGAAATGAAGTATTGTACTTACGAGCTATTTTCACCGCGATAAGTGTCATTCAAGATAATGTTATACGCACATATAAGTGGCTTACAGTACTCGTAATTTTGAGTATGAGTATCAGAATTAGACAATTATATTTTAAGGAATTTTTGCATTTCTTCAACTGGAAACTTCATCAATCTCCACAGGCCTTCGAAAAACCATAAGTCAGTGTCCATTTATTAAAGCTACTTCATCATTATAAAAACCAAAACAATTTTATTGTACGATATTAATATTATCAGTTTTTTATGGGATTAAGTTTTGTTTAGTGATGTTTTTACGGCTCTTTTGCTTGCAGTCGAGATGATAACGGAAATCGAGACGAGATCTTATTACGTCACCTCGCGTCCGGTTCTGAGGAATAATATTCAAGCAATTATTGTCAATATTTTGCTCAATTCTAAAAATTCTAAAAACACAAAAAATGTAATAAGTTAAAAAATTTAATTAAATTAAATTTAGTGAAAATCCTCGTAATTTAAATTAAAATTCAAATATTTTTATACGTAATCTATCAGCTTGCACTATGCGTTTTATTGCACACACACACGGCTGCAATAAAGGCATACCCAACACTGCCAAAGTCTTGTAAGTGTGTGTGTGTGTGTGTGTGTGTGGTTTTTTTGGTTTTTTTTTACGTTCCGTAATGTTTATTTATGTTAATTTGCCGCATTCCATAAATTATTTTATCATTTCACTGACGTTGCTTTGGCTACATGACTTTAATGTCAATTAAAATAAATAATAAATCATATTAGATATTAAAATAAAATTCATTTAATTATTATAGTATTATTTTTATTACGACTTTCGTTTTATTGTACTTTCGTGCAGATGATATCTTTTGCCTCATCTAAAATATTAATAAAACAAAATATATACGATATATTTTATACATACATATGTATGTACGTATATCTAAAAAAAAAATATGTCCATATTTTATTACTTCCTTTTCAATAGTACTAAAACTTTTATTCCTTTTTAACGTTTATGATATTGTGTTTAATTAATTTTACTTGATTGTTTTTTTTTGTTCTCTGTTTGGCATTTTTTATTTATTTAATCACAAACCGTGAAATTGCTTTTTTCTTTCTAATACGATACAATAAAATGCTGTAATTTTCCACCGCGTTTAATTTGTGACGATAAATTAAATAGAAATTTAAAAGATAGTGAGCGATACTGCATGATATTTACAAAATACAATATTGTGAAAACGATCATTTCGAGCCTACTAATTCAATCTGTCTACAAAAAGTTTTGTAGTGTTACAAACAAAACAACAACAAAATTAGCAATAGCAAGCAACTCATTCAACAAACAAACAAAATTTGCAAATTGAACAACAACAACAACAACAACAACAACGACAACCTGAAAATTAAGTGGGTGTGTCGCGCGCCAGTTTGACGCTGGTTGGTTTTCGATTTCAGTTTTAAAAATGAAAAGAATGCAGAATGAAAAACATTTAGACGCGTCAACATCGAACGACAATATGTACTATACGTCGTAATTGCCACTTCTTACCCTAACCCCCCTCCCCTCCCCGCCACCCTCCTCCTCTCTCCCCCACCCTTCCTTCACCCCTTCCCAGCCTTCTAATGTGATGCGGCTTCTTAAGCGGCTGCCGCCCCAAAGTCGCGTCATTTGAAAATTGAGAATATGTTTTATTGATTGAGACTCCGTTCGCTCATTCGTTTGTTAAACCCCCGCCCCTCATGCCCCTCCCCCACTAACCCTTCTATTTTATATTATTGCTTTTTGATGCTTCTTTTTGTTTTTTTAAATGAAAGCAAATCAATTTAATTAAAACAGTTGAATCAACAACAATCTTGCGCTTTCTCTCTTCGACCGTTTTCTCTCCATATGTCTACCGATTCTCTTCGATTCTCTATTTATTGGCTTATCTCATTGACCAGTTCTCAGTCTGTCTGTCTCACTAAATAGACTGTCAGACTGTCTGTCTATTTGTGTTTAGCTGCTTTTTATCACGCTCTGTCTATTTGTCTGTCTCTCCATTCTCGCAGTTTTGCGTTGATCGCGAAAATTTCCTACGCTTTTCGTATGAAAGTGCGCACGTGACATACGTGATGAACGTGAACAATGGGTGGGTGTGGCCGATTGGTCGGTCTCTACTTAGGATGAGCGTAGTGAATGAATAACCCTGTCTAACTAACTAACTAACTGGCTGGTTAGCTGGCTGGCTGGCCGGCTGGCGGTGAAAAGTTGGTAATATAGCATTTAGCTCATTCAATGCCAAACACACATTCCTCACATACCGACCGCTTTTTTCGCGCTTGATGCGCTAAATATTACGCATATTGCTGCTCGCACTCGCTTTCCGCGCCCAACCGACAGACTCAGACGCAATCAATGACATGCCCTGACACAGTCATGAAAAACGAACTTCGAACTGAAACCTTTTTTAAAAAGTAGCCGTAAATCAGTTAACAATGGCTTCGTTTTTACACCTCTCACAAAAGTTTCTCCAATAATTTCAAATATTATGCCTTTAGTGTGCTTCGTACTTGTGTTCGACATACTTGTATTAGACTCGATAATAAATTGAACTTATTCAAATGCATTTATTGATTAATATAAATCATACAATAAAGAATTAACAGGCGACTTGAAGTCTGTCAAAGCCACTCGCTCGTACGAAATATTCGCGCTAAACGCGCGTCAATTGTCATTGACAAAATTTCCGCCTTTTCAAGAATTCTGCGAACTCAATATTTTACTCGTATTATCTCTTTATGATTTGTACATATAGAACTTACTTATAATGCATGGCACAGAGATACATATGGTTATCTCTGAAATGATCTTTGATATCAGTTTTCGTATTAATTGAGAGGTATTTATTACGAACTGATCCAATCACGTGAAATGAATTGAAACAAATCATAACCAGAATCTGTACAATCGTATAAATTGCAATGTATGAACATATATAGTCGTGTATATGCATGTCAACTCTACTGCTTGGATCGAAACGATTTTCTTTTTTTTGCCTAAGCCTAATAAATGCACCACTCACACACGCCACAACGAGTCACCCTATTTTTTGGGCTTACCCCCTAAAACCGTCTTCGGGGATAATCAAAGCAAGCAATCAAAAGACCCGCTAGGCCCTTTTCGTCCCTGACAAGTTACATGATCGCGCTCTGCTTCCAACCAGACAAGCGTATTGCTTACCATTAAGGATACCGATTTAAAGTACGTTTGTTTGTGTGTTTGTCCTAATACTGCCGTGGCCCATTATTTCCTTTTATCAGAATTATAATTTTAAAAAATTAAAGCATAGCATCCAAATTATTAAAGCACTTGATGGTTATAACATACACGGCAACGAACGTTCCAATCATTCAAATCAAACAGAACTTTGAATTGTGAATTATTGTGAATTGGTCTCGACTTTGTTTACATTTGCAAATTTCTACAGCAATCGTGAACTTCAAACTAGAGGCAAAGTAGAATTTTTCGTTTTTTTTACTCTGCTCGAAAAAGTCGTGTGGTAATATATTTTTCTACTAAATTTCCAATAATTAAATAATGCGTTGCTCACGGAAGCATTAAATACACATGGAGACTACGGGTGGCCACCTCATTTTGGCCACTGGTGGTTATGATCACACGATTAAGCTATGGCAAGCGCATACCGGCAACTGCATTCGTACAATGCGCTTTGTGGACACTTCGGTAAGGAATAGTCAATTTGGATGACAAACTCCGCACTCACAGACGTATATAAAATCCGTTCTAATCCTTTGTAGCAAGTAAATGCTCTTGAACGCACTCCAGACAAATCCCGCCTGGCCGCATGTGGATACCAGTGCATTCGCCTCTACGACATTGAGTCAAATTGCACTGTGCCGGTCATCAACTTTGAGGGCGTGCAAAAGAATGTAACTCGTCTGGGCTTTCAGGAGGATGGAAACTGGATGTTTACGGCTGGCGAAGATCATCGCGTTCGGATTTGGGATATGCTCTCATCGGCGCCACATTGTACCCGTGTCTTCGACTGCCATGCACCAGTAAATTCCGCTTGCCTTCATCCGAACCAGGTGGAAATTGCTATAGGTGCCTCAAACGGCAGCGTATATTTGTGGGATGTAAAATCCGAGAATAACGAACAGTTTGCACCAGAAGTAGATGCCTCGATACAGGACATCGCCATATCGCCGGATGGCCAATTCATGGCGGCGGTAAATAATAAAGGCAACTGCTACATCTGGGTACTAAGCTCCTCGCCCAATCAGAAGTTGAGCACATTGAAACCTAAAGTTAAGATTTCCGCACACAAACGTTACGCACTGCGATGCAAATTTAGTCCCGATTCGCGTTTACTGGTGACTGCCTCGGGCGATGGAACAGCACGCATATGGACCACAGACGATTTCTCAATGTGGCGAGAGTTTTCCATCGACAACTATTGGGTATGGGATGCAACGTTTAGCGCTGATTCCAAATATCTGTTCACAGCCTCATCGGATGGAATAGCACGCCTTTGGAAGCTGCAGACTAAAACCCAAGAGCGCAAATACACCGGACATACCAAGGCGATAACGGCGCTATCCTTCAAGGACGAAATTGATGCCGAATAAAAGGTTGTACTGAAGTCGCCGGTTAATTTTTGTTTATGAGTTATGATTTTATTCAATAAATTAAGTTAAAAGCAATTAATTTATTAAACGAATATAGTTATGCTTAATCATGTTGACAAAAAAGAAACTCAATAAGGAAGCACAGTGTATTTAATTTACGTAGACTTATTATGAATATAGTCCGTTATGGTGGAACACCACACCTAAGCAACTAGACAACGTATGGAATGTCTTTCGCCACTATCGTTTCAGTAATGGCATCGGGATCATGGCCCAATTTGTAGCTCACAATACAAGTGACATCGACGGCCTTGCCTGTTGAATTCAGTAGCAGCATTACTTGATTGATGGGCATTGGCGGACGGAAAGGCCTCCAAGGAAGTATGGAGACATCCGTTGATGGCAATAAACGAACTTTACTGGGCTAAAAAAAAGAAAACATCAACAACAGAGACAGAACAGTCATCCAGCATAGTTTGTTCGTTACCTTTTTAACACTGGCCTCGAATTGGAAATCCTTAATAGCCGATTTACTCTTATTCAGTACTGAAATAACCACCACCGAGACGTGTTTAACAGGCCGATTTTCGGTGAAATTTAAAGTTATTTTTATATCTTCATCGTCCAGGAGAACTAGCGCTTCACCGGTAGGTACAACACTGTCTAAACAAACATCGATATCAGAAAGATGTTTTAGGGGCTGTTCATTGTTTGACTGCATAGACTTTTCACGTAATTTGGATTTCTGGAATGCTGTAGTAAAATTGGGAGCGTCTTTAACACAATCTGTAGGTGATATTGCACTCAGTATAGTCTCATCGACATTAGAGAGTAGCATAACTTCATCTTGCTCTGCCAATTCCTGATTTGTTATAGATTTGTTATTTATGGACACATTTTCAATTGACTCGATTGTGCCCGTTCTGGGGATTTGTTTGGCACCGAGTGATGTCAACGGTGCAGCAATAGCGGTTGGATTTGATCTTTCTTTGGCTAAATCGTTAAGCGTTTGCTTCTCTGGAACATCTCTAGAGTTTTAATGTTTCATTTTAATGTTTTATTTTAATTTCGGATTTCAAGGAATATGTACTTACTTTTTAAAGAATCCAACTCGTTCAGTATTTTGTAGACCCGTTTTTAATAATGCTGTGCTTATTTCATCAATTTCGGGCAAGTCTCTAAATGGTCGCTTTTCGGTGACAACATTTTGAAGAGTGGTGTTTATTGTTTTTGCTGCTGCTGCTGCTTCCGTTGTTGTTGTTGTTGTTGTTATCGGTAACAAAGCCACATCACTTAGCAAATCGACATTACAAAGTAATTCATCTGCTTTATTAATACTTTCACTGAAGCGATCTTGACCAAAGTGTTTCGAGAGTTCGTCAAATGGGTCCGGCGGAATTGCAGACAAATGGACTTTACTACTGTCACCCGTTGTTTTTGTTGCTGTTGTTGCCGGAGGTTGTAAATCATCAAGCAACGACGCCAATAAATCCGTGTTACTGCTTGTGTTGGAATTATTTATCAGCGCCGTATTCGGTGGCTTATGCACAATTTCTTTATAACGTTTTATGACTTCGTGTAATGATTCGTTAGTTTCCAGTGTAGAAACTGCAGTAAACATTAAACATTATTAAATGCACTTAATAGGAGCTCCATAAAATCCAAATAAATTAAAATGTTTTCGGGTACACTTAAATATATTACAATTTGCAAAATGCATGATAAACTGAAAAGTATGTTTTTTTTAATCTATTGAAATCACATCCCTGCGAATGAATCGATTGCTTTCTTTAAACTTCCAAAAAGGCCAAATAGAACGTTAGAACAAGAGAATTATGTAGATCATTTCGTGTTCACTTATGTACGTAAATATAGAGATTCAGAAACTTTCCCAAAACATATCTGAAAAGAAAAAAGCCAAGTCATTTACCAACTAGTTCATTATCTAAGTTCTCAATAAGCTCCGGCAGACGCTTCAGTATGGGTTTATGCTTCTTGCATTCCAAATACAGGTCCCGTATCAAGTTCCTGGTGTCATCGTTAACTCCATTCGTACTCTCCGATTCGTACGTGTCCAGCACTTGATTAAGCAAAGCCACCGTAGTTTGCACCGTCGTCAATTCGCTCTTATGCTGCCGAATGAGTTCTGCATGGCGAGCTTCCTTTTTTGAAATAGGAAATGAGCAAAATGAAAACAACGAGAAGGTTATAAACTGTATGTATCGTACATGTACATACTTGGTTTACGCGATGTTGAATGAGCAAATTTGCACGTTTCAAGTTGTCCGCATCACCACTGCGCAATAGTTTAGTGAGCAACTGCTCATCTATTCCGAGGGTACTTTCTCGTTTCGTCTTGGCGATGACTGCACAATTGCCCTGCTCCAGACTGCCGAGTTCTTTGCTCAGCAAATCGTAAGCGTCGCGAATCTTTGTTTTCTGCGGAAAGTCCGTGGTCCAGAGCAGCAGACATTGTATCAGACGTTTTTTTATAGTGAGCGGTGTCTGAGCTCCCTTGTACTTGTTGGACACCAATCGAATTAAGTCATTTAAAAAGCGAAACTTTGCAACTTCATTTTGGAAATCGGTACCGCATTTCGCCATACTCTCTTCCAGGAGCTGTCATTCAGAAAGATTGAAAGAACTAGGATTATTTATCATTCTGTAACGATTTCCGATTTTACCACAATCGCTCTAATGGCTTCCGTTTCGTTGTTACTGCGTATTTTATTCATTATCAATTCCAGAGCCCTGTCAATAAGTTTGGTGTCGTGACGCACCTCCATACAAAACATACGCATTGCTAGTTCGTCCATGGATTCTGCATCTGGATTGGTTGCTCGATCTATTGGTGAAAACTCTCCATTTTTTTTTTCTGTTCCTTGCTTGCACCGATGAGCCTGTTACTTACCCAGCATATTCTCCAAAATATTTTCTTCTGTCGTCATTATGGCTAATTATTAACCTATTCCAAGATTCTATAAAATGTTGAGTTTACAAAATATTCTCTTTAGCTACGCTGCCAACTAGATACTATATATGCTATCTCTGCTGCGAATGGCTTCCAGAGTTTCAGAATAGAGTTAAAAGATCAGGCTCTATCCTTTGTCAAGAGGATAAAGACCTATTCACAATCTCCTCATACCAAACAAAGATAGCCTGCCAATTGGCAAGGAGAAATATAACGAGTAAAGTGCATAAACTCGTTGACAGTTGTCTTAATTATTATTCATTTCTCTTTAATCATTATTTACAACAGATCGATGCATTGAATTCTGCTATGTGCCCTATTACATTGTGCAAAGTTACATTGGAAAATTTTTATTGACCAATCCGTTAAATTGTTTTTGTTTTTATGTAGCCCATTTTATTGGCGTAATTTTGGCGAATTGGTGGTCAAATAGAGCGCAAACCGCTATTAAGGTAAACAAATCAACTGCGTGTATATATAGATAGCAAGATGCCATATTTGTAGAAAATGCCAATTTTTTACAAATTTTTTCTTTAAAGTTTCAATTGTCTTACGATAACTAATAATCTTAACTCTCTGGCAGCTCCGAAAATTGTAGAAGTGTACTCACACACTCACAAAACACTTACTTAAGTATGACATTTTGTAAATTTTCACAATGCACCGCGACGCGAAAATCTATACGCCGCGAAAGTAAGCTTTTTTCGAACGTTGCTAAGTTTTATGAATTCAATTTAATAGGCCGAAAAATTATAAAAATAAAATAGTTTCGGTTTTTTGCAGTATGGTTAGTAAAAAAATAGAATGCCGGTCTATCTTTTCTATGTGAAGGGAAATTACCAGAGATAACTATCTCTGGTTTATGGTTGGTTTGTGTTTGACAGCTAATAAAAGCAGACAACCTCATGAATTTGAACGAAAATGGAAAAAAGTGAATTTCGTGTGCTGATTAAGCATTATTTTTTGCGTAAAAAAACCATCACAGAAACCAAAAAAATACTTGATAAATACTATGGGGACTCTGCGCCATCAATTTCAATGGTTAAGAAGTGGTTTACTGAGTTCCGTTGTGGTCGTACCAGCACAAGTGACGCCGAACGTTCAGGTCGCCCAAAAGAGGTCGTCACGCCAGAAATCGTCGATAAAATACACGGAATGATATTGGACGATAGAAGAATGAAAGTGCGTGAGGTGGCTGAGGCTATAGGCGTCTCAACTGAGAGGGTACATCACATTTTACGTGAACATTTGGATATGAAAAAGATATCCGCGCGATGGGTGCCGAGATTGCTCACACTTGAACATAAGCGTAACCGTGTGACCACTTCTAAAGCGTGTTTGGCGATGTTCAACCGCAATCCGAACGATTTTTTGCGCCGTTTTGTTACCGTAGACGAAACATGGATCCATCACACCCGGGTTTCTCCGGGTGAACGTGCACCAAAGAAGACCAAGGTGGATCTGCCGGCCAACAAAGTCATGGCCACAGTTTTTTGGGATGCGCGAGGTGTCATTCACATCGATTACCTTGAAACGGGTAAAATGATCACCAGCGCATATTATTCAGAGCTTTTGGACAGATTCGATAATGATTTGCGGCAGAAACGACCGCATTTTGCGAACGAAAAAGTGCTGTTCCATCAGGACAATGCACGGGTGCACACGTGTGTAGTCAGCATGGAAAAAATTCATAAATTGGACTACGATCTGCTACCCCATCCAGAATATTCTCCAGATTTATCCCCCTGCGTATATTTCCTGTTTCCAAACCTGAAGAAATGGCTGGATGGCAAGAGATTCGGGTCGAATGAAGAGGTCATCACAGAAACAAACGCATATTTTGAGTACCTTGAGGAAACCTATTATTTGCAGGGAATAAAGAGCATTGAAAAACGCTGGACTAAATGTATCGAGCTAAAAGGAGATTATGTTGAGAAATAAAACGCTTATTGGCCGAAAAAAATATCTTTTATTAAAAAAGCACTGAGCTATCGAACTGCCCTCGTATATATTAAAATAATTTTTTAGATTTTTATGAACATTCTTTGCTTTGAAAACATGTCAACATCTGTTCATAAATTTCTTACAGGGGTATTCTGAGAGTCACTAACTATTGAATCGTCTCGAAATTGCATTGCAAACAACGACAAAGAGACGATCTTTATACGATATGCACAATCTTTTCAATTTAATTTTTTTCTAAATTTTTTTTTGTTTACCAGCAAAAAACCGAATAAAAAAGCCTGAGCACATTAAAGTTGCTTTGCTGCCGCAGCAAGATACAATGTCAAAATTACTTTGGCTCTGAAGGTTCAATTATTCAAAACGTATCGTAGCGAGACGTTGCGATTTTTACGTGGTGGCTATTAGTAAAAACGTAAAAACGCAGCAACCAACCAACTACATTTTAAATAGAGCACAATCGAGAAGAGCAGTGCCAGCGAGAAAACACAGCCAAAGAGAGCAGTGCCAGTAAGTTAAGAAAGAGCTATGAAGCTTTCTCGTTTCTTCTAACGCATTGTATATAGAATGCATAAAGAGAGAGAAGAGCTATAAGCAATGCTGTCGTAGCTCGTCGGTGAGAGACCAAATATCAATAGGTTCGAAAGGGCCGTCACGTTACGATACGATTTGAATAATCGCTTACATTGGCCGCCGAAAGATTGGTTGCTCAATTTTTCAAACTACGTCACGTTACGTTTTGACTAATTGAACCTTTATGGGAAACGAGCAAAAAAACAAATTGCCGCTTGCATCCCAGGGGCAATGCCGCTACCGATTGAACTACATATTTCGTATTTTGCATCTGGCCGCTGCTTTTCTTCTTCTTTTCTGTTGCTTGTTCACTTTTTGCTTCGTTTTTTTTTTTACTTTACCTCGTAGCTTTACCGCTTGTACCTGTGAAATTTTATTGTGTTTAGCTATCTGTGTTTGACAACTCCTAGCCGCAGCGGCTAGATGCAGCTATGGGGTACATTTCTGATCTACGAACGATTAACATATCGCTCGTTCTGCTTTGTTTATTTTCTTGTTTTTGCTGGTAAACAACAACAAATTTGGAAAATAACAAAGCGGAACGAGCGATATGTCAATCGTTCGTAGATCAGAAATGTACCCCTATGTGTTTAGGCTATAACAAGCGGAATTGTGAAGATTGTACTCTTTTGTGTATACCAATGAGCAAGTTAATTATTATTCATTTTCTTTCATCATCATTTACAACAGATCGATGCATTCATTGGTTTCTGCTATCAAATGATTTTCTATAAAATTGCTGTGAAGCAAAAGTGAAGAGAAAATATTTTATATAAATAATATAAAAGCTAAGTTAAATGTAGACGTGAATACGATTTGTCAATCTCTTTTTGAGAATTTAAAATGGGAGCGTTTGGCAGCAGGCAGAATGCGGCCGTCGAGGAAGCTGAGCAGAGTTCTAATCATGCATACAAGTATCCTCCACGCTCGGGTAACTTTTTTGGCAGCCACTTTATCATGGGCGGCGAACGCTTCGATACACCTCAGCCGGAAGCATATCTGTTTGGCGAGAATGCAGATTTGAATTTTTTGGGAAATCGCCCCACAGCCTTCCCGTATCCACCGCCGCAAGCTAATGAGCCCACCAAGACCCTCAAGAGTTTGGTGAACATACGTAAAGAGTCTGTACGCTTTATGAGACTTCCGGAGAAGTGTAATGGCAAACTGTGCACCATAACTGGCAATGACAGCGATGAAGGTGGCGGTGGAGGTGGAGATGCAGGTGATAATAGCGCTGCAGCAGAACGCAACGGCAATCAATCCTACAATATTGAATTCACCTTCGATGCGGATGCAAAGTGCGCAATTACAATATACTACTTCTGCACCGAAGAAATAAGCCCCAGCGGCGTTACACTAGTACCACGCGACGGTCTCACCTCCGAAACATATCGCTATGAAAAGGGGATGAATCAATACTTCTCCCAACCGACACATGTTTTCAATCCGCAACTCATACCCGAAGACGATTTGATCTACAATCCTGCGAAGGAGCAATATCCAGTGGCCATTCATTGTGTTGTGGAAGAGGGCAACGAGGAGTGCCGACAGTCGCACACCACCATTTGTGTGATTGACCATCACTCGGATTGCAGTTTTGCTTTGCGCGCTCTTAAACAGAAGATGTTTGTGGACGGCCTATGTTATTTGCTTCAAGAAATCTATGGCATTGAAAACAAGGTATGGCATGTAGGTACACAAAATCCCAGTAAAAGGTACTCCTTAACACATTTTTATAATATTTAATGATTTGAAGTCCTTGTAATTAAGAAAAATTCTCAAATCTCTACAGTAATTTATTACAAGTAGCTCTTTTCTGACCTAGGCTGTAAATAAAAGTACCTTAGACGAGGACCTCGATGACCACGGCAGCGAATGTGTCATCTGCATGAGCGAAACGCGAGACACTTTAATCTTACCTTGTCGACATTTGTGCTTGTGCAATTCCTGCGCCGATTCGCTCCGCTACCAAGCTAATAACTGTCCGATTTGTCGAGCTCCCTTTCGAGCATTGCTGCAAATACGTGCCGTTCAAAAGGGCGTCAGCTCAAGCATTTTGCATCAAAGTACACCGCCTGAAGCAGTTTGCGATCAGCACGTACCCGCCGGTTACATTCCGGTATCGCTTATAGAAGCCTTGAATGGACCACCTCAGTATGCTGTTCGAACCAGGTAAAAATTTCATATGCTCCTGGTAAGTGATACTGATATGATAATGGCAACCTTAAATGATTTAAAAAAAAGGGACTCTACCGATGGCGTACTGACAACTGGAAACATTACGGCAGCTGATGCTGTCAACCACAAGGCCACTTCGCCACACAAATCAAATAGCCAACGTCGTTCAAAAAATAAAAAACATGCTTCTAACATTATTGCTACGAACATTGCGAACGAAGTTACACAAAGCAATAACGACGCAGTCGTCGCTAAAAACAATCAGAACAATTCATTATCCGTCGCCGAAATTAGCTCCGGCGACGGTAATGGCAGTATAAATACTCAGAAGAAATCTCCAAAATGCGATGCAAAAGTTGAAAAACTAAGTTGTCGTCATTCTCAGGAGAAGTTGCAGATCGTTAATGAGCGCAACAACAGTCTTAAATTAGGCAAAAATAAACGCCAAAGCAGCGGCAGCAATTTAAATGTAAACAATAACTCTTGCGCTCCAAATGGAATCGATGATGATAGCGAAAATGAGAAACTTTCACCTCTTCTGTCGCCACCGAGCAGTAAAAACCAAGCAGTATCATCGAAAAGCGCACAAGCTATGCTGGACAGTGCAGAAGAATCGGAATCGGCGATGATTGACGACATTGACTCGAATGAAGAAAAAGAAAACGACAAGGTTTATGGTACACTAAAGCAACATAAACGACCATCTTTGACAAACGCAGAAGCTTCTGTTGTAGAGAATAATACTAACCAGATAACGCAGATAAACGCAGATGATTCTGATTATTATACGCCAGAGGATACACAAAACTCTATACTAAGCCCTTTGTGCCCGGAGAAAGCCAAAAGTGCAGGTGACAAGCTCGGCGCAAAGTCCTTAAAGGGCAATAATGTGACTTTTAAAGGTGGCAACAACTTGGCGATGAAGCATCTGCACAAGAAGTCTACCTCTGTGGGCAATATAACGAGCCCAGCAGGAAATGGAGACTCAGAATTAAAAGGAAACATTAGCTCATTACCCGGTAAGGATTTGCCATTTCCATTTTCCGAAAGACCTTTTCTAACGCTGTATATAATCTTATATATGTATTTTGTATTTTGATTTTCCAGTATCAGTTATTTAAAAGAGCCTTAAGAGGTTTTCCTAACTATGTAGTGACAAAAATATACTTACAGATATGTTGGACAGCCCGATCGGAGGTAGCGCTGCTGGAAATTCAGAATCGACTCGCAGCTCTAGCGACAGTTACTCCTCCAGTTCGTCGACCAAACAATTACTCGGCTCGAATCCACCAATGGCCGCCGCCAACATAATAGTGGACGACAAAACTGCTCTGCAGAACGCAGTCAATGTCTAATTCGCCTCCTCCACGCAATCGGCATAAATGACGAACACAGAATACATATTTAGTTATTACTTAACGGTGTAGGCAAAATATATTACAGCATGTATTTACAGAGTCCGAAAAATGTCAACAATAAAATTTCAAGAGCAAAGATTTCGTTTAATCCATATATAGACGAAATCACATTTTATGGCCTCGAATTATTCGACACTCGAATTCTGAAGTTTTCTTTCTATCACTAAGTTGGTACGTACTTTTTTATTTAATTTAAATTAATTTAAATTTTAAATACGATAGTATAAAATATAATAATACTCTTAGCAGTAACACAAGAAACCAATTTCTCACTATAACGACGCATCACCGACAGAATCGTCGGGATGGTTTTCGTCAGCGCTTTGGCTGTTGTTTCTACCACCAGCTGTTGCTGCTGCTAATGCTGGTGCACGTTCTCGATTCCTTAAAGAGTGTATGCAGGCCAGCATTCGTATCATGAAGGCCGCAGGAACTGTTATCGTGTCTTTTGTCTGCTCCAGCATAATTGCGTTGCGTTGCATCAACTAAAGGTCAACAAAGGTTACAAAGGGTTGGATTAATGACGTTGAAAAAATGTCAATCAACCTACATCGTTTGCATCAGCTTCATTGAAATTGCTCGCTGGCAGAATCGGTGCCCATATTTTGACATCGTAGTCTATGCCCGAACTTGCCAAATACGGCAATTCCGGATGCGGCTGCAAACAGTTAACCACATGCTGGTCCGCCTGCATCAGCATGACTAGTTTGCCGGTGCGTCGTTCCCATGTGAAAATGTGCCCACAATCTGATCCGCACATGACATAATCGTTGCCCCAAAAGGCTGCTTCTTTGATCATGGTGCGTGCATTACGGTGGCCTGTGTATTTCATCAATATGAAATCGAACACTTCGTTTTTCGCCGACATCTCCAGTTCGGCTAGCTCAGCATTTAAGGAGGAGGCGTCGGCATCACCATCAGCATCATCTTGAGATTGACTACTGTTTTCCGATGACGCCGCATTGCTTTCGTCGTCAGCCACTTCGCCTGCTTCAGTGTTATTGTTGCTATCGTTCGCAGGCTCTAAGTGCGTAGATACTTCATTATTATCGTTCTCATTATCGTGGCTAACTGCGGCCGCTGCCCGTCGGGCATTGTTCATACTGCGAGTGACGGCGCTGCGCCACGCAGAAGATGTGGACGGTGCTGAGCCTCCTGTCGTTACTGCTGCCGCTGCTGCTGCATCATCGCTATATTCTCTGGCCGCTGTGGCAAACAGCGCTGCTTGATTTTCGCGACTCAACTCATTTGCCTGTCCCGTTAGTCCCAGACGGGTGCGCGGATCATTCAGCATGCGCGAGATCACCTCAGTCATGCGGCTCATTATGTTGGCCTGCAGTTGAGGACGCACTTGCCCAATTTCTACACGTCCCGTGGGATCACGTTCTGGGCGCGCATCTGGCCCCGTGTCTGACCAATCTCCACGTAGCCTCAATTTGCGTGTAACTTGTTCGCCGGTCAATGAGCCAGGAGTCTTTTTGCCGTTCTCGTCACTCGGTTTCGTGGCATAAAGCTCATTCACATCAAGCCCATCACGACTCAAATCGAACAAGTACAAGTAATCGGAAGAGTAGCTCACCAGCAATTCTGATTCTTCTGGACTATAGCGGACAGAGGTGACACGGTATGGCCGCTTAGTGCTAGAGGGTATGTGGTAAGCTTTGATAGGCCGGGTGTGTCGTTCAGTCGTGGGCACAGAACTGTCGGAAAAGTCGATAATCGACAAATAACGCCTATCATAGATGCGCACAATGCTATCGGAGCTGCCTACCGCTACGTAAAAGTTTGTTATAGGAGACAAAGACATGGCTGTAACTGCGGACGGGCTTAGGATAAGTATATTGTCTTTACAGCAAGTTTTGTGACAACTAGAAACAAGAGAAAAGAGTAAACGTGAAACAATACAATATTGGTTTAAACTTAATGTCATTTGAAATCATTCCAGTAACCCTAAAAATTACTTCTAAATTCCAAAAAAAGAACACCCACCTCGAAATTTGTCTTAAATCGAATAGACGTACGGTTCCATCCTCCCCACAGCTCATAAACGAACGCGGCTCGGACGGCACTGTCAACACTTCGTATGTTGTTCCACTCTTATGGCAATTAAACGAATTTATATTCGCTTCCTTGTCCGTCCGTTCGTAAGTGGGAATGGAGCTTGAGGCATCGACAGACAGCAATGAGCGTGGTCTCCGCTTTATATACGGTGCCAGCAGTTCCGTGTGCAAGACGATGCCGTCACCCGAACAGGACACAATAGAGTGATCATTCGATTGTGGCATAAATCGCGCATTGAATATATTTGCACGGTGAGCTGTCTTGTATCTTAATAAAACTTTTTCCTTGTGTGGATTTGTTATAGCGATGAATTGATCGTCAGATCCGGAAAGTAAATATTCGCCGGTTTCGTTCCAACATACCGTATTCACACAGCCCGAATGTATAAGCAGACGACATTGTATGCCCAAACGTTGCACATAATCGAGCGAATCTGAGAGATACATATGTACGTATGTACATATATGGCAATTAATAAATTAATTTGAAAAACTGACACCGGCTACACCGGATGATCGACCATACATATATGTATACCTATTTGTACCTTTAGAGCTCGCAATTAAATTTCGTTGATTTGCATTTTGATGATAGAGATCTTGATTGTAGATACTGCGAAAGACACTTTTCCTTGGCGTAGACCGTATAGAAGACATTTTCCGAGACTATTTTTCGATTTCGCACAACTGTTAAGACTCTTCCTTTTCGGGCTATCTAAAAATAAAGCTACTGTATAATGGTAGCGATAAGTAAACGCTTCATTTGAGATAGCGTTTGAAATCGGCAATTTTTTTTTTTATTGAGGGAGGGGGAGGAAAAATTAAGTCTGTAGGTACACAAATAATTTTAAAGACATATAAAACCAGGATAGACATTTTTAAATTGAAAAATTGTATTTGAAGTTTTCATGCGATGATGATGCTTCTTACGTTAGTAAAGTAGTATTGCTCACTTAAAGTCTTTCTATGATTTTCAGGCAATCCGTGTCAACATAATCTTAAATGGATCGAGACATTTTGTGACCCGTTTAATGCCGACACATGGAGAAAAGTGGCGTAACCTAAAACACTTAAAGTACGTCAAGTAAAATGTACGTCATTTTCAGTACATAATTTTCTACACAAAGCCTTGTAGTTTTAAAAAAAGTTTTAATTTTTTTCAATATTCATAGGAGCATTTTTAGTACGTAGAAAAACTGCAGTTATTAATATAATTTTTAAAAATTTTCTTTGCAATTTTTTCACCAAAATTTCTGTATTCATTCTTTTGAAAAACTATACAAGCTACCGATTTTCAAAATGAAATTATACAATTATCAATTTTTGAAAATCTACTGTCGCCCAACTTTTTATCGCGCCTTGTGCGCCGCACCCTGTATACACCTCTATGCACTAAAATTGAGTTTATTTTTATTGCAGAAGCCAAAACCTGTCTGCCTGTCTGTCTATTTGTCCGTCCTCTTCTAACTGCCATTCCGATTACCTAGACTCACTCAAGAAATATGTATGTTTACATGCTTGTAACCTTGACTGTTTTGATTTGTTTTTTTTTTCCTTTTTTTTTTCAATCTTTATATTCTAAAATTTATTTGTTTTCCGCTGTGTGCACCGCGTTGCTAAGCAATGTTTACCAAGCAATTATTTCCCACTTGGAGACAAACTGACACTGAGGTATTGATAGAGTCCGCTTGGCAGATAATCAATAGATGAGTGCAACCGAATATTATTATTAATGCATGCAATTTTTAAAACTGCAAAATCTTTACATACGCCAAATATTTTATAGCGTGCACACTGCGATCACTGATTTGAAGATTTGAATAAACTTGTTAAATTTACATATTTTAGAATTTTGATCGATTTCAAAAAATTCAACTGATAAGATTTTCCAGGTAAAAAAAAACAAAAAGCTAATTATGTAAAATTTATGAATTTATTACTGATTGTGGGTGAGCACAAAGCACAGTTTTTCCAAGTTCCGTCTTCCCGATAGCTACTCACATTGACGACTGCAATTTAATTGCGCTGGCCACTCTATCATACCACTACAATTCAGTCGTTGACTCTGTAGCCAGTTCCTAAATTAAGAAACTTTAGCCAATTTTTTTTTATTTGGCTTGAATGCTCTTCTGCATTTTTCTTTTATTATATGAAATTAATTATTCATTTCTATTTTACTAATAATTCAATTTTCTTACATTATTATTTCTAATTATTTTTAAATTCCTCTTACGTTTCCCTATCTTTCAGATATCTTTAGGGCACTTTTCTATTTGAATGCAAAAAATTGCATTACAGAGATCCTTACTTTGACAATTCTTTGTTTACATCCGTGTATTTATAATTCACTTCCTCATTTTACTTTTGACGAACAGGGTGTTTTGAAATAAATAATTTGATTTTTGGTCGAGTGTACTTGGTTTACATTCTCAGCAAAAACATATCATGGGAAGGGGACCGACCGCAATGTCAAAATGACGTGAGCAACATATATGGAAGTAACTATCCCACAGTGTTCTATTAAACTGTTTTTAAACGTCGACGGCTCGCACTTTTACTAGCAGTTTTTTCATAGACACTAAATATTTATACTTAGGCGACACTTTATTATAAATGCCATACCATTTGTTTTATATTTTCGAACTTATCTCCGATTATTAATTTTTTAAACATTTTCTATCTTTTGACTACTAATTTTAAAAAACCTTACCTTGAAATTAGTGTCGTTTATACCTAGTTGACTTCATCGTCATACGTTTCGTTTTTACATTATCTTGCAATAAATGTAAAAACGAAACGCAAACGAAATTGCGTTTCTCTTTTGTGCTTTTGTGTTTCTCTCTTGTGCTTTTCGTAGTTTATCGTGGATTTGACAGTAAATCCATTGCGAATACCAACAAAACTACAAACTAAGAAACCCCGTTGTCGTTTACGTTTCGTTTTTACATTATCTTGCAATAAATAAAACGTTTTGACTGATCCGTTCAATCTTAAAATTATACGCTATTATTCCGGAAAACCAACTACCGTGAAAACTTGTCGATTCTGTTTTGTTATTTTTGTTGTTTTACTGGTAAACAAATTAGGAAAATATCAAAATAGAATCGAGTAGTTCGAAATAATGCCGATATTACAAGAATGTTTCAAATTTTTCTGTATATCAGCAAACATTCCTGTATCATGCAATAAATATCTTTAATATATAATAGTTCTCTCTCTTAAGATAGAATACATTAATAAACAATGTCCTGCAGTTATGCCGATGGTTTATCCGAATATCCGAACAAGGGAATTGTTGGTGTTCCTGAGGTAACTGGACAAACTTTTGTAGTCGACACTACCGATCTAAAAAAATTAATTTAAGAAATTCGACGCAGAAGATGAAATTGAAGCGAAATGCATTCAATTAGCCGAGTGGTTGGCAAAAGCCGAGCATGCGGTTGTGCACACAGGAGCAGGCATCAGTACCAGCGCAGGCATTCCAGATTTTCGGTAAGCGGTTCTCAATTGATGCGAAGTTAATCAGAAAGGATATTTTGTGTACAGTGGACCGCGGGGAGTCTGGACTCTGGAAAGGGAGGGTGAAAAACCAAGCGTAAATATATCCTTCAACGACGCGTTGCCCACAAAAACACATATGGCGTTAAAGGCTCTTGTTGAGCAAGGATATGTGCGTTACGTTGTTAGTCAGAATATCGATGGACTGCACATGAAATCTGGCTTAAGTCGCCAATTTCTGGCTGAGCTCCATGGCAACATGTTCATTGAACAATGCAGCAAATGTCGTAGGTAGCCGCCGACTGTTTAAATTAAGGATGATAAATGGATGGTAACAACTTAATTGATGTTATGTAGACAGTTTATACGAAAGTCAGCAGCAGAAACAGTAGGACAAAAACCATGTGGTGGTATGTGCAAAGGAAGCATATACAAGGAAAGTGGACGACGTGGTTGCCGTGGCGGAATTCTGCTGGACAACGTTTTGGACTGGGAGCATGACTTGCCAGAACGAGATATGGATTTAGCAACTATGCATTCCACGTATGAATTATTGTTTCGTATTGATTGGCAGTTTGAAATTAAAGAAAATGTTTGTCTTTTATGTGTCCCGTTGTACAGTTTGGCCGATCTTAATCTAACCCTGGGCACTACACTTCAAATTGTGCCCAGCGGAAATCTGCCCCTGAAGAACAAGAAGTACGGAGGGAAATTGGTTATCTGTAATTTACAGCCAACAAAGCATGTATGGAAAAATAAACAAATTACATTATTACATTGTTAATAATTATTACTCTTATAACTTATTCGTGTAGGATAAAAAAGCTGATCTTATCATTTCAACATACGTTGATGATATATTCAGTCGTATATGCAAACGTTTAGGTATCGAGATTCCAGAATACTCTGCGGCCTTTGATCCAACAAAACTTCCAGTAACTTCTGTCGAATGGACCCAATCTTTAGAGGAAATTAAAATATTAGAAAAGATTTATAATAACAAATTAAAATCGCATTTACAAAAACGTAAAGCAAAAAATGTTGACATATTCGCAGCAATCAGCAAAGACGGTGATGAGCAACGATCATCGGCCAAAAAACAATTTAAGGATAAGCAGACTGAAATTAAAAAAGAAGAAGGGGGAAAAGATGATATTTTGATCTCATACATCTAAGAAAATGCTTCGCTTAATTAAAACTTCAATGAAGAATTTATCTTAAAAATTAATTTATTATAAACCTTGACTGAGAAATAAAATATGTTGTATGATGTACATTTGTGTACGTCTTACTTCACGCGGTAATACATGTTCGACTCGAATTGAAATTATTAAAAAATTTATATTTATATCATACTCATAAATGAGAAACTTTATGGTTTACGATATTTTGGTACTGTCGATTTCGCTGCAGTCCAGAAATTGTACGATTTCTTGTAGTTATTATTATAATTATCACCATCATCGGCGTTGTGATGTGTGTGTGTGTGTGTGGGTACGTGTGTTTGTATGATGACGATTTTTTTTCTCTTTATAAATACATAAACTTTACGAGTACAACTCTCGTGATTTAAGTCGACTCAACTCGATTGTGGTACGATATATTTAATATCTGATTGTATATTTAACTAATCAATATGTATTTTCATATGCATTAAAATAATTGATCACTTGATACTTCTACGGCTGTCTTTTTTCTTAATCTAAAGGAGTACACTTTGTCTTTTAGTAAAGTTGGTAACTAATAATGATTTGTTAATTTTTATGTTTGCTACGAATATCGGTTTTCTACAGAAATTTCGGAATTGAACTATGTAGTTTTTTTATACGATATATATCTTTTATATAAAACGACTTGACTAATAAATTTTGGCTTAATTGATCCAAAAAATAATACCTCCAAGGGTGAAATCCATTTATATATTGCAACAATTATCCGCACTTATCTTTAAGTTAATTGATCGTAAAGCTATGCAAGCGTGCATGGCAAAGCAAATTATTTCTATTAATTATATAAAAATTTCAGCGTTATTTCACACAGTTCTATATAGACGTTATGACGACGGTATCTTATAGCTATGGTAAAATCTTGCAACACACAAGATTTTCCAGTGATGATTAATTAAAACCAATTTATCAAATATAAATCAATATTTATTTGTAGATTGTACTGTACAATATCAAACCTAAGATCATCATCATCATCATTATTTCATATTTTTTTCATTTTCGTTATTTATTTAAAAGAAAGGCATTAATAGATACATTATAATTATTATAATTTATTATAATTATTAATTATAATTATTAATTATTATTAATTATTATTATTAATTATTATTAATTATTAATAATAATTATTAATGAAATAATCCTTATTTTAAAGTGTATAATTAAAATTGCTTTGCTGCTTTCTCGAGCCTATAAAATCACAAGTTCACTTACAAAATTTAACAATTTAGCTTTAAAAGATTAATTCTATAATTTTTGGTGACATATCAATTAATTAATGCCCAATTTATTCAAATTCCTTAAAAGAAACTTATCAACGTGCCAGGTTTTTCGGAAATATGTAATGAAATTTAAATTTTTATGTAGTATTTTTGGCAAGAAATGTGCGTATGTGCATTTTATTTCTTGGTCAAATGGAGGGAAGGCTCATGTAATGTAATTCTATGGAACAAACAAGTTAGCCACATACTATTCTTCTCAAATTTTGCCCAGATCTCGAATCAGTATTCCTGTTTCCATATAAAAATAACTGAAAATTGAAGGAACATCATCACACTTTCTTTCCCAACAAAACTTACTTAATTTTTATATAAACATACTCGTAACCAAAAATAAGTCCTTGCCCAATTTTAATAAGTTTAAGTTTGGTTTTTTTTTATTATGATTCCAATTTATTAAGGATTTGAAATTTCGAACGACAAAAATAAATAGAAAAATAAACTAAAATTTGAACATATAATTAAATAAGCTAAGAGCATAATGGAACCCTAAAGACCGAAATAAAATATTGAATTCGATCTTATTTCGTGCATTAAAAAACATTGCTTCATTTTTATCAAATAGCGATTCATGCAGTTTTTCTTCCTACAACTACAAACTATTATATATAGGTATGTAGACTATACATGCGTATATATAAATTTATATAATATATACTAAGAGCAGTTTTTCTTTTTCCTTTGCACTTTATTAGCATTATTATACTAAAATATATATACGATTATATATATATAATTTATACACGATATTAAAAACGGTCATTACTAATTTTTCGCCATTTAATGCACTTGGTCTATTTTCTAAAAAAATTTAAATTTGATTTAAAATGCATTTATATAGAAAAAACTTAACTGTATGTGAGTTTCTCTCAAGAGATTACAAATTGCAACAACAGTAGATATTTTTTTATATTCGTGGTATTTAAATCAGTGAGACTGTATCTATTGTACATATATAGTAATCTAGACACAACAATTAATTAAATGCTTATATTGTACGTTATATATATGGATGTATGTATTGTACAATATATTATTGATTTGTCTATAGGTGTGCCCAACTTTATTAGATATGAAATTATATATAAAAATATTTAATAAAATAATAGTCAATTACCAGCAAAATACACAGCAAAGTAGCTTCATTATATGTATGTATGTACGTAGTTATTATGTAATCGTATTTAGCAAAACAAATATGATGTTGGCGGCTTATATTGCCAAACAAACTGTAAATTATTATCTTTCTCGATTTTACTACTATTTTAATTGGATACAATTTTTGTTGCTTGTCAAGATGATATAAATGTGCGAGCGATTAAGATCATGTTTTGGGCCAATTTAATTGACCGATTTAAATGAATCAATGCAGACTTGTCTGATAAAAATATATGTATATATTTGTGTTACTATTATTATATATAACTGGGTATTTAAGAAGTTAAATTAAATACTCTTAGATGCTGTTTATGGTGACAGCTCAATTTGAACTGTCTTCACTGATTATCAAGTTATTTCCAAGATAAATGCTCAATTATAAAAAGCCCATCATTGCGTTCTAAAGCTATTGATGATTGATGATGATACGCGAAAAATAATTTTGATTATTTTTTCATTCATATTATGTTTCATTCTTTACCATGAGTCTTATTAAATAGAAGAAGCCGCATTTAGATTTCAGTCTAAATTGTAAACACAATTATTAATTTAATAACAATATTTTGCAATAAAAACATAACACAGAAACTATCTCTGTCTGTGTGTGTGTTTATTTAATTCAATATGTACGTGGCCTACGCAACCAAACTGATTATATATATGTATATAACTGAGCGCCATAACTTGTGTGAATGCAGAATTTTTATTTAAAATTTTTTTTTTTTAAGATTAAAAAGAATAATTGTAAATTTTAAAAAACTTTGTTTTTCTTTTAAGTCCACAACGTAGTAATTTTAAATCGACCTTTTAAATAAAAACCTAAGGAATGAAGCAAAAGAAAACATTAATTGAAAAATTTTTATCCTTGAAATCTTATTAATTTTCTAATCTATATACATTTTTCTTGTTCCAATTTAGCAACCAGTTTGTTTTTGTTAATATATATAGCGGCATATATATATATATATATATATATATATATATATTATAATATATTATAATAATACAAGGTGCGCCATTTTTATATCGGTATGTAAACATTAAATAAATATAACATTTATCAACCAATTGACTTGAGTAAACATGTTTTTTTCAGTACAATTTTTGAACCATGAATTGCTTCACATCGAAACAACGCGCCAAAATAGTGATGCTCGAAAAAGTGATGGAAAACGCAGCAAAAAGGGCAAATTTTGCTTTGGCCAATAAAGGCGGCGACTTGATTGATGTTGTATTCAAAAACTAGTTCAAATAAATTGAACAAATTAAATAAAAACACCTCATATACGGAAATCGGTTGTTTTTTAAAAAAGCTGTTCGATATTCACATGCCGTCATAAAATATGGCGCACCCTGAATATGTATATATATTTATATATGCTAATTTTGTGATAACACATTCATTCATTTGACCGCCAATATTACTGCATATAAATAACAATATACTACGGCACTACTATTATATCAATTACTGCAGTTCTTTCTACGAATTGCAGTCAATCTTTACACACACATTTTGTTGTTGTGCCGATCCACAGCTCAAGACATTGTTTAATGTGGTGTGGTGTGGTGTTGCCGCTGAAAGTGGTAGTGGCGGCGACGTTATTGTGGTTGGTGTTGTTGCTGTGGACATCATCGTTGTGCTGTTACTATTAAAAGCATTGTGAGGAAGTTGCGTTGATCCTCCTCCTGCTGCTGCTGCTGACGTTACAGAAATGCTATTATTATTGTTGTTATTATATTTTGTCGTTTTCACAAAAATGATCTTTTGATTTAAATTCGGTGTATTATTATTATTATTGCTGATTGTATTGAGTGGTGTTGTTGCTGAAGCAGTGGCCATGGTTAATCCTCCCCCTCCACCTGTTCCACAAACTATGCCGGCCGCACCAGAACATGCACCTTTCTTAAAATTCGCACTGACCGAAGCCAATGGCGAAGGTGTTATGGTTACTGTATTGGGTGCAGCAAGAGCTGACAACGTGGCCGCTTGTGATGAGGCAGCGAGAGACGAGGCTGGCACAATTGTTGTTACTCCGTTTTCATGTTTGATCGTGTTGTTGTTGTAAACGTGTGCACGCATATTCATTTTATGTTGTGTCGTGCTGTTGTTGTTGCTATAATTGTTGTTGCCACCACCACCAGCAATAATTTGAGCAATTTTGACACCGCCTGTGCGATTCTGATACTGTATGGAAAGAAATGAAATATAAAATAAATTAATAAATCCTTTTCTTATTACCAGAAGATACGATTATTTTTATTAAAAATTATTTATTAAATTATTATTTTTAATTATTTTAAAAGAAATTTTTATTTAAAAAAACAATTATGTACTTATTATGTACTAAGTTACTAAATTATTTGATTGTACTAACATTTCGTTGATGTATGGTTGTGGGAAGCGCATGTTGCCGGTACTGTTGCCTTAACTTATTGGCCTCATCAATGCCAGGCTGCAGAGGCATGCTCTGAGCCGGACAATAAGTATTCACTCCGCCGGTTGAGAATATTTTCTTACCGTTCGGTATGTTGGGACGAGTGAGCATTTTGATATCAGTGTCCTCTTGCTGCACACGTGAAATGAATGAAAAGGAAACATTGTACAATTAATAAAATAATTTTCAATTTATATTTTAGCCAAGACTATTATCGTACGTAAAGTGTAACCAATTGGCGTAGTTTTTAATTCTTTTAATAATGTTTTTATATTCTTAATAAAAATTTCTTAAGACCGGGCCTGTTTAAAAAACACTAACCAATGGACTAGCCGACTTTCGGTCTTGTAAATTCTCATCAAAGCCAGAATCAGAGGAATTGTCACTGAACTTTGGCGCCATCGAGCAGGAAGATATAGTCGAAGGAGCTGACAAAGTGGGAGAAAGTTTGGTCGCATTCAGGGTGAGCTGATGTGGCGCCACGATGGATATGTGGTGTTGTTGCGGCTGCTGAAGATTCACCATCGCAGGCTGCTGGTGTTGTTGCTGGTGCGGTTTACTCAACAGGTATGAGCGATCGACAGTCTTTAGTATTTGTCGCATGTCATTCAAATCGGCGGGCAGGATTCGAACGGCCGCCGGGTTGATTTTCTCCAAGGAATGCTTCGATATTTTGCCGGCATCAGCAGTGGCTTTAATTTTGTGCAGGACATTGCTGGCAACTTTATTTACATGCAGGTTGTTGTTGCATGGAAAGACCGCCGCAGGCGCCGATGAATGCGATGCTAAATTGGATATTGAGTGCCTTGATGTTATCGGAATGGTAATGCCGATGGTGCTTGTGTTGGTGTTGATAGGTGTCATGGTTGATTGCCTGCTCAAGGTTAAACTGGTTTCTGTCGAACTGTCTACTGTCGCTCTAGCTGTTGTTGTACAAATTATAGGCATTGGTAAATCAGTCTTCGAAGCTGGTGGTGCTGCTACTGCTGCCGCTGCTGCTGTTGCTGACGTGGTTTGTATTTGATTATCTGAACATGCTTCAAATTGGTTGGCGCTCAGATCGGTTTGTGGAAATAGTTCCGACTGCCTCTTAAAAAATAGATGATGTTTCTTGAGCACTTGTGTTGGTTTCGTTATTGCAGATGATTGCTCCCCAACTATTGCCTTTTGTGGTTGCATTTGCTGATGTGGTTGTTGTTGTTGTTCCTGCTGCTGTGGCAGTTTCAATTGACTTTGACCGACACTTAGCGACACTTGATGATTCTGTAGCATTTCTTTGGCTATGCTTTTCTTCTGATGTTCAAGACAAGGTTTATAAAATTCCAGATCAACTATTATCGCTCCGCCTAAGGTGGCACATTCGTAGACGGGACCGCAACAGGACTGCTGCTGCTGCCATTCATTTTCATCAAAGAATTGCACACTATTCTCAGTAATTGCACTGTTGCGTTTGCGTGGCAGCAAGCACTTTCGCCGCATACTACCGCCACGCTTGTCGCGAGTACCGCCATCGAAGCAAATGGCTGCGTTAATGTTCTTCTCGTTACGCGATCGATATGTAGAAGCACGAGTCTGTGTCTGGAACTCTACCATGTTGCTGTTTGAAGTCGTGATGTGATCATCTTCATAGTCGCTGTCAAACGAATCTGGCGAATGCGGTAGGGATTGCCGATGGGACTGGGTATTGTTCCAGGAGTACGACGCAGACGACGAAGTTGATTTCCGTTTAGTAGTGCAGGAGGGTGCTGCAGTCGGCGGCTGCAAGTTCGATTTTGACTTTTTATTTTTCTTAAATATCTTTGAAAATTTTTCGCTTATTAACGATTTGCCATTGTAAGTTAAAACATGACCCCCTCCTCCGCCGCTTACGTTCGAAAGCTCCGCTGCCTCATCCCTGAGTCTCTTGTGTTTTGTGAGGGATTTTGTTCCGGGGCCAGCACGTGCATCGACCACCTGTAATGGATGAAGTAACATTAACGAAAAAGTCTTAAACAGATCTTTTTTGTTAGAATTTAATAGTTTTTATAACGCGAACTAAACTTACATGCCCCCAATGACGATTGCTCCCAACCGGAAGACGTTTGTAACGCTTCACCAACAGCACGCAAGCGTTGCAAATCTCACCATAGCGCGGCTGCTTCAAATCGAAGCATTTCATAAAGTCAAACTCATATTTTTTAGAATCCGTAAAACGCGAGCTGCTCGATTTGGCGCGACAGATGCAGCAACCTTCAGTGGAACGATAAACACGAGGCTTATGAAAAGTAAACATTTTTATGCTTACTTCCTTCACCAACAACTGTATTCTATTGTATAAATGTTTCTGAGCAAAAGTATTGCTTTCTACGTTTTAAACTTTACGTCTTTATAATTCATTCACTGTGGATAAACCTTTTTTTTAATTTGTGAACTATTTTAATGTATTCAGGTTCATTTTGATAATCTGGAAAAAGAAATCAGACCATTTTTATTACAAAATTTAATTTAAAAAGTTTAGATTAAAACATACATATACAATATAAAAATTAATATAATAGGCATAAATTAAAGTTCAAATTTTTGCAGTTAGCTTTCATTTAATACAAATGAAAGTTTCTTTCCTTTGCTTCATAAATATATAGCATTTTTCTATTAGGAAATAATGATGATACTGCAAAGAATAGACATTTTTACGTGACGGATATTACGTACTCATTGTCTTTATACAAATTTGTCAGCGAATTTTCTTTTAAATCAATGTTTATGGCATATATTTCTCTGTTATGGCATTATTCTTTAAAAACGAAACGTAAAGTTCTTTAATTTTCCAAAATTGTTGTTGTTCACCAGCGGAACCCAGAAAATGAACAAAACAGAACGTACGCTAACTACCTTTTAAGGAATAATGAATGCCATTATTTTAAATAAGTACACATTTCAAACTACAAGTTCTATACTAAACTAAGTAAATGAAAATATTTTTTATATCTATGAATAATTAAAATATATTTCTTCAAATAATTTCCCATTCGTAACAAATTTTTTAGATCTAAATACATATAGTTCAAATTGAAAATAACCAAGGGCTTTTGCAAAAATGCTTTTTCTGGCCGACTTTGCGGTATTTCATTGTGAAAAGTAGACATCCCTGCACCAATCACAATTATGGCTATTATTAGGTACACACACATGACTCGAATATCTTTGATTCTGCTTTGTTAATTTTCACGTTTTTGCTGGTAAACAATAACAACAATGGAAAATAACAAAGCAAAAACGAGAAGAGCCCATGCGTTTTTGACTCGTGGGTGTTTCCTGAATGATGGTGAAAGAAAGAGAAAAAGAAAAAGAGAACCCATTAAATGGAAATGTTAAATTAAGAATTGGCACCGAGACGTTTTTAACATTTCTTTTTGTCCACCGTTCCTCTTTCTAATACAAGAGAAATATCAAATATTATCTAAATTGTTGGAAGAAAATTTAAGAGAAGACATAGTGCCGTCAGTCAAATTGCTCGTGCTTTCTCTTTCTGTGGAAGGGGAAAAGTGGTGAATTCGGGAAGAATTGTGGGCCTTTAGATTTATCGCTTTCCAACAACACCAGAAATGCAGCTGAAGAATTATCCCTCCTATGCCTACGCTTTTCTTCTTTTCGCTTTTCTCTACTTCTGCATAAAAACACAAAGTAAAAAGTAGGATGAAAGAAAAGAGATGGCGCGCAGTGCAGGGAGTTTTTTGCCGGTCACAGAATGGAGAATTTTTTGAAAATATTGTGAAGAAAAAATTGACAAACATATTCAATATCAAAAGTTGCTCAACAAGTTTGATTGGATTAAAACCACTCTAAATTTCGTTACATATTATCTTTTGCACATTCTTAGCCATAAATATGATTGAAATCGTGTAATGGTTTTGGTGACTATAGTATGCGGTTGTGTGGTTGGATTCTACCTTTTTTGAGGTGCTTTCAATCTACACAAATATTCGGCGGACGGACAACTATCTGTACACATACAAAAAAATTGAGCGCAGAAAAAATATGACAATTAGCTAGCTTAATTTTTAAACATTAATACTAACAAAATAAACGGAAAGTATGATGTACCATTAGAAAGCTTGTGTTTTTTATTTATGACTTTACCCTATTTTATACTTATAACTTATTTTTTTTTGCAATGATCCCAAATTGATGCCTTTTATTACGTCGCTAATTTAGTTTCACTTTTTTAATTATACAAATAGTTTGAAATAAAAATAGTATAAAATTATTTGTCACAATATTTTACCATTTTCAACAGTCTTCGTATTTTGCATTTACTGTAATAATACCTTTCTTAACTTTGTAGATTATCTCACAAACACGACGAATAAAATACACATCTATCCTCCAGATGTACTAAAGAAAAACTAAGCTCTGTTTGGCTTCACATAAATACATATATGACTACTTGATAATACGTCAAAAAGTAATAAAAACGCACAGGAAAACAGAAAAGAAAATGCGTAAATTTTGTGTATTCGTTGTTCTTCACATGTGAAAGGCAAGTAATGATAATGATGGAGGCAAACAAAAATAAAACTACCATACAAATTAGGTAGATAAAGAGAGCACAACATGGTGTTGCCACCATTATATTTTACTTTAATCTGCTTTCAATTTGTTTGTTTTACTTTCCTTTTTCTTATCTCGTATTTTTCTTATCCGTATTCTCAAATACAAGAAGATGATGATGATGAAGATAAATCATTACATTATATATATTTTCATCCTTTATCTTTTTTTTGTATCTGAAGAATAAAAAAATTCTGATTTTATTGTGTATAAATTATTTTTTAACAATTCCTATGTTTTCCATAGTATATACATTTTTTGTCAATTATAATAGTAGTACTCCCCTGAAACATTTTCAATGGAATTTTTAAAAATATGTGGTGAAAATAACTATCTTAAGAATGAGATGCAGAACAAATATAGAAAATAGCTGAAAAGAGCATAATAGCAGCTGTTTTCGAAGTCGAGATGGATTTTGTCTCAAAACAAAAATGAACAGGAGAATTATAGAGCTTATGCTTATTAATGAGACCCAAAAAGATATGAGGTTGTTTTATATATGCATATACCTTTAAATGTAACAATACGTAATATGTACGTGATAACACACACGTATTATCGTGGGAACACACACTACAAAATTTATGAAAAATTTTTCTTTTATTTTTCTTTCAACTTCTTGTATGGTATGCCTTGCATACCATTCATATATTTTTTTAATTTTTTTGAAAACTGTTTTCAACTTTGTATGTACATATATACGCATAGGCAAAAGTCACTCTTAATAGAATTTTGTCTATTAGCTGTAAGTATTCGTATTCCACGGCCAGAAATGTTAATCGAAAAGATAAATGTTATTACTGTGCATGCCTTTAGCTTTTGCATAAAGCTGCAGCTGCGCTAAAAATGCAATGTTTGCCGGTGGTGGTTGTTTCTAATGAAATATTTTTCACTTTCTAATGTTTTAGATACTTTCTCATTCACTATGCAATATGTACTTTATTCTTGAACTTTTCGCGTTTACTAGTTTATCAACAATGCATTCCTTTTAGCACACAATCTCAAATCACTTTTCATCGACATGCTTTCATTACCCATTCGTGTTTGTCAACTCCTCTTTGTTCTTTAGTGTTACGAAATCCGTCGTGGTTCGAGGGAATAAGCATGATTCTCTATATTTTGTATACTACTTTTTCTATATGCATGCATTTTGTTTAATTCACGATTCGCTGCGTCTGTCAGTTTATTCTGTTTTATATTTTTAATTTTTTTTCTCCGTCTTGTCTCTTCATTTTTAGTTGACAATACTCTTTTGTGCTATATTTGTGTTTCTTTCTTTCATGTACGTTGATAAGTTTGTAGTACGGCTGTTCGTGGCTTTTACTATGGAAACACGCAAAACTGTACTTGCTAATCCATTGCGCAGAAGTGTGTAGTGAGGTAGTGGTGTGGAATGGGCAGCGTCCTATTAAAATCAAAATGCGCGCATATAACATCCAATTGGATCAAACAAATTTTAAGAAATTTTGTATAAATTGGAATTGATGTGCGTATATTTAGGTCAGTTCTTCTAGTACGACGCCGAAATTAAAAATAATGCTTCATTGCTCAACTCTGAAACATGGACTACTTAATATAAGCCCTCAAAACAAAAGATAGAAGTTAATTTCTTTCTTGAAATTAATTTGTAATATTGTTCATCTGTAAAGCACGTTTCAATTATATAAATAAAAAAAAATTGCACCCTTCTAAGCTGTTAAACCAAAATCAAAAAGTAACCACATACATACTAGTAAATAAATATGTATGTATGTACTTTGTATATACATATGTACTTATCAATCATTTTACGCGCGTTATGCGACCATGGTAATTTCCAACAATGGAATTGATCTATTAATGTGTATACATTAGATAAAACGCGCGACATAAAAACAAGTAAGAGCGTTAACTTTAGCCTGGCCTAAGTTCATTTACCCTACACCCACATCTGTCGAAGAGATGAAAAAAGTGGGCGGGTGAGACCCATTTCCATTTTATTTACAGGTTGATAATGTTGTTCCATTAACTAATTTACAACACCGGTCTTCTCAACAAACATCTCATTATCTGGTATGGTATACCAGCGGGCGGACCACACCCATTTTTAGGATTATATTTTTTTGTCTAATTTGGTTGACTCGGAAATAAAATTTTAGCTTAAAATTCCCTCTACAAGCTGAGAAATTGAGCTATAAGTACGGATGAATCCTTATTCGCTAAAAAAAGTAGGAGTGGCACTGGCCCAATTTTTCCTATTTTCAATACCAAACAGTCTAGGATAACAAAGAATATTTGTACCAAATTTCATGACGATACCTCTATTCTTTTAATCGTGATTTCCACAGACGGACGGACATGGGTAAATCGACTCAGGAGGTGGTTCTGAGCCAGAATATACATATACTTTTCTATACCTACCGTGCCTTCTTTAATGCGTTACAAACGGAAGAACAAAGTGAATATATCTCATCCCTTCAGGTGTAGGGTATAATTAATGTAGAAACAAAGATTAAAGAGAAAATAAGCATAATACCGGTTACGTCGGATCTTGGTTTTCTTCTCTCTTTAAATGGAAGATCAGCGGTGTTTTTCAACGAACTACATATGGATGTATATGTTTTTTTTTTAACCAATTCGTTGAAAAAACGGTGTACTTTTCAAAAATTAATAAATTGACGTGGTTACACTAGTGTAATATTTATTGTTGCTTCTAAGCATTAAAAATTGCTTCAGCTGTCGAAGGTCTTATTTATGATATAGCGCGCAAACAAATTTCAGCATGTGTATTGTCGTCCTCGTCAGATGTAGGAGAAATTTATAAATTTTCATAAGCTGTGTAAATATGGAGAAAACAAAAGTTTTTTCACTGTGGTATGCAAACTTCAAATAACATCATTAAAAGTAAACATGCCAATATTTACACAATACCCGATATTAAATATTTGTTATTTAATTAATTACTTTATTTCAAGTTACTGTATTTCCTTATATTAGTTTAAATATTATATTAGTTTAATGATAAGATGGAAAAATATATAAATTTATTTATAAAATTTCGGGTTTTGGACACTGTTTTTCTATGGCAGTGTTTAAAACATATGTAGCTTTTTTAAAACAATATCGTATTGTAATAAAGTATGAATAGAGGCAACTTCGCAAAAGAAACTGAAGAAAAACAGAATGAGCGTATGCGCACGTTTGCACTTGATATTCCCAAGCTTCAGCGGACAGCTACTGAAAATGTGGCAAACGCGTACACATATCGAATATTTTTACGGATACACACTTTAATGCAACACGATTCAATATTACGAAAATATAAGATTAGGATATTTGTTTGTTTGTTTCAATTTAAGTTGAACTGCAAAATTTTTAAGGCAATTACAATTTTTTCGAGGTACGCTAATGTCTGCAAATGTATTGTATTGTAGCCGCGAGTAACGGCGGCAAATCTTTTTATTATACACTTTATAATAATGGTCAGCACTTGACACTTACGTAATTTTATTGTTCATAGGTTCGTGATCTTATTTTCCGTAACAATTTTAGGTTTCATTTTACTTAAATTCAATAAATTTGTAAAATGCAGAGCTCCAAGTACACACTAAAAATTTCACCTCAGCCAAAAATCAACTTGAAGTTAAAAAATGGCCACACTTAACATTCTCTACTTTAACAACTGCCTTTACTGGGTTCTTTATTGCAAGTTTCTTTCGCACATACAGTTTTTCTATAGTGCCTTTTCTTTTAATTATTTTCATTTCATTTTGGTTATTCAATATTTTGTTGTGTTCCATTAGTGTGTGTGCAGACATTTTTTATAATTTTCTTTATCATCTTTCGCCATGGAGAAGTAGGAAAAAGGAAAACGCAAAAATTTATTTTCGCTGCCTATCTTAATGGTAGAAAGAGATATAAATATAAACGCTAGCTGTAGTCGAAGTTCCTTAACCGAGGTCATCTCTCATTCTCTTTGGGGATTTTTCATCTTTATGGCAATATTCCTTCCAAACGAAACGTAAAGCTAGTGCACGTTCTGCTTTGTTAATTTTTTGCATTTCGCTGTTAAACAACAACAAATTTTGAAAATCACAAGGAAGAACGTACGCTAATTTACAGTTTCGTTTCTAAAGAATAATGCCGTTTTATTTGTTTGCAATTTTACTTTTTTTAAAGCATAGGGCTAGGTTTCTATTGTGATTGAACGACACATCCATCGTTTGTCGTTTTATCTGCTTTTTCCTTTTTTAAGATTCATTTTTGATCTTTGAATGATTTGGTTATCGCTTGTTCTGCTTTGTTTATTTTCTTGTATTTGCTGGTGAACAACAACAAATTTGGAAAATAACGAAACAGGACGAGCGATAAACGAATCATTCATAGATCAAAAATCTGCACGTAAATTTGTTGTTTAGAGCGATATCACATTGCAAATTTTTGATTGATTAATTTGTCAAATTGTTTGTGGTTTCTGTAGAAGCGGACGTTCATTGATCAGAAATCTGGCCCTTAGATGTTTAAAAAAGTATTTCCAGAAAATCATTAATTTTAAACAAATTTTATCCATAAAGTTTTTTTTGGTCTCGATAATTCAAAAGTTTTAAAAAGTAAAACTAATTAAATACATCTTTTCTCTTTACATCTTTTCTGTAATATAGTTATTTTGCCAATTAGGCTTTGTTATATTACCTTTAAACTCTGAATAAATGAATAAAAGGCAGAAATATTGCAACGCTATGTTTTAATTTTTTGAAGGAACAATTTTCTCTGTTTTCTGAATTCTTTGTATTAAAAAAAACGAACTAAAAAAACTTAAATGGCTTTATTTTTTGAAAATCATAATAAAAATAGTGAAAAATCCCAACGAATATACAAATTATTGACAAATAGAAGTAAGGTAATATGTGTTATAAAAGGTACGTTTGTAATTATTACATACTATTTCGAGACGTCTGCATGAGTCGTTGCGTTTGCGTTGATGCAGTACATACATACTTCCATTTTATTTCGAATCAAGCCGTGACTATCGGAAACATATGTGGTAATGTTTTCAGCAGCGCTTCCAAAAGTCACGGCTCGATTTGAAAGCAATGGAAGCATTTTAGACAACCCCTAAAACTTTCAAGATGTCTTGAACAAGCCTTCGAGACGTCTCATGCAAGCTCTCTATCACATACCCTTTCGGATTACATAATTAACATTATACAGGCTTTTGCCTTATGGTTTGATTTAAAGGATTTGATATATTTATTATCGAAAGTCTGGCAACTATTTCCAACTATCAAACTTCATTATACAGGGTGCCAAAACGAGGGACCGATTTGTATGGTTCTATTAATAAAAGATATCTTTAATGGAAGGGCAATGCCAAACAATAAATATTGTGGCAAACCAAAAAAACAATGAAATTTGCATTATAAAAGCATACAATCTTATCAGAAAATAACTATTAATAAATTAAATTTATATCAGAGGCAGCAGTAAACACATTTGTTAAGTGTATTGGTGAATAAGATAATCTCCTTTAATTCATGAAACTGCTTAAGCCAAGTTGGGTACATCACGATGGTAAGTTTCATTACTTTCCGGTCTGAACAGTTAACTTAATTTTAAGATGCCATTAGAGAAACCAATTTTCTCAGTTGACGTTCACCAAGAATGCCTTAAATTTGCAACCGGCGGGCAGGGCCTGGACTCCGGGCGGGTTGTCATATGGAATTTGTTGCCGGTTCTTTCCGAGAAGGCGGAACAAGACAACAGTGTTCCGAAAATGCTCTGCCAGATGGACAATCACTTGGCATGTGTAAATTGTGTGCGCTGGTCGCAAAATGGACAGAATTTAGCCTCAGCTTCGGATGACAAATTAGTTATGGTTTGGCGTAAGTCGAAGGTATGTTGGTTGCCATTTATTGTTTACTAGTTTTCGATACTATTGGACATAACAGGGACCGAGTGGTGTATTCGGAACGGGAGGCTTACAGAAAAACCCCGAGTCGTGGAGGTGCATCGCAACTCTTAGGGGGCATTGTGGCGATGTTCTCGACCTGGCTTGGTCTCCACATGATCGTTGGCTGGCTAGCTGTAGTATAGACAACACTGTCATCGTGTGGGACGCTCAAGCCTTTCCGAATCTGAAGGCTGTACTTAAGGGTCATAAGGGGTTAGTGAAAGGTGTGGCCTGGGATCCAGTTGGCAAGTTCCTGGCTTCGCAGAGTGATGATCGCAGTGTTAAAATATGGAACACCACTGACTGGTCCTGCAGCAGCACTATTACGGAACCGTTCGAAGAATGCGGCGGCACTACCCATATTCTGCGCTTGTCTTGGTCTCCCGATGGCCAGTATTTGGTATCCGCACATGCAATGAACGGTGGCGGGCCTACAGCGCAAATCATAGAACGCGAAGGTTGGAAATGTGACAAGGATTTTGTAGGCCATCGCAAGGCGGTCACGTGTGTTCGGTTTCACAACGCCATATTGAAGAGGAATGCGCCTGTCACAAATAAAGCGCAGCAATACTGCTGCCTAGCCGTGGGCTCACGCGATCGTTCCTTGTCCGTATGGATGACGGCTTTACAACGTCCCTTGGTAGTTATTCATGAACTATTCAACGACAGCATTCTGGACCTCTCGTGGGGACCGAACAAATGCATACTAATGGCATGTAGCGGTGACGGAACCCTGGCATGTTTGCAATTTGATGACCAAGAGCTCGGAACGCCGCTATCGGAAGAAGAGAGGGTAAAGAAAGTTCAAGAAATTTTAACTGCGATAAATTGAAGCGATTTGTATTTCTTATTATTACAATAGAATTCAATTTATCAGAGAGTTTATGGTAAGACTGCTACAATTGAAAATGGCAAAAATGATGCCAGTATATTCGTAAAAAATGTGGAGTTGCTGGATGCACCGGAAGAATTAAAGCCGCCAAATTTATTGATGGCAAAATCTAATATTAACAGCGAAGCAACTCCAGCGACGACTACGAATGGCTTTTGCTCGGCTTCGGCGACTAACAGTCCGTTTCCAACACAGGCAGCACCATTCGACTGCCAGATAACACAGCCCAGCATTGCTGGAGTGCAAGAAACTTCCAATAGCTATTTGGCGCCCATGAAGGCAATAAGCAGACAAACTGAGGTCCGTTTGGCAGATGGCAAACGGCGCATTACTCCGGTTTTTATACCACTTAATCAGGACGTCAGGTGCATGCCGTGAATTAAAAAGATTCGCAAACTCAATTTGCTATTTTTCTAACACTAACGATTCGTTACAGCAATTCGTCTTCTCCACTGAGTAGTTCTTCTCGTCCAATCACCACGCCCAGCGTTACGCCTTCGACCGTAGCTGGAAGTACGGTCAGTTCAGACACAGAAAACGCTGGCGCTGGTGCTAGCGAAAAGTCGATCATTACGCCAGCTGAAGACGCGTAAAAACTTTCTTAGTAATCTTCAATGTCAATATAAATTGCTTTACTTTGCTTTCAGACTATTAGATTCGCGCCTTACAAGAAGCTCAAAAACCAAATTTCAATCTCAACAGCAACAGCCCGATTTGAGTGTTATTAAATCTTTTGGGACAGTCTCCACAAGGACAACAGATTCTGCTGCGGCAATAAATGCTACGCCAGTATTTGGAAACACCAACCAGGTCCTGTCTTCTGGACCAAAAATCAATATTACACCGACCACAAAATGTGAATTCTTCAAGGCGGAACAAAATCATCGTGTCCTTGTGCAAAATGGGAATGTACAAATTACGAGCGGCTCACTGTGCAGGGTGACGGCCTGGTCTTTAAGTCCGGAGGAAATGTTGTGGGAAGTCTTCCTAGGTTTGTACATATTAAACAATCAATGTAGTTTATAGTTTTAGCAGAAAAACTGCATCAAAATATTTCACCCTTAACAAAGGCTCCGCGATTGTGAACTTAAATTTGTGCTCAAAAAGTGTGATCTTGTGCAGTCTAGACGGTACGTTACGTGTTCTCGGTATGAAAACCGGATCGGCAGTGTTACCAATTATAAGCTTGCCCAGCATTTCTTTGCAATGCGCCTTCGTAAGAACGTTTTAAATCAGAAACGTATTTACATTTGTTACATCATTTATCATTTCTTTATGTGTGTGTGTGTGCAGTGCCCTAATGGAAAGTATGTTGGTGTCATAACGGAATGTGGACTTCTACGGATTTGGAATATTGAAAATGCCAGCGCTGTTCTAGCTACCATTTGCTCAGAAATCTTAGGAAAATTCGATCCAATTCTTCAGTTCAATATTACCGAACATGGTATACCATTTGTGATCCTCTCGAACGGCAATTCATACACATACTCACCGCAAATGCAAAGCTGGCTAGTGCTCAATACGAAGGATCCCATTTTTCGGCATGGCCTCCTCGCTACCATGCCCAAAGAGATGAATAAGAACTTCCAAGCATATCCTCTACTATCTGTGCAAGGCTCTACATTCGTTAATACTCCATCGAGTACTAGTGCCGTCGAAGTGTACGTATTTTGTATTAAACCTAAGCTCCTTGTTGGTCATTGTTTTAAATATTCAATGCTATATTAATTCAACTCCGATTTCAAACAGAAATGCTAATGCTAATGAATGGCAATCGGCAGCTAAGATATATTTCATTGAAAACCAAATCAAATTGTGTGAAGTTATTAACTCTGAGGATGAGCTGAAGCATTGGTATGCCATGTTGGCCTACCAACTGTCTGTCAATGGTGACGAGAAACGTTTAAGAGTGCTGCTAAATGATCTATTAGGTCCTGCCAATGATGGTACCACCGCAGAGGTGCCCGAGAGGCGAAAAGTCTTAGTAAGTATTGTAATGGTACGCCCAATAACCACTGAAATATTTCTTCCTCATTTCTACAGTCAGTTACGAAACTGAGTCTTTTTGAAATTGCTTTAAATATACTTAAAGTTCAAGCGAAGTGGCAACGTCTTTATATGGAATACCAAGACTTATACTCAAGCATTGAAAAATCCTCTGTCGCAGCCTCCACCTCCAGCTCCACCTGTGCACCCTCCATTGTTCAAGAAACTGCAACGGATAGTAAGGATCTACCTAAAATTGATTAAAACGCGTACCTCTTTCCACCAATAGAGTGAAGTAAAGGACTTTTTGTATGCGTTTTTATATATTTAAAAAAAATTTAACAAATGCCACAATGTGTGAAATGTCGATTTAATTTTGTTCTTTGATATTTATAAATTATTTATGCGTAGTTGTATTTTTTTTTCAGAAAAATTCTTTGCTCCTTAATTTTAAAATATTCGACTTTACTTTTCATATTTCTAATATTTAAAATAATATAAATCCTATAACAGTTATATAACCATTATTGTGTAAATAAAATACTCGTAATTTTATAATTAAAGATAAAGATGTCCCGCGATGTATAATTTTTTAAAAGATTGTTTTATTTGCATTATTCATCCAATAAGTTCACAGTAAGATTGTTAATCTCGAATGATTCTGTAACATCGAAATTGATTTTCGATCAACATTTTGGTATCAACAAATTTGCCACCAATTTGTTGCACAAAATTGAAAATTAAAAACCGCAGCTAAACTTTGCTTACGTAGTCCTTGATTACGTAGTCCACTCATTGCATGTAATGAGGCCCTGGAGTTGGTACACTTTTAAGAGGCGAATCGAAATCTGCATCTGCAGCATCCGATACGTGGCACTCTTGGAGAGCGGTACCGATGCGTTCTTGCAAGGTTTCATACAACTTATGTACAGTCTCATTGTGCCCTGTTGTGGGTTGCATAGATTTCATTAGAGTAGCAAGACGATTTCCTGGTAATTTATTATGCATATACCTATAGAGAAATTCTTAGTAAAATAGAAAAAAAAAATAAATAGTTGTGTTGTGTACCACAGAAGCTTGAGCATATGTCGTGTAACGTTATCTCGTGTCAACCCAGCAAACAGAAATTCATCGAAAAGTGTAGTGCAAAAATCTTCGGTTGTAAACTCTTCAGACATTGGAATAAGTAGAGCAATCTAATATTCATGATGAGATAATGTATGAGATATCTTTATACATTTAATTATAGAAGTTGTGGGGCAGATTTACCAGGGAATGGAGAAATGGGTCCTCATAAGCGCGATCATCCTTACATGAGGACAAAATAGCTAGAACTCTAAGAACACCTACACGATCCTTTAGTCGGGCAGTGTGCAACGTGTAATACATGGCCAGTATGCTGGCCACTGAACTCTCTTGAATGTAGGCCTCAACTGCGTCCGGTGCTGGACCCGAGTGTTCGATCGTTGTAAGTGCCGATTCACGTTCATCTGGCGGCAGCTTGGCATGCAAGTTGCGACACTGATCATCCACCATCAATGACATAAGAGCAGGCAAAAACTTTGTAACTACTTGACAATCCAGTTTCGGCTCTTTAAAGTCTTGCGAATCAATCATAACCCAAGCACTTAGCCCCAGGGCTAACATACGCAGCAACAGAATCAGAATGGTGTTGTCGCGTGGCAAGCCCTCATTGTTTATTAAGTGATGCAGTATTTTGATAGCTGATGTGGCTAGAAAGTTTATGGCATATGGATCGCACAATGTCATTGAGAGATCACCCAGTACCTTTGAAAATAAAAATTTTTTTATCACAATACTCCTAAACACTCAATTATTAAATCTTGGTCCTCAACCTGCTCTTGTCCCCGTTTAATGTTATCCAAAAAACCTTGCAATTCACGTGAACGCTTTATATCGACATTTTTCTCCCGTATGCACGCGTCCAAACACCAAGTGAACTTGTGGCACGGATCCACTGAAATTATTTCCTGTACCTCCAGATCATGCAGTGCCATCAATAGTTCAGCACGCAATGTACAATAATGAACATTGCGTGTACGCAAAAAAAGAGTTCGTAGAAATTGCAAAACCATGTCGTAGAGCTTTACACTTGTACCAATCATGTTAGCCAGCTTCTGGACCACCTCACCTTGGCGACGCACTTTGGGTGACGGTTGGAAGAATAAGTTGTTCAGGTTGGTATGATCGAAGAGTACGTATTCCTTTTCGCGGATATATTGTGAAAGCAGAGGCGAGACTTCGTCACCGAAAAGCGATTGGTTGTCGCGCCATATCTGACGTTTAACTTCGGTATCCGTGTCGGAGTAAAGCTCACGGTCACGCACCAAAATACGGAGATATTTATCGTCGATGTGCTGAGTATTGCGCAAAATAGCCATTATAACCGGACGCAGCGCTTTCACGCGTACTACTGGAAAACTTTTTACCAAGAGTTCCTTCAGTTTTTTATCGCGTTCTCGTGGATCTTTCTGGCCGAGTTCATTAATGTGTGCAATGAGCTTGTCGCGCAATTCCTGCGCATTGTTAAACTACTTCAAAAACTATTTCATTGTTTTCATGGCACACTTACCTCCATTAGGGAAGTGTGAAAATCCAAGCGCCGAACTCCGTGTAAATCCAACAGTGGTAACATTGGTCGTAGGGACGGTAACAAGACACCATTTTCCAACTGTCGAAATATTGTTAAATACCTGAATTGTGCCAATTAGATTCCATAAATACCTGGAAGCTTTCTATGGCTTTAAGTGGATCCGTACAGGACGTTAAAGCTTCCCTCAAATATGCCTGGCCCGGTATATTCACTTCTTCCAACCCAGTCCCAGTAAACTTCGGAGGCGTCGACATCTAAACTAGCTAAACACTTGAGTTGTAAATAAGAAAACTAAAAACTTTTTATTGACGAATGCGACGCCGGAGATAAAATGTATATTGAGAAGAAATGTCAATTTTCTTCCTGCATGGTGAGTAAATAACGAGGCAGGATTTACATCCGTTAAAGGCCCGATTATACAAAACGAGCGAATCACATTTGCAGCTGGATGTGACATTTTAAGGAGGATTTAAGAATACAGCCAACAGAACAAAGCCTCGGAATATCAATATCACCATACTGATTTTTTTGTCAATAACACCATTTTTAGTAAAAAACGTAATTAACAGTGTAATAAAAATAATTACATATTTACATATTACATATTTACATATTATTATTACATTATTACATATTTTTATAAATACATTTTATTCCCTTCCTCCATTTTTTATATTACATTTGCGCGTCGTTATATAAATCGTTACACATGTATAATGAATGGAAAAAAAAATTTATTATTATAGAATGGTAAAGGAAATATATTTGAAAAGAAAATAAATAATTTCAAAATCTCTCTGTTCACTAATATTATTGTTGATTTGTTTATTATATCATCTGAAGAGTACGGAATCTTTAAGTAAGGTGTTAATGTGAAAAAAATTAGGTGTTTAACTGCTTTCACTTGTACAATTTATAATCGGGTATTTCGGTTCATAATTGTTCGAGGTGGCATTACTTTAAAAAGTATAATCACCTTTACCTCATCACTGTCATCTTTAAAACTCCATTATCTTTATATAAATCTCACAAATTGTACAGAAATCTATTTTATTGAAAGAGATAGAATTTGATTAATGCAGCTTGATTTTATCATACCTTCCAATAAATAAGTGAAGGTTTTTGTTTAAAAAATAACCGCTACACTCGCTCTGTGACTGGAAACGAGTGAGAATAAGAATACCAGTGGTCAACAGCAACTAGCAAAGTCAACGACTAGAAAGACCCAAGCAGCAAAGAGTGTCCAGGAACGAGTAGAAGCGAACACCGAGTTTATCGCTCAACATTAGACCGAGAAGTCGAGTAACCAAAATAATGCAAACGCCAAGTAAGTAAACGTTACAATTAAATTTTAAAATATTTTCTGGGTCCTTGAATGAATCTTGAATCGCCCAGAACGTAAACGGTATCATAAGGATTCAGCACCATCGGATGACATAATCACGCTGATCCAGCTGGTGCGCCAAAACCCAGCTCTATATAATTATAAGTTGCAACCGAATCAGAGAAGGCGGAGCGATATACTCAACGGTTGGTCACAAATAGCAAGGCAGATTGGAAGTAAGCACCGAAAAGACTTGAATTTGTAATCATTCCCTGTACTTCGTATTCCGCTTTGATAGATAAATACACAGTTGAAGAATGTCGTCGAAAATGGAAAAATCTGCGAGATACTTATCATCAATATCGTTTGCGAAAATCGAAAGTCGGCGACGGTCTTTCTAAGTGGCGCTATGCCAAGGAGCTGGAATTTCTTTCCACAGTATACCAACCGAAGTTAAAATCTCATCGAGTCAAATATGATCAGACTTATGGAGCCGGGCGTAGTCTCTCGGAAATGCATGCAACGGACGGAGGACAGAGTGTAGAGGTCCAAGAAAACCGCCATCATCGCCATGTTGATGACGACGATAGCATGGTTCACCCTGCCAATATCACATTAGTTAGTGACGACGCTGAGACTTTTATATTGCACGCCTATGAGGAGAGCGTGAACGACGATGTCGGCATTGGTCAACACGTCGTTCCTGATGATACCTCCGGCATGACGCACATTGAACTAACACATGACCATGGTGAAAATGTAGTCGAAATTGTCAAAAACGAACAACATGGGACTTCTTCACTAGACGAAGACGGTGCCACAGGAGCCGAAGTTGACTACGAAGAAGTTTGTCTTTACGAAGAGTCGGGTAATGCACCGAGTGTGGATAGCGAAACAATTATTGGTTGCACTGCCAGGAGATCATCAGGTGCCGCTAGGGGAAGCAGTTCTCCAAACGATTCAAAGGCCTTTCAATATATTAATACGACCGAATTCTGCATTGAGCCAGCATCGATAAGTCATGGTAATGGCATGGTTAACTCTGCTGCCCTTAGCGCCAGCAAGAGCAACACAAAGTCAAATGTATTTAAAACTATTTCGGTTTTAGCGTCTCCCGGTACAGTTGGCTCTACAGCGCTCCAAAGTGGTAGCGTCCATATTGCCGGGAATAAAGTTACCGGATTTTTAAATGAAAGTGCTGGACCCACTGGGTCAGGAAGCCTGGCCCAGTTGCAGACACAAACGGCGACGTCTCGCAAAAGGGACGAGCTGGATTTATTTTTCGAGTTTTTGAAAAACAAAATGCAACGTCTCTCCCAGGTCGATATCACAGGCATACAAATTGAAATCCTTAATTGCGTGCTGCGGAGGGAAGCGGAGAGTGCGCATAAATCGAATACAATGTAGATTTCTCTGATCGTTTTTCTGTTTTATTTTCCTAATAATGATAAAGTTGAATGGCATACATTTTAAAAGCGTAGGACATTTTGCAAAATATTAAATCAGTCCATAAACGTAATCGTTAAAGGTTTACTTTTTCTGTTCAACTGAGGCAATGTAGCATCACCATTAGTGGCAAGTAAGAATTCGAAACGGCATCACCAAAAAACATGTTCCGGCATGTTTTGAATGGCATCGAAATATACTCATTGTGATGATAAATTACATCGTTAAGCTGAACAAATTTGCTTTGATTCATATCGAAACGACTGAACAAGTTGATGAATGCAGAGAATTTATTAAAAGTCTGCCTAAAGCTCAATGATTCCAATTAAAACTGATTAATCCATCGTTGGGCAATATCATCAGATGGCGGCACTTAACTTTTAAAATAAACCACACTCACTTTAAACTAATTCAACCCTGATCGAATACAATTCTGAAGCTATCTTATGTATACTTGACTTTAAAATTTTCTAACATTTTTGTTTTATAAAAAACACACTTAAACTTATAAGCTAATTGTTCTTTAAACAACACAAACAAAAAACAAATAATTTTAAACAGCACAGAGAAGGACGAAGAATTTTAAACTACTAGAACGACGTTGAAATAAAATAAGCACACATTACAGTGTAAAGGTACTGTACATCATTGGTGTGCTTTTTTAATATAGTCAGAGTTAAAATACACTACGGTGATTGTTATATCGTCGCGGTATAAGCGCACTACGTCCTGCGGCAATGTGAGGTAGTATGATATCTTTGAATGCTCGATGCCGTACTCAGTTCCGCCCAGGGCATGTCTTATGAGGTGTGTGGCGGAGTTTTGATCCAATGGCTTACGAGCACGACCATCTCTAAAAGCGTTGCGAAATGAATGAGTTTATTCAATGTCTTAGTTTCCATGATATGATGATTAAATTGGTAAAATAACTTACTTCCGCTTTCCCAAAATATTCGATATTTCTTCGAGGGTTACTTCTTCCGACTGCGGTAATTTAAGAGGTCCAATTGTTTTCTTGGACGCCAAATGCTCGCCCACTAAATTTACAACTTGTAAAGGTGACAGAAAATCCCACAAGCCATCGCTTGCAATTACTAAAAATTTATCGTTGGGATTAAGTACGTGATGCTGCACCTCGGGCCGTCCTGTTAAATATGGTGGCGTGTGGTAGTGTGGTGGAATAGCGTGCTCACCATAGGCAGGAACAACGTATTTTTGCATAATGTCGTTTGGCCATTTGTATGGAAAGTCGCCAAGCGCCCGGAATGGCGCTAGCTGACCCAAGAGACGTTCATTTCGTATAACGGTGTCGTGCTCTTTTATAGGATGTTCACCAAGTATGCGCTTTACTTCGTTCAGGTTATCCGCGTTGTGTTCGTTGTTGAGCTTTTTAAATTGCCATTGTCCAGATTCGCGGCAAAGACTACCTAAAACTGCAGAACAATCACCGGTGCTTGCCACGTGTATGTCGAGGTGTTCAATATGCGCTACACAAGCAACGGCACCTGATATGCATAAGTAATAACGCAAGTATACCAACATAAAAATAAGAATTAATGTTTCTAAATAACAGGAAGAATGCGTCATTACCAGACATGGCCACCGACATTGTGCGGATATTTTTATGTTCTAATGCTTCACGCGACAGATCCGCATCTAGAGAGAGAAACGCGTTCTCAAGAACGTCCACGCAACCATCGTGGGTTTGACTAGATATGGTTCGGGCGAATTGACTAAAGCTGTCTTCGTAAATGGCTTTAATTTCTTTGACAAAATCAACCTAAAAGACGTGTGTGAATCGAAAATCAAACTGAAAAGAGCAAGCAAGATAAATACCTTATCATTGTGGCATTTAAGAAATGATTGGCTTGTACATCCCTTGGCCAATTCTTCCCTGAGATGTTTTCTATCAATAATAGAAGCGGCAATGTAGCGCAAAAGACGCTTTGATATGACCTGCGAGCAAGCAGGACCTGCATGGCCATCATATACACCACACAGGAAACCTAATTTATTAAGTTCATTTAATAAATATTTATCGGTAAATCTTCATATGTATTCTGTTATGTAATAATAATATAAGAGCTACCATTTTTGTGTATAAAATTGGCTTCGGTCCGTGAATCCTCACAAGGTTTATTCGAGCCCAATTGGTTTGATTCATAACTGAGTATTGTGTTATCATTTTCGAGGAAGACATGCTCAAATTCGTTTTCTTGTAGTATTAAATTAACCTAAATAAAAAATATGGCAAATTTTTGATACAAGGAGGCGAATTAAGCAACTTTCCATTAAATGCTATTGTGCTCACATCGTATGGTGATAGTTGCGGTAATTGCGCTTGGCGGCACGTTGAACCAGAGAGTTCTCTAGAATTAATGCGCCCTGAATGTCGAAAGCAGACAACGGAGCTGCGTAGGAGTATTGTTAGCATCTGTTATTGCTTATTATCGCTCCAAGTGGTATATTGAAATGGTTATATATTATCAATATATACTGCGACGGCCTGCAATCTTTAGTCCTGGTTCTAAACTGGTAATTTAATAACCACTTATTAGCCAATTTTTTATTATACTGATATGATATCAGTAAGTACTCAATACTTTGAAGCCAGAGCAATATTTATTGTTAGTAATATAACATAACTAAAGTTTTCCTTCATTATGAATGAATAAAAAATTTTTCTAAGTTCGCCAAATTAACAGCGATAGTTATAAATTCTGAGATTGGTTTACACATCTGTGGAAAGAATATGCGATGATGCTATAGCTTAATGTTTTGTACAAAACTGGAAGTAGAAACACATTTGTGTTCGAGTGCTTTTAGTTATTTTTCTTACGGATGAACCCTTAACCACCCAGTAGTATCTAATGGATACATTTTCAACTTGATTTGTCAATATATTGAAAGTTCTTGTTTTATAGGGTGATAAACAGCCCGTGGTAGGGTAGAAACAACGTTCATAGGCCGGCTTGTTTAACTTTTGACAATTTAGGTGGTTAACAAGCATGCCACCACCAATAATAATGTCTGGTGGTTTGAGGTCTCGTCGTGGATCGTCGACCGATGGTTCGAGGTATGGCTACAAATAATCGACCGATGGTTCGAGGTATGGCTACAAATAATCGACCGATGGTCGATTCACAGGGACCTGTTTGTGAATTGTTGATCGATGGGTTTTGTTGGTTATTTTTTAATTAGCCGATGTTCCAAACTGACGCGCTGGGGATCGGCCTCAGGTGGTGGTGGATCAGATTGTGCTACTTGTTGTAACACCGTATCTTCGCGGCCGAGCTGGCTTCCTTACCTAATTCATTCTTAATTGACAATGTTGGTTTATAAGTTTTGCTAGGCTGAGAGGCGAACAAAATTGGGTGGGTAATATTGTTGTGCTCTTTCGCGAAACTTTCATAAAATAGCTCTGGTCCTTGTTACTGTCCGTCTCTGGTGTAAGTCTTGAGTGGTGTTTATCTACACCCCAAATTTAGGAAGGAATTCCATCCCTACGATTACGTTATAGTGGAGTCCTGGTAAGTAGTACACCTACGCGGTGGCTCATTCGTAGGTTGTTTACTTCAAGGGTTACGTAGAGAGCTTTGCTTAATCGTAACATGGTTACTATTTGCCAGAGCTAGTAATTGGTTCTGCTTTACCACAGTGGTCGTTTTTTAAATACTAGTTTAGTGTAGTCTTAATTAACGTGTGAGAGGTACAGGTATCAACTAGACCGTTGCAGGTAACTTCAGTTCAGTTCCCAGGCAAGCTGAGGTTGATCGACATCTGCAATTTATCGGCCATATTTCTGGCTTTCCGCAATTTTAGAATTATTTTTCTTGAATGCAGACCCCTCATCTAAAAGAAGCTTAAAATTCAAAAGGGACCTGCAAAATTGCTTATCACCATATTATACAATTCACAACGGGCTTGTAAGGGCAAGCAAGCAAAGCCAACTTACAGATTTTTTTAAACAGACAGAAGGTGCACAAAATTTAAAAGAAAGTTCAAAAAGTGAAGGCAATATTGTTCAACCAAACAAACGTTCTCGTTTAATTGTACTGAGCAGCGATGACGAAGAAAATTATTAAATTAAGTTTATATTAAATTAAATAAAATGTATATTTTTGTTTTGTTTCCTAATAAACATAAAGTTACTTATATGAAATTTAAAAAAAAAAATCTTTTTAATAGCTTTTGGAACATTACTCTCCTTTTTGTACTGGCCTCTGGTCTCATATAACACTGTTTTCTACAGCGCTTCCAAGAGTTAACGCTAGATTCGAAAGCAATGGACGCATTTCCGACAACCCCTGATATTTTTAAGACGTCTTGAACAAGCCTTCGAGACGTCTCATGCAGCCCTCTAATATATAATATAACTATAAATAATTAGTTTCACCAAAAAAAAAATGTTTTTAAATTTTAAATTCTAAAAATTTTATTAAAAAATTATGGAAAAATTTTCAGAATTTTACTTGTTTTATTTACAACTGTGTTTAGTCATTTGTAGTTTCATTTGGATTTCAGTTTAACTTCCTTCGATTAGCTGTATCACTCCGGAATTTAGTAGGAGGAACTGAATAACTACAATGTATAATTATGTGTTCACCATAAAATCAGTATTTAAAAAATATTTGATTAGGTATTAGATAATGTTCTGTTATATTAAAAGCAATATTGTAACTTATTTTTCGTTTGTTGACCGGACACTAACGGCCCTATTCTGGTTGTTAACTTAACAACGATTTATTAAGGCTCAACCAGGCAATGCATATGCATGTTAAGTTTCGAGAGTGAAGTAAACCAAATGCAAGCTATTCATTTCATGCATCAGTACGACGATCAAGCAATGCATGGAAATCAGAGATAACCATTATCTCTGATGGAAATGAAATCAATCAAAACAGCTGTTTGTAGCATTATGACAAAAAAAAGCTTTTACTTGCAAGGGTTACCAATACCCACAAATAAAGTTACGAATCGCTGTGTACACTTTTTAGAAACTGAAAAAATCATTGAGCATTGTATTAAATTAATTAAAAACTTTAAAGGGCGTCATGTAGTATTCTTTTTAATAATTTTTAGTACTTTTTTGGGACTTTTCAATAGAAAAAGACTAACTATAAATAATAAATTTTACGTTGCAAAAATTCAAGTTGCAAATCAGCATGTGGATGGTAACTCTTGTTCCGTTGTTTGTTACGAAAAGTGCGATCCAGATCTCACATTTTTATGCAAGCTATGCATGGAAAGAGAGTACGAACTTGACGAAACCATGCATGTGCACTGTATGGGTGCGTACGTTGAAACCTGTGTATTCGTAGTTTGGCTCTTTACCACTTTTCTATTCCTATGCATTGCCTGGTTGAGCCTTTAAGCAGTTCTTGTTTATGATGTTAAGTTTAGTTAATTTTGGTATTCTCAAAATGCATCAACTGACGATTATAAATTCACCACCAATGGTGAAAAGTCTGAACGACAGTGAGCTTGGTTTTGATTTTGCATATGATTATCGGATAGCAAAATGGAAGACACGAAGAGGTAAATGTTTTAAGAATTTAAGATGAAAATAATAAAGCCTTTTTAATTTTTTGTTTTCGTTTATCTTCGAAAATCAATAAAATAAGTAAGCATTTTTCCATTTTTTGATTTGCCTAATTGAACAGCTACAAAATGAAATTTCGTTTGCTGTCAAGACGCACTCGTTGATTAACAAAATATTTAAGAAATCAGTTGATGATTTTTCGCCAGAATACGAAATCCTAACAGCTGTTAATTCTTAACTATTTTCCTGTGTGCTTGTTAATGTTAATGTAATGCTTGTTAAACAGCCCGTGGTAGGGTAGAAACAACGTTCATAGGCCGGCTTGTTTAACTTTTGACAATTTAGGTGGTTAACAAGCATGCCACCACCAATAATAATGTCTGGTGGTTTGAGGTCTCGTCGTGGATCGTCGACCGATGGTTCGAGGTATGGCTACAAATAATCGACCGATGGTTCGAGGTATGGCTACAAATAATCGACCGATGGTCGATTCACAGGGACCTGTTTGTGAATTGTTGATCGATGGGTTTTGTTGGTTATTTTTTAATTAGCCGATGTTCCAAACTGACGCGCTGGGGATCGGCCTCAGGTGGTGGTGGATCAGATTGTGCTACTTGTTGTAACACCGTATCTTCGCGGCCGAGCTGGCTTCCTTACCTAATTCATTCTTAATTGACAATGTTGGTTTATAAGTTTTGCTAGGCTGAGAGGCGAACAAAATTGGGTGGGTAATATTGTTGTGCTCTTTCGCGAAACTTTCATAAAATAGCTCTGGTCCTTGTTACTGTCCGTCTCTGGTGTAAGTCTTGAGTGGTGTTTATCTACACCCCAAATTTAGGAAGGAATTCCATCCCTACGATTACGTTATAGTGGAGTCCTGGTAAGTAGTACACCTACGCGGTGGCTCATTCGTAGGTTGTTTACTTCAAGGGTTACGTAGAGAGCTTTGCTTAATCGTAACATGGTTACTATTTGCCAGAGCTAGTAATTGGTTCTGCTTTACCACAGTGGTCGTTTTTTAAATACTAGTTTAGTGTAGTCTTAATTAACGTGTGAGAGGTACAGGTATCAACTAGACCGTTGCAGGTAACTTCAGTTCAGTTCCCAGGCAAGCTGAGGTTGATCGACATCTGCAATTTATCGGCCATATTTCTGGCTTTCCGCAATTTTAGAATTATTTTTCTTGAATGCAGACCCCTCATCTAAAAGAAGCTTAAAATTCAAAAGGGACCTGCAAAATTGCTTATCACCATATTATACAATTCACAACGGGCTTGTAAGGGCAAGCAAGCAAAGCCAACTTACAGATTTTTTTAAACAGACAGAAGGTGCACAAAATTTAAAAGAAAGTTCAAAAAGTGAAGGCAATATTGTTCAACCAAACAAACGTTCTCGTTTAATTGTACTGAGCAGCGATGACGAAGAAAATTATTAAATTAAGTTTATATTAAATTAAATAAAATGTATATTTTTGTTTTGTTTCCTAATAAACATAAAGTTACTTATATGAAATTTAAAAAAAAAAATCTTTTTAATAGCTTTTGGAACATTACTCTCCTTTTTGTACTGGCCTCTGGTCTCATATAACACTGTTTTCTACAGCGCTTCCAAGAGTTAACGCTAGATTCGAAAGCAATGGACGCATTTCCGACAACCCCTGATATTTTTAAGACGTCTTGAACAAGCCTTCGAGACGTCTCATGCAGCCCTCTAATATATAATATAACTATAAATAATTAGTTTCACCAAAAAAAAAATGTTTTTAAATTTTAAATTCTAAAAATTTTATTAAAAAATTATGGAAAAATTTTCAGAATTTTACTTGTTTTATTTACAACTGTGTTTAGTCATTTGTAGTTTCATTTGGATTTCAGTTTAACTTCCTTCGATTAGCTGTATCACTCCGGAATTTAGTAGGAGGAACTGAATAACTACAATGTATAATTATGTGTTCACCATAAAATCAGTATTTAAAAAATATTTGATTAGGTATTAGATAATGTTCTGTTATATTAAAAGCAATATTGTAACTTATTTTTCGTTTGTTGACCGGACACTAACGGCCCTATTCTGGTTGTTAACTTAACAACGATTTATTAAGGCTCAACCAGGCAATGCATATGCATGTTAAGTTTCGAGAGTGAAGTAAACCAAATGCAAGCTATTCATTTCATGCATCAGTACGACGATCAAGCAATGCATGGAAATCAGAGATAACCATTATCTCTGATGGAAATGAAATCAATCAAAACAGCTGTTTGTAGCATTATGACAAAAAAAAGCTTTTACTTGCAAGGGTTACCAATACCCACAAATAAAGTTACGAATCGCTGTGTACACTTTTTAGAAACTGAAAAAATCATTGAGCATTGTATTAAATTAATTAAAAACTTTAAAGGGCGTCATGTAGTATTCTTTTTAATAATTTTTAGTACTTTTTTGGGACTTTTCAATAGAAAAAGACTAACTATAAATAATAAATTTTACGTTGCAAAAATTCAAGTTGCAAATCAGCATGTGGATGGTAACTCTTGTTCCGTTGTTTGTTACGAAAAGTGCGATCCAGATCTCACATTTTTATGCAAGCTATGCATGGAAAGAGAGTACGAACTTGACGAAACCATGCATGTGCACTGTATGGGTGCGTACGTTGAAACCTGTGTATTCGTAGTTTGGCTCTTTACCACTTTTCTATTCCTATGCATTGCCTGGTTGAGCCTTTAAGCAGTTCTTGTTTATGATGTTAAGTTTAGTTAATTTTGGTATTCTCAAAATGCATCAACTGACGATTATAAATTCACCACCAATGGTGAAAAGTCTGAACGACAGTGAGCTTGGTTTTGATTTTGCATATGATTATCGGATAGCAAAATGGAAGACACGAAGAGGTAAATGTTTTAAGAATTTAAGATGAAAATAATAAAGCCTTTTTAATTTTTTGTTTTCGTTTATCTTCGAAAATCAATAAAATAAGTAAGCATTTTTCCATTTTTTGATTTGCCTAATTGAACAGCTACAAAATGAAATTTCGTTTGCTGTCAAGACGCACTCGTTGATTAACAAAATATTTAAGAAATCAGTTGATGATTTTTCGCCAGAATACGAAATCCTAACAGCTGTTAATTCTTAACTATTTTCCTGTGTGCTTGTTAATGTGGTGAGCTTAGTTAATCAACCAGAATACGGCTGTAAGAATGCCCTCAACCATTAAACTTTAAAATTATGTTAATTATTACACTTTTCAGTTGCTATCAGCTGTAATATGACGCACTCTGATGATACGACTGCTCTTTTTATTACCTTCCTCTTTAATTTTTTTCATCATGGTAAAGGCTTCCCGACAAGTATTTTCGTTCTCGTCATGCGACTGGCGGTGCAACAGCATATCTTCACGCTTATAAAAGCCCCGACTACAAATTTCGCAAATATGGGGTTTACCGCTGCGATGACGTTTCTCGTGATCGAATAGGTTTTTGCGTGTTATAAAGCGTTGGGAGCAAAATTTGCAGACATGGGTGCGCAAACTTTTATCATGATTTTTCATATGACTTTTGAGGCCTTCTGATTGCGCAAAGCCCTTGCTGCAAATTTGGCAGGTGAAAGGCCGTTCGCCGGTGTGAAGACGTTCATGGCACATTTTGGAGTTGCGCGTGCCAAATCGTTTTGGGCAATAGCTGCACGGAAAGGGCCGCAGACCTTCATGCACCACTCGGACATGCCTCTGAATTGCATTCTTATGATTGAATTCCTGCGGGCAAAGTTTGCATTTAAATTTCTCAGCGTTAGGCTCATGAGTGCGCATATGCGTCAGAAGTTCGGTACGCGTCACTTTGGCGACGCCGCACACTCGACACACGTGCTCCTTAATTTTTGCATGGCGTTTAAGATGTTCCATCAGAGCACGTTTAGAACTATAATTCTTGGAGCAAATTCGACAAAAGTGTTCAACTTCACTCTCTTCTTTAGACTGTGCCGGGTGTGTTTCAGTCGCTTCATGATCGCTAAGAGGGTCAGCTGCAGGAATTTTTGGATCAGCTGCAATATAAAAATCTATATTTCTTTAAAGACTATGTTGCGTTTGGAATTAATTCTTAAAATAAACTTGTTTGTAAAAATATATTGCTTACTTTTGTGAACTACTTTTCGATGAGTCTCTAAAGTAGTCTCTAATTTGAACTTAGCATCGCATCCTTTATAATCGCATATAAACTTCTCAGCTTTCTGGTGGGCCGACTGGATGTGTTCTTGCAGTTGATTGTAACGCGTAAATTTTTGACAACACTGCTTGCAGGAAAACACCTTTCCCTGTCCCTCATGGACTGCGCGAATGTGGGCGTCTAAATAAACTCGTTTGTAGGCTTGTTTGTCACAGCATGGACATTTCAGCAGTTTTTTATTTCTTTCGCGTTTCAGCCCAATCTCTGCATCTGATGTACAATGCGTTAATGTGGGTTGCAAACCCTTTTTTTCCCCTCCATCAACGCTTTGGTCTTGGGTTGAAATGCGGGTGCTCCTAAGAACTCTTCTTTCAGAATTTTTACTGGTTGTCACTTCGGCTTCTTCTTTTATTTCTTCATCTTGAGTTGCCGGAGTATTCGTGTTGGGCTTATCTCTTTCTTGACGGGCTAAGTCCGCGCTCTCAGTTTTTACTGAATTTTCATTCGGGTCTTCGGCATCTTTAGGTATCTAAATAATATTTTTTATGAAACAATTATTTAAAACCATAAGTTTTTTACGCTGCGAACCAACTTATTGCCGTCATTGTCCTTTTCTCCAATGGGATCTCCGCAAGCATCAACGTCATTTGATTTCGTTCTCTTTTGAGCACAAACCTCTTTATCTTTGGCGATGTTTTGCAGAACCTGTGTAGATTGCAACGCAGTATTGCGAAAAGACTGAAAATCGTCCAGTTTGTTGTAGCAGATTTGACACAGGTTCTTCGGATAGTAATCTTGGTCTTGGGTTACATCCAGAGACGTGCACATTATGAGAAGCTTGGTCAAGTTGGGAATTAGATGTATGTTATAAACAGTCTCTGCAGCAGGTCGTAAAGCATTGAGACATATTCGACAAAATAATTGTAAGTTATTTCGCGCCAATTTACTCATTCTAAATAAAATTTTGACGGAAACTCAGAGAAGTCCCCTGATATTAATAATTTTCCACTCACGGTAAAGAGTTTACAATTTGCAATTAGATTCGGTAAAAAAATTTAAGATAGTTTCACAGTGCCATCAATGTCATTACTTCATTGTGTGGTGATATCGAAAAATACTGGTAAATGTTAATCATTGTTTTTTGTTCACCTCTACCTACGGCGAGTTAAATCTAAAACACAGTCCGAACCGCATCTGCAACTGCTGCCAAGCTCTGGCTGTAAAATACAACCATAGAAACCAACCATAAAAACGCACAAGAAGAACCACACATACTCACACAAGAATACTTCTTCGGCTGTCAAAATTAGAATTATTTCGACTGCGAGCAGCATGGATCGTAACTTCAAGCATTAAACACAATCACAGCAGCGAGAAGCAACTTCATTTCTCAACTGTCAAAATTACATGGGCTCTTATGGAGATCGAGAAAAAAGTTTGATTTCCATTTTGCTGCCCTTACTTGCTGCTGAATCTTCAATTTGCTGTCGAGCTAATTCGAATTTTGACAGCAGCAAAACGCATTTTTGTTGTTTTACACAGCTGTTTGTAAACAAACAAAATTTTTACATTTGATTTTCTCATATGCAATTTTTTGCTGCCGGAAGATGCTGTTCTGCCATTTGGTTTAACGATACGCTGTTTTTTGCAGCCCTTACTTGAAGTTGCTTCTCGCTGCTGTGTTTGTGTTTAATGCTTCAAAGGGGAAATAAAACTTTCTTCTCGTTTCCCATAAGGCCCATGTAAACTTTGACAGTTGAAAAATGCAATTCGCAGTTGTAGTTTGTGTTTAAGGCATTTTAGCGTTTTGAACGATTTACGTCGTGGTAGCGTTTTGGATGCGTCGCGTCGTGATAATGTTCTTGGAAAAGTTTCTAAGTTTTTTATTTTTCAACCATGCCAAACTACTGTTATATAATGGCGGCTTTGGTTGGATTTCCGCAGCTTTTAATCCTACTCATGTCATTTTGCACACTGAACGCGACCACCCTCGAAAAAAACAATCACAATTGGTTCAGACGCGGACGCTAGACAGAACGCTAACAAGAGACGACGCTAAACGCGCGCACTTTCAACTTTACTGTATTTACTTTCACTTTAAAAAACTCTACTTTTATTTTTTTTTATGCAACGACACGCGAGGAGGACTCTCGACATTGCCACGTTGTAAATTTTCTTTTTTTCCTTTTTTTGCTGGGGTTTTGAATGTTTTAAGGAATATCGTTCCTAACCACCGACGCCTTGAAGTATTACCGATAGGACTGTTTGTAGGCGACTTCAGCATGAAATTGTAGAATCAAGAAAAAGATCTATTTGAAAATTCACAAATACGAGTACTCTCATTAATAAAACAGTATAATTTCCAACTGAACTTTGGTTTTTAGGTCTGCTATTTTACTTTAACTATTTAATTAATAATAAAAATAAGATTGTTACCCACAAGTAAACAACCTTTCTACTTATACAAGTATATATTTAGCATTTTTCTGAAACAATTTTTGCAGTTCATTTGTCTTTTAGGAGGTTCAAAGGCACTGAGAATATACCGTAAGTTATTCACAACTTTAGTTTTCAATTTCATATTTAATATTTTTAAACAACAGCTTAGAATCTTTGTTAAGTGGGACGAAATTATAGATCTGAAGAAGAGGCAATAAGTTTTTAGTATTTTGTATAATAATAAACATAAATATTTCGTTTTGTGTTTCTTCAAATACTTAAACAAAAATGGATTCATTTAGTTAAAAATTAAAAGGCTACAATTACGAAATTATTTCTACTCTTTTCAGCGATGTTTTAACAATAAAAAACATCTGATAAAGGTAAATAAGAATCAGTGTTCACAAAGCTTTAAAATATCATCAGAAGAAAAATCAATATTACTTATAATTATAATAATACAAATTAATGATTCTTGAGATTACAATTCAATATGGTCATTACAAAATTGGATGTTGAGACTGAAATCTGTTTACTAAACCATCCTAGACCAAATTGTCTGCAACTTTGAGGATTTTACTAAGTATATGTTACAAATAAGCATTATTAACGAAGGGTAACAAAATTAAAACAATGGGGTTAAACATTAGGGGTTTAAAATAATTACTGCGGTTTTAAATCATATTTTTCATAAATTTTTTTAAAACCAACAGGTTTAGAAAAGGTGAAGAACTTGTATAAGAATACAAGTATTTTGTTACTTGGCGTGAAAAACGAAATAACGGTTTCTAGATTTCTGTAAAGTAATACAAATAATAAAAACTAGGAATTATTAGACTTCGAAATGATGACGACATGATTCAATAAATGATTTTTTAAATTTCTGAAGTATTGAAGATTCCCCTTCCCCCCCGCCCTATGTTTTCAATGAGAACTGTTTGTAATACATTTAATGATTTTTACATCCGCGTTTGATATATGTTGTTGCTCGTGGAGTGCCAATTTAAGGTGTTCACAAAACAGTTGAGTGCAGTATTCACATTGATATATCTTTGCTGCAGCGCTATTCTTAACTTGTCTTGTAAACTGCATTAGATCCTGTAACCAAGAATTGTCCTCTGGTGCGGTTGTCCCTGGTGGGGCCACTTCGCTCGTGGCAACTGGATGGAAACATCCGTAGGTTGTGTTGGAGTTTTCGTCAGGCATCGACCTGTTTTTACTTTTAAAGTGACGGAAGTGGGGAGATCTCTTCTGACTAGTTTTAAATAACCATTCTTTGGATTTATGGTTCAGTGTACTGCAGTCTCCGCATAAAATATCATCCTCTACTAAATGCTCCTTAATTTGATGTATATTTAAGGTGCGAAACCCCTTGAATTTCTGCGAGCAATATTTACAATTGTATTCAAGTGTGGGGAACTCTAATAGGCGCGGTTTCACTTTAACCCGCACCAGAGCGGTCGCTTTGAAAGGTTTTTTGATACCCTTTTGGTTCAATAGTCTTCTCTTGGCTCTAGCTTTAATTGGGCAAGCAGACAACTTTCTAAACTTTTTCGCAGGTTCTGATTTAATATTCGATATACATGTTATGTTCGCTTTACTTGTTTTTCCTGTAACAAGTACATCATTTGTACTTTTTTTAGAGTCCTTGATCTTTGCCTTACTTAATTGCTCTTGCTTTTCTTTAAGTGCTGCCATGCAGTTAGTTTTGTTCAAATGCTTCCAGTGATTAAAATACCCCGGAGATAAATGCAGACAGGTTTTGCATTCGAAGTAACGACTTTTACGTGCTATAAATTGGAAAACTTTCGATGTGGCTTCAATATCCCGTTGGCGTTCTGTGCTCCAACCTAACGTATGCATGTGGAATACCTGCTTCAAGTATGGCGCATGTTTATCTCTGTGGGCCGTTCTTAAGTGCGCACACAAATTCATGTGCTGTGCACCACACATAACTTTGCAAATGGGGCAGTTCAGTTCTTTCATCATTGGATCCTTAAGTGATTTCGATTCCGCCGCATGCGTTGTTATAATGTGGTGTTTGTGCTCTTTGAAGACCGTGTCTATTTGTCCACAGAGCTGGCATTCGTAGAACGTGTAGCGCTGCAAATACCGCAAACGGATGGTCATCGCACTATCTTGTGCACACTTCGGCCGCTCCTTCAACACATCACCGCTGTATGATCTATGTTTTTTGCGCATGTGTTGGACAAGCCTGTGTTTGAGCGCAAAACTTGCATTGCAAGCCGGGCAGTTGGCTGAATTGTGTGTTACTTGGTGGCGTTGTAGTTCTGATCCGTCATTGAATTTTAAATCGCATAAGGGGCATGAATATATCGTTGGTGGAAATGAGCTGAAGTCTGCGGAATTCTTTTTTAGTGGTTCGAAGACCTCCGACTCAGAATCACTCGATAAGAGGCTCAGACTGGCCACAATTTTGATGTTACAATTCGGGAGTTGTTTGCATGTTCTTAGATTCTTTCGATTCTCAGTACTACTTTTTTTCTTTGTTTCAGTGTCGTCCACTTTGCGGAAAACTATCTCCTCCTCCTCACTTTCCACTCTTTGTTCAGCCCGGTTCAGGTCTATTATTGCAGTCGACAACATATTGGTAAGCTGTGTTTTTTCTGGCAGCGGCGGAGTACTTTCCCGCGAAGAGTGAGCCACTTCAATAACCTCAGTGTCGCTATTGGTACCCAGCGATTGTTGTATAAATTTGTGATCGGACGATTGGTGCGATATCTTGCATTTTGTAATATTTTGTTTACTGAAAAACAAATTGTATAGTAATTCATCGTCATCAACAATCACCGGCGAGTCTTCGCGCTTCGCTACAACGCCGCAATCAACTTCCACATCACTATCCTGTCTATTAAAATTATGCAAAAGGTCCTCGCAATCGTAGCAAATATTACCAGTTGGAGTTATAGTAACTGCATACAGTAGATCCTTTTTAGGAGAAACAAATATTACTACCAACCATAATTAAATGGCGAGATCTTTTAACAAGCTGCGAATAAAATACATTTTCTTAATTTACCCACCTTGGGATTATTATCCAATTTCTTGTTAATTCGACGCAGCTCTTTCAGGGTGTACTTTAAATTATCCTCAGTACGGCAAATGCGACAAAACGACATAATTTACAAAATCGTAAATGCCCTTTAACTTTTCTTCAAATTAGGTTACTATTAAAAACTTTTCAATTTTAGCAGGCAACTATCAAAGTGTAATAATATTTTTGACGTAAGTACTGCAAAGCCCGCCGTAATTTTTGCTTTAACAGATTATATGGTGAATTTAGGAACATCACCAGCACAAAATAAGGATGCAAATATAGCGCAAGTGGAAGTGTTTGACAGTTCAGAACTTCAAAGTCGAAGTCTGACGGACTCTAGGGCCGGAGCCATTACTGTGGTACCTAAAGCTGCATTCAGACAGAACACATTTGTCTCTTTGCGCTGCGGGGCGTTTTTTCTACCGGTTGTAATACACGGAACTCCCTATAAGCTGTTCAGACAGAGAAAAATCATTGTTTACTTTCGCGGCGTATAGATTTTCCCGTCGCGGTGCGTTGTGAAAATTTATAAAATGTCCTCCTGGTGTTAGTGTTTTGTGAGTTAAGTTTTACAATTTTTGGAGTTGCCAGAGTTGAGATTATTAGTTATCGTTAGACAGTTGAAAGTTTAAAGGATAAATTTTTCAAAAAACTAATGAAATTTGCTTTAATTTTCTCGGCAAATTTGTAAACAAACCAATAAAAGGAGAACAAGGGCAGAGGTTACGCTATGGAAATAGAAACAAATCGACTACAAGTGACGTTATCGCAATGAAATTAGGTGATATTTTATTTTTTTTCTCATTTCCCATAGGAGCCCATGTATTTTTGACAGTCGCTATCACTACGTTTTAGATGTGTTCTTCCTATAAGTGCGTTGCTTTCTGTCAAAATGAAATTGGAACACGCAGTCTTGTGAAAATGGCTGAAATAAGCAACGACCTTACGCAAAACCCTTCGAATCTCTGAAGGCTACACATATTTGCAAACCTGTAGTGTTTTGCTGAATAAATTGTACAGCTCTGAGAAAATTTCAAGTTTACTGTTACAGGAAAAGTGAAAATAACATAGCCGTACTTAAAATATATTGCCATTTGTAATTTACAATTTTAGTACTTTTTGGGTAAAAAAATACCTTTTCTTACACAATTCCATACCATTTTAGCAAATAAGTTTCCCAACCCTGTTTGAACAATCAAATTATTGATTGATTGATTGTCTTTAGCTCCAAGACACCTAACGTTTGCACAAACTGGATGTTGTGCACACCTGCTGTCGAGCAAAGTTCACCACACATGACACAACATTTTTTTCACAAATACGCTAGTACATATAGGGTCATTAAAGATGTGGCATACATATTTTTAAACTGCCTTATCGACGCAAAGCTCAACAGCTGTTCTAATACAAAATTTCAAATACAAAAAAACCGGAAGATTTTTCAAACGTGCTTAAAATTTTATATATCTATGGCTTTGTGGGTTGATAAACATCGTCCTCGGGAACTAAGCAAGTTGGATTATCACAAGGTAATTAACTTTAAATATTTTACATTCACAATAATTCGAATAGACCATTTTTCGCTATAGGAACAAGCACAAAATCTGCGGAATTTGTGTCAACAAGGTGATTTTCCACATTTGATGTTCTATGGACCGTCAGGAGCTGGTAAGAAAACGCGGATAATGTGTTTGCTACGAGAACTGTACGGTCCAGGTGTCGAACGACTTCGAAGCGAGATAATGACATTTACAACGCCATCCAATCGCAAGGTTGAAGTAATGACAGTTGGAAGTAACTATCATCTCGAAGTCAATCCCTCCGATGCTGGTATTTACGATCGCGTTGTTGTTATCGATCTGATAAAGCAGGTCGCGCAAACCCACCAGATTGATCCGACTGGGCAGCGTGAATTCAAAGTGATAGTGCTTTCCGAGGTTGATGAGCTGACTAAGGATGCACAGCATGCCTTGCGACGCACAATGGAAAAGTATGTCGCCACTTGCAGATTAATATTTTCCGTAAATTCAACTTCTCGAGTTATTCCGGCTATACGCTCACGTTGTCTGGGCATTCGGGTGCCTTCGCCAACTGCAGCCGAAATCACTACCGTTGTTCAGTTAACATGTAAACGCGAAGGTCTTACGATTCCATTGGAATTGGCAAACCGCATTATAGAAAAGTCTGAACGAAATCTCCGTCGAGCGTTGCTCATGTTGGAGGCGTGTAAGGTGCAACGGTACCCCTTCACAGCTGACCAGGAGGTTGTAGAACTAGATTGGCAGATCTATCAGCGTGAGACTGCCAATCTGATGCTAGCTGAGCAGACACCGGCGCAGTTGGAGAAAATACGTGACCGTCTGTACGAGTTGATGTCGCAAGGTGTACCGCCAGGTGTTATATATAAAGGATTGGTAGAGAATATAGTACAAAAATGCGACATGTCCCTGAAAGCGAAAACTTTAGAGTTTGCAGCACTTTATGAGCACCGCATGCAGAATGGTGCCAAACATATCTTTCATCTGGAAGCATTTGTGGCATATTTTATGAATATCTATAAAAAATTTATTCTGGATTCGATGATGATGATGGATGAATTTTAAGTTAAGCTATATTTCTTACATATACATATATATTACTACCAGTTGTTTTTTTATTTACGACGAAAAAAATTGTAATAAAAATGTATCAAACAATCATTCCCCGAACGAAGCACTGAGTTTCATTTGACGCTTGTGATGGATGCCATTTCAATCTTATCATTGGCAGTGCGTACAACGACTTCCAAATATTTCTGCACTACTTCTTCTAGTTCGGTTAAGGCCTGTTGGAGCAAAATTGCATATATTGTGGACGTTTATCCGGAAGCATAAAAGATTACTCTACCTTTTTGTAGTCGACGTCTTCTGCGGAATTAATTCTCAAACCCTGCAAGAGCACATCAATTGTGTTCACGGGGAAGCACATTTCTGCATTAGTCACCGCAATGGCATGTTTAAAACTGAAATATTCAGAACCAGCACCGAGCATAGCGTTAACGATTTCAACAGCTAAGTCGGTAGCCTCGAGCAATCGGTAATGCTTTACATAGAGGCGAAGAAGTTCCGCACAGTTGGCGAGCTAGATAATGAAAAGATATACACATTATAGTAATAACCTGTTACTAACAACCCGAAACAAAAAACAACAACCTTGTAATCATTATATAGCCATTGCGGCACGAACGCATTTAGTTGAAGAATCTTATTAACCACAGTCTTGCGTATTTGCGTTGAATGCTCTTCTTCATTATCTTGCATTAACTTCTGAAGCAGAGACCAAGCCATGTCGACAGCTCTACTGCGATGGGGTAGATCTAGCAAAGGAAAGTCAAATATCAAGTAAAGTAATCGAAGATATCAGGGACAGTAAGTAACCTGCTAAATCATTCTCTTGTAACCTCGACCACGTCTCATTGGAATTGTCTTCGACTGCGCGTACACATGCCGTTGTTAAATTATCGAATATTGGCAAAAGCGTTAGGCCAAAACCTTTGGCCAGTCGAAGTGCTGCAGTAAAGAGGCCGTACTTGCACAGGATAAAGGTTAGTTCTGTCGGCCTAGCATGCACGAATGTACGAATATCTTTGCGATGCTGCGCTAAGCATATGAGCGCCTCGGTGTGCAGCAGATCTCTGCGTATGTCTTTGATTTCGAGTACAACAACTCGGTTCTTTGTCAATGGAAGAAGAACGTATAAGAAGGTATTGGAATGAAGCACGATATAAAGAATTCTAATATTCTTTTTTTACTCACATCATCATCTTCACTCTTCATTTCGACATTATTTCTCCCATAAGAGGCTTTGTTGTTGCTGACGTAATCGTCACCTATTACTGGTTTGGCAATCCAGCGGTAACGATCATCAATTAAATGCAGTGCATTAATGCAAATCAAAAGACAAGCGCAACGCTTTTGAATGGCGTCACTGTTGTCGCTTTCCAGTTGAAAGCGCATCGCCTGTTCGTACATTATCGCTGATGCTACAATAATTAGAGAATAGTTCATGATGTAACATAACGTTTAGTTTTCAAACAATTTGCATTAAAAAATACACCTGCGTGTACCTTTGCGCATGTTGCCGTTGTTCGTATGAAAGGCGTAGAGAAAATCGTAAATTTCGTTATTGTCAACAGCTAAAGAACGCGCACGTGACTCCGCAATGTTTTCGAATTCTTCGTGGAGACCAACGTATGGGAAATGCATCAAGAGATCGAGGCGCTTCTTGTTGAACAGCGTCACGACCAGCTGGCGCAAGCAATCCTTGCGACGTGAGAGCTCAGAATTGTAGATTAGCGAATGGTAAGCCTCTTCGTAGTGTTCCAGTAGAAGATGGTTATTGAAAACAATTGATTGGAACATGGGCAGTTGTGGATCTTGCTTATCCAGAATGCCAATCGCAACTTCTGCCATGGAAATTATGTGATCCAAAACGTTGTGCTGCTCGTAGAGTTGTATAACCTTAAGATAGTATTGGGCAATCGCTTGATTGCTCGCGATTATATCTTCCGTGTCACTTTCATTGACCATAATGCTCTCGATATGTTCGGCTAGCGGAGAGCTTTTAAGAATTTTTTCCGATAGAAAATGTTCTTTAAGGACACCCTTGGCCGATTGGAGGAACAAGTCGTAGGCCTTATGGGTTTCACCGCAGTCTAAGAGCGATATAGCTTGCATAAATTGTCCTGAAAAATTTGCGCAAGTTAAAAAAAAGAACTTGCAAATACAAGATCACCAGAAACATACTTGAGCAAACGTTCCATTCGCACCAATTATTCAACAGACGCACGTAGTCCTCGATAATAATATGCTGGCAGGTACTAAAGAGCCACTCCCCGAAAGTGAAATTAAATGAAACTGGCCATCTGAAAAAGAAATGTTGGCCTTGGCGTTGGCGTCCTTTCTATAGTAGTTCAGGTCTATGTAACGGGTGCGCAATGTTTTAAGTCGGTATGTAAACATTGAATAACTTTAACCTTTATTAACCGATTGACTTGAGTAAACATGTTTTTGAAACGTCAATTCAGTATAATTTTACTGAATCGCTTCACACCCTAACATACGCGCCGAAATAGTATCGAAAATCTATCGTGGCTAAGTATAAACTGCAATTGACTCATAGAATATTGCCGACAGACCGTCCACGTCGGCGAAACAGTCACATACCGACATAAAAGATGGCGTACCCTGTATATTCATTACATCACTTGGTTAATAATGGTGGCAATTGGCATCAGGGTATTGTGCCATGTGGGCGATCCTATTATTTTAAAATTCTCTGCACAAAGCGCCAAAATCGTACCCAAACCTTTGGAGTAAAGGAAAACGCGTAGAAGTGGGGCGCCCTTATATCTGCCATTGTTTGAATAGAAGCGTGCAGAACAGTCGGCCAGTTGTAGCATATTTAAACGTTGCACAGACGCTTCACTTTAAGGTAAACATGTTCGATTTAAATAAACAAAGGTTGTTTAAAGTATCTGGTGTGGGTCTTACCGCGTTGAATATGGATTTATTTCGACTGTTTTTTCAGATATCCAGACCATGACGTAATAGGACTGCAAAAAAATTATGGTGTCTGGCATATATTGTGAGCGCAAGGTCTCTAAAATGTCCACAGGTAACGAAAAGGTATCAATCAAGATCTGCTGAAGCAGTAGAAGATTACGACAAATCGCGAATCTAAAAAAAAAAAGCCATACGACTTGGTTGGTTGGTTATATAAAACAAGCTCAAACCTTATAAGCGTCATTTGACGCACAGTTTCCGATAATAATGAAAGGCCGATATGACTGCCAAATAATGATCCAATGGTCGCAATGTAACGCGAAGAATATTTAATACCTACATTGATAAATTAAAGGAACACTTAAATACATTTTTTTATATCTAATAAGAATAAGAAGTTTGTAAATAATGGATAAAAATATCAATAAATTTGCTATAGTTGTTCAAGTTTTCAAGATCGCTGTTGACGAATCTAATGTAATAATGAGATTATTCATATGAAAGACAGTAGAGTTATACATAGTCTGGTTTCTCAGTAGGCCTGAGCTTAGTAATTGTAAAAAAAAAACAAAGGTAGTACATATTGTAAAATGTAAGTATGTACATACTTAAGTGTGATTGTATTGCTATGGGATTGTTGCCATTGTCCATGCGCAAACTATCCAGCAGCAATGTCATTGGTGTTCGAAGATCGCCAATCAATTGTAGCTTCTGTTTGATGGTGAGCAGGAAGTTACTTGGGAAGATATCCTTGTCCGGGTGGCCGGCTAAAATGTCGTCGGCTAGTTTCGGTATTAATATGCTTGGCATTTCCAATTGATATAATTTCTTATCCAGGTCTAGTTTTACATCTTCCGGCAACCATTTCTCAAGCTGTGCTATGACGGTCAGCAAGTTGACCAATTCCTCACCGACGCGTTCATTTCCGGAAAATTGCATCGGGACAACAATGTTCATTTCGACGTCATCGCCGGTCAGCATAAGATGTTCGAGCGTTTCACATGGCCGTAATAGTGAAAATGTATGCTTCTTCACTACGCACACAGCATCCATGGATTCCAAAATTACTAGGCCCACCGGCTGGCTAGCCTTAATATGGTACTGCTCACAGCAGGAATAAAATCGCTCCCACAGGCGTGTTGCAATTTCGAGGTATTCCTCATCGGTCACTTCGAAATCTTTAATCTCATTTTGCAGTTCATCTTCTATAGCTTGACACACGTGATCCTTAAGCATTGTCATACTGCAGCGTTCGGCATCAAAACGAACGTTGGAGCGTCGAAACATCTTTATATAAAAAATATATAAAGCGAAATGGTAGTTTTTATATACATACTCACTTGCATGATTGTTGTTTAAAGAGCAATGAAAATGTGAACTTATAAATCGTAATTGATCAATGAATTAGGAACGCTTTGGAAAGCCACTAGATTTCATATTTAACACAAATCGCATCATTCTTTATGATAATACTCGTATAACTTACCAGTAATGCTTTTCCAATAACATTTCGTGTAAATTTTCCGGGATGAAAGATATACGAACAGTAGGCTTCTCGTGGATCCATTCCTTGTTCGACGCCCACACAATATCGATCCGGGGGCGGTTCCATCGCTGCCGAAACCCAGTTCATGCCCATGCCTCGAAGAAGTGAGAAATTTGATATGCTGACTTCGCCCTCTGCATTACACCAGAGCGCCCAGATGCGCGTTCCGGAAGCATCGAACTCGGCCAGATCCAATTTCGGGGCCGATATTACTTTCCGTTTTACGAGCGCCATTGAATTACTTGACGAAGAGGGCGGCGAGTTAAGCTCTATATCGATACACACAAACTCAGCACCCAACGAATGCGAGAGAAAGGCGCAAACACTTGTTTCGCTGATTTTACGTAAAGAACTACATTGGGCTATTATTATTATTAAAAAAGATAAAATCAGTTGCAAGATTTCCTATCAATTAAACTCATATCATTTTATTATGTTGTAATGGTTAATACTCATCCGATGCTCATGCTCATTACGATACAAACTAAAATGAAGAAACAACTTACGCCCTTGTAAACGTTGCTCACTGCCGTCACGAGCACAATTTATTGAGCAAATGCTCTGAAAAGTTGATGTTGACCACATGCGAAGATGATTGTCACGATAAAGCGCCAGTAAAAATACTTGATCATTAATAACGTTAAATACAATAGCGGAGACATTTTGAGCATCCGAATTATTTTTTCCGCTATTAGATAAAAGAAAAAGAATAATAAATTAAAAGTAGAATTAATAAATTAGTGCATTATGCTTACATGAAGGCATCTTTGATATTCGAAAGGAGACGTGGCATAATATGGTGCTCCTTAAGCTGATATGAGGCAGTGTGGCCAGTGCTAAGGCTCATGACGTACAGCATCAGTTGGTTTTGGTAGGCAAGTGCAAAGAGAGCCTCCTTACCATTTGGCGACAATATATTGGCACCAGTATGAGGTATTGCATTGCCTAACATTTAATTAAAAAAGTTTTACATGAAAATATGCATTCATATGTAATTTGGCCGTAAAAAAAGAATGTGCCATTAAGCCCGATTTTTCTTATTAAAAAAAAAAAACATTGTCGCTCTCTGTTCATAATATTGGCGCATTCTCTACTTATTCTTTCTTGATGCGTTCTTACCGGACCCCGAATTCTGTCCACCAATGACATAAAATGTAGTCGGATTTCTGGCTGCTGTCGCGCTACTTTCCCGAAAAATTGAAAACGACGATGATTCTTTAAAATCGATGGAATTTCCAGCACTTGAACTGTTGCAACTACTGCCATTAGAAGAACTATCCCTCAAAGCGTCTGGGTATGGAAAGCTAATGCGATGTAAGCTGCACACTGTGGCTACCAATATAATAACGATGCGGCTATCGTGCTCTGCAATACTAACTGAAAGTATTGGCGAATCAGTGAATTTATAACGCAAGTTATTTTGATACAAGTTGAAGTCCAAGCTTATGTCGGAGAGTTCCAAAATATCCTGATAAGAGCGCCAATAAATGAAACGATTACGATTTACGGATTCATTTGAGAAGCAGTAGCCTCCAGCTTTCTCAGCAACTTTAATATCTTGTAAAGTGCTTTGTGTACCACCTTTCAAAAGATACAAATGTTTATTTCAAAAGCAGTGCCTCGATTATATTGTCGTACCCGTATTCAGACTTATTTCAATCCAGTCTTCTTGTGACGATAGATCTGGGATAATTTCACGATAACTCAGGCTATAATGCTCCATTATTATCTGAGAATTTGAAGCTAAAAAGCAGAGATATCCCTGCTAAAACGCGCCAATGTACAATCGTCTCTAAACAATCAGCTGCTGGTGAGGATCATCGTTATTGTTAGAAAGCCACCATGAAATATATAATTATAATTTAACTGATCAGCTGTAAGACTAGAGTGTCTTATCACGTCATCTGTGATTCTAATTTTTTGTTTGTAAAGAAAACAAAGCCGTACATTATTTTATAAAAATTACTGAATTTCCATTACAGCAGCAAATTATTATTATAATGGGTTCGAGGCTACAAGAAGCTACAAAAGAAGGAGAGTCTATTCTAATGTGCTTGCCCGGTCAACGATTATGCCTTTCTGATGAAAACACCATTGCGGGGCACGGGAGTTATGAACGACAGGGATACATTTACTCAACACTCGCCGGTACTGTGAATATACGTGAGCAAGATAAGGTATATATTATGGGCATGCAGAGATTTTTTATATTTGACTTTAGTGCAAATTCATAGAAGTGAAATGTGCTGGCAGCCAAACAATAGTCCCTGTTATTGGCGATGTAGTCACTGCTCGTGTGCAACATGTGAATCAACGCTTTGCTAAATGCTCGATTATTTGCATAGGAGAGCATGCCTTGGAGCGCAGTTACAGGTGAGAAATGGTCAAAGGAAAGCTTAAAACTTTAGTGAATCCAATTACAGAGGAATTTTGCGCAAAGAAGACGTACGTGCTACTGAAAAGGACCGTGTTGAAATGTACAAGTCATTTAGGGCGGGTGATATAATATTAGCTCGAGTGGTAAGTTCTTTGTGTACATGATTCGCCCTGAGCAGTAAAAGTGTAGGGCACCCAAAAATTAACAGCAATGAAACAAAGTAAATATTTCAGTTGCCCCAAACTGAATTATCATGTTACCAATTGAGTACAGCCGAGAATGAATTGGGCGTGGCCATCGCTATTTCCGGTGAGATCGGAGCGAATGAAGTTCCTATGGTGCCCATCAGTTGGACAGAAATGCAATGCCCTCAGACCCTTGTAAAGGAGCAGCGAAAAGTTGCCAAAATTGTGCCTGAGAGTACGCTCAAAGTGGAGAAGGACTAACACAAATACTCGAACAGTGCGAACCAAAATATTAAAATATTCTGCTTTCCAATTACAGACGTCAATTTCATGAAATTATTGCAGTTTTTTATTACAAGCTCATTATTATTGTAAGTTTTAAATCACTGCCGTTAGTAGAGTGTATTCTGATATGAAATTATCGACCAGCTTTGCGTCAAGTGTGTCCCTCGCGCGTTGGTACATCAATGACATACGCTTTGGGTCACCATGATCGCGCTCAAATTTTATGTAGTCAATCCACACCTCAGAACACGATTTTCCAAAGTAAAGGGTCGCATTTTCGTGGCACAAGCGCCAGTGCTCTAAATCGGATGGAGACTGCAAAGACATTTTACTTTGCTTTTTGAAGTTTGGAAGATTTGAAGTTCCGTAATTTACCTTGAATGCTAATTGAGATTCCAGCATCGCCATCTTCTGATGCAATTCCAATGATGGTGGTGGCAGCTTGCTCAGTTTGACATATTCCGCTCGAGCTATTTCGATGGAAAAGTTCATCACACAAAATTCGATAAATTCACCACGAAACACACCAAACTCGGGAAACTGTTTGTGGCATGCCTTTCGGTAAAGCTGTATTACTTTCGTGAAGCTTTCGTCGTAACATACTCTATAAAATTGCAACGTTAAACGCCAAATGGTTAACGATTGGGCTCCTAATTCATCGTCGGCCTTGCGGAATATTTCATACACTTTGGATTCATTGTTTCGAACAATGTACATCGAAATCCACACTTCATACAGCTTTAGTGATTTGTGTTTTTTTGTTGCATCACTCAGTACCGACTCGGCAAGCGGTACGCCTTCCTCGGATTCCAGCAACATCTGCACAAACGTGCAGATATGATCAACGCCCATCATTCCAGACTCGTGGCCCTCCTTAAAGGCGATCGCAAGACATTTCCGTTTTAACACTTGTTGCGTCGACATGTCTTGATTGAGCTTCAACATAGCGTTAATATACAAAGTCCACATTTGCTGAGTTTGAAGCTAAAAAAATTGTTCAAATTGTTAGTTGGCCATAAGGTCGCTGCTATAAGTAATTAATTACTGACAGTGCGCACTGCTGTCTGGTATACCGTACAGCAGATCTCAATACGACGCTTTAGGGTACGTTTTTTCCAGATGCTGGAGGTCAAACTTGGATCTTTCCTGTCCGAGTCTTCCTCCGGTGTATTTAATTCTGCAGCTAATGATTCGACGGTTTTCGCAGTGGCACAATTTGAAGCGTCGCCTAGAGCTTTCAAATCACACATACTGAAGCCGCGTAATTCCCGCTGAGCCAGCGTATCCCAAAGACATTCTTCGCGCGGAAACATTTGCATTAAGTCGTCTAAAATAGTTTTCTGCAATGGAGCCGTCAAATTCCTATACTTTTCCTCTTCACATCGTTCCAATAGATTCAAAAAATAAAAAACATTGGTAATTTTCTTCTTTGAATTGCGATAAACGACCTCAACGCGCTCAAGGCCAATGTCTTGATCGGAAGTTGAACCGGTTGTAGAGTTTTTGTCAGCACTCATTTTAGCAGCTTCCATTAGGAGAATGTCAAAAAACGCTTTGTTTATCCCTTCTGACTCTGGGTGACGTTGAAGGCCGCGGAAAAAAATCTCTTTTACTTTGGCCATGTTTAGGCTGTATTCATAAACCCAAAGTGCAGCATCGCTCCAAATAACTGGCTTATCGCCATGATACTTAACGAGTTGTATTAATTAATCTAAACGTTAAAATATTTAAAATATCGCTATACCGTTAACATTTTCTCGTAAATGCCTAGAACTTCGTGAGGGACCGATTTTTTGCAAAACTGTATATACTTCATCCAAAATCGTTCCTCATGTGGAAATTGTTTCAAGCCATCGCGGTATAAACGGATTATTCGCGCAGCAATCGAAGCCTTCAAACTAGCCAATTTTTTGCCGTGAAGTTTTTCTTTCTCCGATACCCATTTATGAATTTTCTTCTCGAAAATGATAAAGTCCACGTAATCACACATGGACTTGCCAATCTGTGTGATGCGCATCTGATAGCTCTCTCGCTTTCGGATGCAATCCCTGAACATAAAGCATCAGAAACTGCTAGTAGCAAAAGGGGCCAAAGCGTTTTGTTACCTTATTTGTTCATCCGTACATATATCAAACTTTTTCAACTGCTCATATTCAGGCAGTACTCGCTCCTGCATTTCCCGAACCACCTCAGCCATTTTAGACCTAATTAATAATTATTCTGGAATTCGTACCACATAAGATATGGGTAAGGATATAAGATTAGAAGATTTTACCAACGACAATGTAAACAAGTACGGGTTGCCGAACTCTAATTCTACAATTCTACAAAGTCGATGATGTGTTATTTATTTATTTTGATATTTTAAGTATAAACTAAGGATTTATTTTTTAATCAGCAAAAATCGTAAAAACCTAACTTAAATGCACATGCACAATAAATAAGATTTCACCTTGGTAAAGAAATCGGTCACTTCAGATTTAAAGCTGACGGGTAGAACGTCAGTTTTTATACTCACCTTAAATAAATTTGGAATGCAATTCTAGAAGGTGGATACATGCATTTCAACAAAATCAAATCAATGCTGAGGGAAAATTTTTCCTGTTTACACGATCAAATTCAACGGACATTTCCGTACGGAAATACTGGCTGCTTATATGTTTACCTCCTGCGTTTGACAAAAATTTCGTTGAATTCGGACAGTAGATTATGTCGGTTGCAGTATATTATAGTTCAGGCTTTAGTCATCTTTAAAACCAAATGCGCGATTCTTAAGGAATTTTTTAATGTGTTTTTTCCAGGCTTTTAATTTGTTTTTCCCTATTGAAAAATAAGTCTAATTGAATAATTTGTAGTAGGTAAAAAAAATGGGTTTTGGCACGAATTTCTCCGAAGTTTGGTTTGGAGACAAATCGGTTTCACTGATGTGTCATCTTCAATGACTTTTCGTTCTCTTGATGTACGAATATTTACTGAGCCGCCTCGAACCATAACGAAAAGGGCAAAAGACACTGGAAATTTTCGAAACCGGGTTGTTTTCAAATCAAACTTGAAAGTGGATGCCAACCTTGTCAGAAAACTTAACGAATGTTACATGAACGAATTCTCATTTTTTTTTTGATACTTATTGATCTATTGAACTTAATTTATCTTATGAACTGGCAGATTTTAATCCCTTTTTTATATTAAGATAAGTTGTAACTTAAAAAGGCTACTACTTACAATATGTACACACAAAAATCTCAGAAACGACGATATTAAGCATTATAATTAGCATTATCATTATCATAAGCATTATAATTTTTTATGGTTTTTGAAATTACCGCCGAATTTTCATTTGACTCCTATTCAAAGGGGTATAGTATAAATTATTTTTTTAGAAATTTATATAGATTTATAAAGTATAGGCGGTCAAAGAAATACGGTATATCGTCTTTACAGATTTATATGTACATTATGGGAACTCACACGAAAGTGACTATCGTTGAATTTGCTTTGTTAATTTTCGAGTTTTGCTGGTAAATTACAACAAATTTAAAAAATTACAATGCAGATATGCGTAATGCACATATTAATGATTGCTGTCCACCCATTAGGTTTACTGACCTAAATACGTTATCGCAAAAAAAAAATCGATTCTGTGATTTTTTTTATTTCCTCACAATGAATGAAATTGATTTAATAAACTTCTGAAAGTAACTGTCAAAGCCCGTGTGTAAACTGACCTAAAAGAATGAAGGTTTCCTCTGCTTTCTGAAGGTTTTCTATGTTTTTGTTCCTAAGTTTTGTGAAACTTTATTACATTATTAATATAATTTGTTTTTCTTATAACTATTACGACGAAACAGTTTACCATTTTTATAAATTAAATAGAATGCGCATTTAAATCTAGTAAAAAAGGTTGAACACTTTTGAAGAATCAACCAGAACAATGGCTGAGAAGGGGAAAAGTGACACGTCGTCGACATTTGGTATTCCAACACCATCCATTGTAGTAAAAAATCCTCTTTTGAGTGCATCTGTGACTGGTTTAACATTTGATGATTTCACAAATAAGCCTTTGTTGCTCCCGGCTGCTCCACCATTTATACATTCGCTGCCGTCACCGACACCGACACCATCGCCTCCACCATCCCATACTAATCCGAGCTCCAGAATTTTGAATCGTGGTAAGTTTCAAATAGTATGCGTAGGGGACCTATAGTTTATGGCTTCTATTTTTTTAAAGAAAAACTATTTTTGTAAAAAATGGAATTCTTTATTTCCTTAAAGATATTTCGATGAGAATTTGTTAAACATGTTTTTATTAGGAACTAGAAGTATTTTGGTGATTAAAAGGTTTGGTGAGCTTTTTGACTTGCTTACAATACTGCTCAATATGTCTCTGTGGCTAATTTTTGTTCCCATACACTCACAAAATTTTATGCATTACGTTATATGAGAGGATTTAGAATTTAATCTCATCAGACGTACTTGTAGGACACCATACTGTTACTCTAGATGTCTAGAATGTGACCGGTATGTTGGGAAGTCAAGGGTTTCCTCACGTTTTCGACAAAGGCACACACTCACAACAATTAAAATAATTAACAAAATTAAGACTAACACTCCTAGAGCTATGGCGGCTATCGAACAATCATCAAGAATTAATGCACTAGAATCGATCGTTTCAGCTTTTCGATTTCCAGCCACATCATGGACCAAAAGAGATACTTTTGGGTGGCAGCATGATGCGATGTATTTTGCGCGTATTGGTTCGTTGGAGCCTACTGTGTACGAATTCTGATAAACCAACTCGGATCTGGGTTTTGTCTCAAGTCGCAGAATTCCAGTCTGCCAATCTTGTGCCACGATATTCACTGCCCAGAAATGATATGAACAGGACGATCCGTATGATATCATATTTCCACATTGGCTGATAAATGTCCAGGAGACATTGGGTTCGATTGTGTCCTGTTTTATTATTTGGAAAAAAGTTTTATTTACAAATTTTATTGATGATTCGAATAAGTGCTATTACTGATTACCTCTGCATCCTGATCAGTTGCCACTTTCAGGTTTACACTGAGTGAAACCGTTTGTGAGCCATAGCAAGTGAATGTTATTCGGTCAATGGTGCCTTTAGGAATTCCTGTAGGTATTGATAGGGTAACCGTTATAGTTGTGGTTGCTCCGGCCAGAAGGAAGACACTGAAAAATTGTAATTAAACCAAAATTATTGTAAATTTACAGGCCGGAAAGGGACTGACATGTGCCTGACAGTGCACAGGTTTTCGATGGACACTATACTTTGGTAATAGTACGATAATAATTTGATTTCTACCTTTGGTGCGACAAACGAAGCAAATATCTTTTTTCGTCTATGACTTGTATATTATGAAAGATTGCATCCGTGCGTGAATTTGTTATTTCGAAATATAATCGCGCCACTATTCCGGGAGTTACTAGAACCTGAGATTGTGTGCCCAATTCAATCGTGGTTAAGCTTTGTGGTATGATTGTAAGCTGGTCATCATCTTTAACATATTCATTGCTATCATCTCCGGTTTCCGGGAAACTGAAGTTTGTATTTTGGTTCATGTAAGGATAATTATTTGTCTCTTCTACGGAAAATATCTCCACTTCACTTTTCGGCTCTTGTTGGTCTTTAATGTCGGATGGAAATCTTAACTTGGCGTGTGTATTTATTTTTTCCCTTCTCTGAATACCTTTTAGGGAATAGTCGCTGAAACGTTTAGTGAAGTTACCTATTGAAATATAAAATATAATATATGTATGTATGTAGATAAGAAGCCTTAGTAGTAGGACCGGGGTCTCAAGGAACACTTTTCCAATCCCCAAAAATTATTATGCGATTGACCAGAATTCATTTTGGCCGTTTTTTTAACGTCGGCAAAGAAATATAGCGTACAATTGTGCAAAATCCAAACATTAATAATACTGGTGCAAACATACGTATGTACGTATATTTATGTGTTGTATGTGTAAGTATAGAAACCCAAATGTGTGCAAAAGTGTTCCATTAATCAGGGTGAGAATGTTATCAGCTCAGCGACTACTAAAATATTACAGCAAAGCTTTGAATAGATTAGGTCGAACTAAATATGCCCGCCCTGCACGTTACCTACATAGTTTTTTAAACTAATGATAATTATAAATCATTTTAATAACAGACAGCATTGTCAATTTTAGTGTAAAACTATTGAATTCCGTTTTATAATAAAATAGTGGGCGCATTAGGAAAAGTGTTTTATATTTCTATATTTTCTTCAACGATTTAGTAAATGGTAAACGTCAATGTCAGAAGATAACAGCTGATCTTAGTTAAGGAATTAAAACAACATAAACTGATTAAAAAATAATTATACATATTTATTTATGAAAATACGTATGGAGAACCGCAGTCTTTGATTAGTCTTCGATAGACAGATTACTAATGGTAATATAAAATCTGGACTTTGCATTAATTCTCGCCGTCCGCTTTGTAAAGTCGCACAACCTTCTGGGTATTGTATTTGTCACCGGATGCACTTTCTGTCATCGCAATGTTTGTCTTGTTACGGTAGTACGAGTAGTTTTCAGTTTCCTTTCTATGCAACGTATTTATGGTCGTGTGCAGTGTGTTTAGTATTAAACAAAATTTTTTAATGTAGATTTTATGTGTACTCCTGTTATATTTTTCATTTACTGGTAGATATTTTTGGAAAATTAATTTTTCATCTGTGCAAACAAGTTTCTATAGAATTTCATCATAGTGGTGTTGCTATTGCGTTAATCCGATATTTCAATGAAAACCCAACAGAAAACTGTGAAAAACGAAAGAATTGAAAAATAAAACAACAAAAAACATTTCTCTTCGTAGAAGAAGTGAAGGTGTCAGAAGTTGAAAAACCCTATAAGAAATTTAGATAAACTCTTGTTGAATCCGAACTACTGCCAAAGAGGTACTCGTAAGTGGTCAATTTCGACCCTTGCTTAAAAAGAGGAAAACCTTCGTAGTTACCTTTACATTGCATAGTAAAATAAATAAAAATGAAAATATATATCAAAAGCGTACTAAGGGGGCCACAGAGGGTCCTCCGTGGGTCCGAACTCTCCCCTCTACCACATGCAATAAGAAATGGATTGGAAAAAATGGTTTCCTGAAGAAATTGTGGCTTGTTTGTTTTACTAGATTTTCTTTATACTTATATATATGTTCATACGAGTATATTCATTAACCCCCGTATTCCAAGAGACGATATTGTTCCGAAAATCGTCTTTTTTCATGCAAAACAAAAACAAAAATCGTCTTTTTGTTGTTATTTTGCATATAAAAAGACGATTTTCGGAACGATATTGTCTCTTGGAATACGGGGGTCAATTTTGCATTTATTTCGAAATGACTTCCAAAGAACCCCCATGTAGACAAACAAATGTGAAAGCTATAAAGTTAAGTTAAAAAAAAATTATAAAGAACATATACTGTAATCGTCTGTGTTCCATAAGGATTTTCTACAATTTACCAACCATGTTAGAGCTAAATGGTCTTATTCGTAGAATTTCGAATTTCCACTAAAAAATCATTTTTAAAAATTAATTAACTCCTAAATACTTCAAACCTGATTGATAACTATGGTCAGCATAATTGCTATACAAAAATTGCTGCAAAGAAAAGGCACTTTATATGCAATGTGTTTTAAAAGTGTTTATATCCATAAATCAATGCGAAAAAAGAGGCAAACATTACAGGCTGAAAATGACAGAAAAAGCGATACAACATGATTCCTTACGTACGCATACAATAGCTGGCGAAAGCTCTGTCCATAGTTTTGTGTTGTGTGCGTTTGTGTGTGTTTACGGAATAAGGCTGTTAATTTTTAAAGTACAATAATATAAATGCAAATAATTTTTAATGTATGTACTTACTTTAGTAAATTACAATTTTTTTGATAAATTGCTACAATAAAATTTGTTGGAAACACTGCTCAGCTGAACTACTGAACAGCTATTAATAATGATTAACACTATCAAATGACAAAATTTGTCTGTCCATCATTTCATCGTTTCAAAAAGAGAAAATATTATTAAGCGATATATCACAATATGATGCGAAACGCTGTAAAAATTATTTACATAAAAAATGGTTCTTAGGTTTTAAATTATCGGGTTGGGGAAAAAGTATTCCGCCTTTTTCTCATCGCTTTACTGTAAAGTGTCATAACGGTTAGTTGAATCTGGCAACTTTTCTTTTGTTTAACAGGTGACAAATCGGCTGATAATTTGTGAAATCTACACCCTTTTTCCAAGAGACGATATCGTTCCGAAAATCGTCTTTTTGTAACAAAACAAACCAAACAAAAAAAAAAAATCGTCTTTTTGTTGTTGTTTTGCATATAAAAAGACGATTTTCGGAACGATATCGTCTCTTGGAATACGGGGGTTATTGAGATTGGTGCGTCGTGTTAAAAGTTATTCCGAAGCAAAGGTGAGTGAAATTTCTTTAAAAACACGCTTTACAGTGCACGCGCAGTAGTGTGAACACCGTAAAATATGAACACCCCAAAATATGAACACATTTTATTTTGCATTGACTACTCTAAAGACTGAACAAGACTTGAAAGCTCTAAAAGATGAACAATATGAAACATACTTATATGAATGCTTACATATTGAAAATACATAAATGCATGAAATTTTCGAATTTTTTAATTCGGGGAATTCCGTATTATTGCGAAATGTGCATGTTTGGCTTAAAAATTACAAGTTCACGCGTGTTCAGGTCATACAAATTAATTCTTAATTCTTGTGAAATGAATTCTTAAACATTTTTTAATAAATATATTTCTGTATTTGGTTCTTTCTTAAATAAAATTAAATTTGGTTTCATAATTGTAAATTTCCATTTAAAAATGCATAATTAGGATAAAGTGGGGATATGTATGTTTTGCCTTAAATTTTGACATTCGCAAAAGTGAAAAAATTCGAAACTGTGAACCCGCTTGGTTTTAATTAGTTCACACTACTGCGCGTGCACTGTATTTTAAAATTCTACTACGACAAAAGGAAGAATGCTGCACAGACATGTTAAAAAAAGATTTGTGGTGTTTATGGCGAAGGTACTGTATCCCAATGAACTGCCAGGAAATGGTTCGCTCGCTTTCGTTCTGGAAATTTTGAAGTGAAGTAAGTTTAGAAGTTTTAAGTGCCTCATGAACTGAGTGCAAAAATGAGTCCAAAAAAAGGCCATACAGCTTTGTTGACCCGGCAAAAACTAATAGACTTCGGCTGGGAAGTTTTGATGCATCCAACGTATAGTCCTGATCTTGCACCGTCAGATTATCATTTGTTCCGAGCTCTCCAACACACTACTTCTGGGAAAGAATTTTCCTCAAAAGAGGACTGCGAAAAGCACCTGTGTCAGTTTTGAATGGGCAATATTTGGATTAATAAAATGTTTGTTAAATACAAAAAAAAAATGTTGTTCTTTTTACTATCTTTAATCTTGAATCCTTTTCCCAAACTCGATATTATTGGTAAAACTATTTTTAGGACATTCATCACATTTAATGATCCAGTATAATCCTACAGACAGAAATAGAATTAACAAAATTGACAACACAAATGTAAATGATAAATGATAAAAAAGATGGGGCGGGAAATGTCCTAAAGATCAATATCATCACGGTGTAATGAAAATCATCTGTGAGTTAATTGGATTAAGAAAGTGATGCCAGTAGAGAAAAGAGTACGATTATGTACATACATACCTTTCAATTCATTGTAACATTATGGATGGGTGTAATATGAGGACAGAACATAAAATGTAAAACAAAATGGTTACTAGAATTAGTTGAAGATGAATGGATATATTTCGAGGTGTCACTTATATAAGGATTGTACGATACGAGTACATAAAATTCTCTACATACTGTATATATTATTTCTGTGCTTTGTATGTTATTAAATACTATTGAAACTTTATTATTTGTACTAAGGTTAAGTAACGTAACGTATGTATAATAGCTAACTGTAATAGATAGATTAATAATATATACAAATCAGAAGCTTCCTAAATATGTACATAAAAATAACGCAGTAATAAATATTTCCCACATTGTATGTTTCTATAGCTTAGAATACAAAGATTAGATATTTTAAGATTATAAAATTACCAAATTTGGTACCTCACCAAAAATGCACACTTTTAAAGCTTTAAAATTTTCTTTAAATTCAATAATTAGGTTGCTTTTTTCTTTTTTTTTGCTATCGTATTTTGGGTAATAATGATATGTTTAACTCGTTATTGTCAGGAATTCTAATTTGTCAGGTATTTTAATTTGTTCATTCATTTAGAAATAAATAATTTACGATTAAATTAATATCGTTTCCATTTATTTAACTAACCACCATTGGCTGCATCGAGCGTAATTGATCGCGACGGTGGCGCATCGTTTGTAACAGGCCCTGTCGAGAGCGTTGTTGCGACAGATTGCGACACATCGGCCAACTGAGAACGGCGAAAGACATCAGCTACAAAAGTATTCTGCGAATTCATAAGAAAATATATCAGTTAATTAGTTTAATAGCAATATTTTGGCTTTCATATAAAAATTTATCTTAAATTTCTAAGATAAATAAATATTTAACGATTAAAAAATCATCATCATGGCTTATAAAAGAATATCAGGAAATTACATCTCCTTTTAAAATTGTCCGAAGAAACAATTACTCACTCTATTACTTTCAAATTCTGGTGATCTTTCGCTGTCCACGATGTGCAGCACTTCGCCACCTGAACGTAAGGCCACCTCGCCAAGTAGTCCTCCTCCTATTGCTTCCTGTGCTTCGTTCTCACTGATTGACCGTTCTCCAAACCATATTACATAGAGCTGCGAAATCGTAAATGAGTACATTGCAAATGATTGTTGCCAGTAGGCACGAATACGAGTACAAGAATGAGACAAACCCACCCTTATGCGCTTCTTGAGCAATGTTATTGCTGCATCCTGCACGAGCTCGGTGTGTGGAGGCATTGCAGTTGTTGAGATGAAGACAGCACTATCATACGGTACTAAGTCGGAGGCATGCACAATGCCTATGAACGAGTCGCCGCCGGCATTCTCTTTGATACTGTTGAGGGCACCCAGAAATTGTCGTGTATTATTGAAGTTGTAAGCTGCTGGAGAGCCTGCAACGATGCTTGATTTTTTAATACTGAAAGTAATTTTTAAGGTTCCCCTTTTTGATGAGACGACTATCATGCCTCTCCCCCCGCCCACAATCTATCGTATATGCCCGTAATTTATAGTGTCTCTTCTCACCTGAAGCGTTTAACGCAACTAAGACGATTTTTATGTTCAGATCTGCACGCATTGCATCATTCCACAGCGCTTTAGTCTTCTGCAGCGACTCCGCGGATGGATCTACTATCACCGCCAGTGGCATCCGTATGTAAGCATCTTCGACGTAGTCACGCAGTTGTTCATATGGCAGCAATTTGCGCTGTGAAATGATGATTTGTTTAGCCTGCTTGTAGCCGGTTCCGGGGTAGAGCGGTGTAGGGCGTGTCGGCGGCAGTGGCCCTTCTGTTGGTGCATCGGTCGTGGACATATTCGTCACATTTACAGTTACACTTGTAGTGGTGGTGGCGGTGATGTCTACCACAGTGTTGTTAACTGTTGTTGCTGCGGCTGCTGGTGCTGCGGCTGCTGGTGCTGCGGCTGCTGGTGCTGCTGCTGCTGCTGCTGTAGTGGTGTAATCTGGTAGCTCAATCATCGGTGTCTCCGTTTGGTCCATTGTGTGATCCTCTTTTCCAAAGTGTTCCAGACTCTCTTCCAAAGAATCCACATAGTAGCCCGAGTCCTCTGAGTTGTTGGGAAATTGCGTTTCCAATTGTTGGCCTGGACGAATCTTTTGCTGCAATAATGGCATGGCCTCCGGCAGCTGTTGCAAGTTCTGCCATGGGTTTTCCGCCGCTTTGACTTCAGCGGCTTGATAGAATTTCATAGCGACTAACATGGCATCGTCTTTTTGCTGCGATTGTTGGTACAGAGATCCATTCATATTTTCATTTTCTTCATAATCGACCTTAGAGTTATTTCCTTCATAATCTTCCGAAGATGTTTTTGTAGGCATCAGTGAGTCTGTTTTCGGTGAGTCTGCTTGCATCGAGAATGATGTCCTTATTTGGTCTGCTGTTGTTGTTGTTGTTGCCTTAGTCGGCGGTAATTCGGTGTTTACTATTGTTACCATCTGTTGTGAAAAATTATCAGCATTCATTGTCAAATCTATCTCTGCTCGGCCTCTGTTGTTGAAATTGTTGGTGTTGTTGTTGTTGTTGATGCTGTTCCTTGAATACGATTCTATGGTTTGCTCTCTTGAGATTTTGTATGTTGGTAGATTGATGCGAGGGTTTTCGTAGGCTTCCACGTATTCGCGATCCATGTCATTGCTGTCATTAACAGACAGGTCATAGATTTCGGCGGCATTGCTTGCATCCGCGCGATTGCTGTGAACGCGCTCCCTTTCGTGGTTTTTCTCGCGGATGTCATAGTCCATTGTGGTAGCAGCAGCGCTTGTCTGTCGGCTCAGATTTTGGCTTAACAATAAACATATAGTTATGAGCAAAGCTCTCTCGCTGTTAAATTGACTTTTTCTGCTCGTTCCTCTGTTGTTAACATTACTACAGTTCTGTGCCTGTGATAACATTTTGATGTTGATGTTCTATTAAGCCACAGTTTCCAAACTCAAAAACTCATAATCCCAAAAATGTGTTTATTAGTCTACGACGAAAAGAAATTGAATTGATGTAGAAGAATATATTAGTTTTTACCTTCTCTTCTAGAGATTGAAAACTGGATTCTTTACGCGTGAGCTTTTCAATAATATAGTGCTGAAAAGTTTTATTTGTGGTCTTCCTAAATTATTTAAAAGATATTAAATATTCAATTCTTTTGTCTTTCAATTAGCCATGTCCATTTGTTCTCAATTTTATTAACAATTTTTGGTTCATCAAAACCAAAAAGTAAAATTGAATTTCTTGCTTGTTTTTTATTTCTTTCTTTTTTTTCTTGTGTGCACAGCTCTACAAAAACTGTTAGAATAATTCCGATTTTTGCTGAGTTTTAGATTTATGCTGAAATAAAATTTTAAAATTTTTTTATCTATTTCATTTTTATTAAGAAAAGGTCACTTAGAAGGTCACTTTTTAAATAAACCCAAACGCACGTTGTACGGTCGCTTTGCGCGTCTTTTTTTTTTTTTTGTTTTATTTTCGTTAACCCTTAACAGCGAGCTTGGGTATTAATAACTCTTGAAAATTTGTTTATAACAATTTGCAATTTATTTTATTTCCTTAACATTAACGTTCATTAACCTTAAAGTCGTCTTTATAAACTGTACGAAATGGTCACGTTTATTGATTACTGCTGTTCGTCTGGCATTTCATTTATTTATGGTGTATACAGTGAAGACATTTTGAATATAATAAGTACAAATATAGACGATCATATTTTTATAAGAAAAAAAGGCCTAAAGGTCTTATTTCCAATGATTTGAAAATAAGAGAAGAATATAGTTCACGTTTTACTTTATTTTTAGACATACATACTTCAATATGATTAATATTATTCGAAAACTGATGTGATTGAGTGTTAAGAAGCTCTGTTTTGCTGTTCTTTATTTACTCCAGAAAAATCGCAAGTTGGCATAGGCAAATTTTGCTAAATAATACAAGTAACACTCTTGAGTATTTACTCATGATGATACCTAAATTTTTGCCCCCTTGTAATTATTTTTTGCGAGAATTTTCTTTTAAGTCGCGAATAGAATTCTTACGCATATAGTTTTAGGAGTCATAAATCGTTAACAACTTCTAAAAAAGATAGATGGAGCTGGTAGAAAACCTCTCTTTATTATTATAAACCTCTCTCTATACAACACTATTTAATATTATACGATACCTAGATGTATTAATAAAAATAATTAGAAGTCTAACTAACTAAAGTTTATCTCTTAAGTTGGTTACACTCACGTCACGTCACGTCACGTCACGTCATTTCGTTTCTATTTTATTATAATAAAGTTTTGCTTTCAGGCTTTAAACAAATTTAAGCAAGTTTTTCAAGTTGAGCAAGTTTTCAATTAAATCCATTACTAAGACTTTTTATATGTTTTGAAAAGATAACGTTTTTAACATATGAGGCCGGTTATATATACGAGTATGTAGTGCGAGTATACCTACAGCATTATAATAAAATATCAAGTTATATCCAGATTAATGAAAATTGAAATAAAATACAGTCGTTTTTTAGCAAAGCTAAAACTAAATGGAAAATGGAATTAGCATTAGTTCGTATTTAAACAATAAAAGGCCATTATTGAAAAAAAATCGAAAAGGTTGAAATATTAAAAAAAATTTACCCTTCTCGTTAAAAAAAAAAAAAATTAACATTGAATTAAATTGAATTTTTTGTGCTAGTTGCGGAGACCAAAACCGTGAAGAATAAATCTTCGCAGAGAAAGATTTTACATTTGTAAATTCATCTCTTCTTGATTTGTATTTTTTTAAATCTATTAGTAGTTTTTTATATATCGTACGTACATATATATAGTATGAGTCTATAATTTATTGTTTGCGTTTTAGCATCAATCTTAACCACAAACCTTTTTCTTTTTCAATGCGAACGTGATCAGCATACATTTTTAAGCGGGGAATATTTATGCAAGGACAGTAAAGTAAGCAAGAATATAAAGTAAAAATTAGTTAATTTCAAATAAAACTAAATAAAAAGTACAGACACTTGCATGAAGTCTACGAAAATCATACGAAAAAGAAATACCATAATATTAAAAAAGAATATAATATACTTGATATTATTATTATTATTAATGCATTACGAGAGTGTCTCTACGCACAATAAAATAAATATATAATATACGTTTATTGTTACGCATTGAATTTTTCAAATATTTTTTTTCCACTTGCTTAAAAAATTATTTTTATTTTAGAAAATGATTTTCAGAAATTAACCTTTGTCGTCAGTCAACTTCCAGGTTATTATTCATTAATCATTTTGTTGAAATTAATTTTTGCGCGTTGCTAGAAATAATCGTTTGGTTAAATCAAATGCGAAATGTTAATTGACTGTTAATGCAAATTGGTTGTGCTGGCATTAGTACGAAAAGCATTAGGCTGCTAATTTGTTTACTTTGTCGGCGAACCGATTTCTCTGTCTCTTTCATTTTAACAAATTCCATTAAACGATCGATCGTATTAGAAATGTTTCATCAAGTTTATAGCTAAGAAGTATTGTAGTGCAGAAAATCAATTTTTTAGGCCAGCTTATGAGAATTTTTTACAAAAGAAAACCTATGCAGCGCGTAGAAATTTAATATTCATAAACACTAAAAATGCTTAGTTTACGATAATTAGGCTAATTTTTATTTTAATTATGCGTAGAGGTACATAGTACATATTGATAATTATTTTTTATTGATGAAAAATTAATAACATGATAATTGCGCGAGAAGAAAAATAACAATACGTTAATTTCAATAATAGCTGATGAATAGTCATTAACAATTGATTCTGTTTACGAGCCGGAATAATTGCATTGAACTATTTTAAATTTATTAAAAGCTTAGTTGATTTAGCTCAAATTATAGGAAGTTTTTTTGGGAAATTATTTAATATCTCGTGGAGAAGTTTTTTTCACATAATAATGAAAGAGAACTATCATCTTTTGAGAGATGAAAGTTGGAGATAACGAACGATGATGACGTCCAAAATGGTAAAATCGTTGTAAAAAATTGATGAGTTTCTAAGGTATAGCAGCAGAATATATAACGATTGTGTTTGTTCTGTGAAACAGATTATAAATTCATATTTCAGTTCATTTTTATAACTTTTTAATTTCTTTCCGCTGGATTGAATCAGTTGTAGAATCGTATTTTACTCTAGTGCGCGCTTTGAGAGCATACAAAAAACATACACACCCAAGTTGCAGCAGACAACAATACATACACAAACAGCAAACAATATATACGAATACATACATACTTAAATTTTATTGCTTTTTTATCGAGAGAAAAGGTGCATATTTTTACACTCGGAAATTAATGATTTGATGATGTAAATAAATTTGACGATCCTCGTATGTCAGATTAAAAGAATTATACTGCATGTATGTGTATTAAATAAAATAAGCATGTACATACATATGTATAAAAAAAGTAATCTTAATTTATCCAAATGCATGATGTAGCAATCAATCAATCAATCAATCATTGTTTTTTTTTTCGTTAATTAATCCGAGAATATAAATGAATATTTTTGATTTGGATTTATCATTGTTGTAAAAGTCATAATCAATTATGACATATATATTATTTTAATAACACGTTGTCAGTTGTGTACTACTGCTGGGTATTGTATATGTATGTATATAGCATTATTTATTTATGGTATGTTTAAATGTTTTCTCTACGAACTCAATGTTATTATAACTAAATTTTTACAAACGTAAAAATAATAAATTTTAATAAATTGTTTATACAATATTAAGCAAAATTTCACTTGTTTTTAAAAAAACATTGGAATTTGTTTCTCTTCATTTTTTTTTTTAGCTTAAGTTTTCTCAGATTTTCTTGATTTTGAAGAAAAAGGCAAAAGAAAGTCATCAGCTTCTTGCGATTTTGCTGGAACTCAGGAAAAGTTGAACGCGTTTTTATAATACTCGTAGTAAAAGAAATGCGCGGATGGTGAGATTAATTTGCAAATTCTTTCGTTGTCTTTGTTTTGCGTTTGCGTTCCTGCAAAACGAAAGACTTAAGTCACAAACTAACGTCTATTGTACTGTACGTATGTATGTGTACAATATTGCTTTTAGTTTTTTCTTTCGGAAATCGACTTTACTCTCTTTGAGTTATTTTTTTAATGCAATTTCGCTTCACAACAATGAAATTCACTACAATCTGTTTAAATTAACATACTCGTAATACGCATGTCTGACTGAGAAGACGCAGAAAAGAAATGACGATGATGATGATGATCAGCGAACACTGTTGTTTTCGAACTGTTGCCGCATATTTTTTTCTTTCTAAGCTTCGCTTTATGGTTTTATTTAATTGGTGTTTTTTTTTTTTCAATATTATTATATCTGTGGTTTCCCGAACCTACTCGTCGTCGTCGTCGTTGTCGTCCGTGCTGATTTCTCCCTCCGGTTATTAAAACATGCGAAGTCGAAGGCTGTAATGAAACTGAAAGCAAAGAGCGCTTTGTTTGCATTTACTGCGTTAGTTTTTTCGCGTTTTTAGTGTTCGCGTTCAGTGTTTTTCTTAGTTGTTGCTGTGATGCTGTTGTTGGGCGCTCGCGCGAGAGAGAGAGAGAGCAATACCCGGTTTGACGTATAATGTTATTTATCGACTCAGTCCACCAAGAAACAGAGTGAAATATTGAGTAAATTATGGCTTTAATCGTGAGTGTGTCTGAACTTAGTATAGCGCAATGGCAGCGACAACATGTTACCTGTCCGCAGGTAACCTCTCTCTCTCGCACCGACACTTGTCGTCTGTCTGCGGCCGCATAATTTTGCGAAGCCTCTGCCTGTTAAGCATACTCGTACGCCTTTGGCGTTTTGGTCAACAAATCGTTTTGTGCTGCTGTTGCTGCTGCTGCTGCTGCTCTCTTGTTGTTAATGTTGTTGTGTTGCGTTGTCTTCTTCTTCTTGGGTAAATTATGTCTCTGTTTTAACTTCTTTTTATTCCACTCATGCGACTGCTTAATTTTTAACAAAATGTTTGTTCTTTTCTGCTCTGCATACGAATGACTTTTAATATGTTGACAATTTGACGGAGCACCGAAACAGCAGAGAAGATATTGAAATTATGTACGAGTCGAGTATATCGTAAGAATGAAAATCAAATTGACATTCGTCACGTAGCAATGATTGCAGCGCGGCAGAATCCGTCCGTCCGTCAAAAGATTTATTGCAGCATATGAGACAACTGGAATCTGGAAACTCATCATGAGAAAAATTAGACCTTCTTTTCTTGCTCTATCTGAGTACATATTTTTTATGTTCGTACGTATGTACCTACGTACGTTTGTATGTTGTTTGTTTGTGCATTGAGAAGTAAGCGGCAGCGGCGAGCTGCTGTGGTGGAACTTGAGCCAACTTTATTCACGTTGGAATTTGGTCCAACAATGCGAGAAAATCTGGGTCAATAGATAACATTCGAACCTCAGCAAGTTCGAGCTTGCAGTTCAGTTCGTTCGTCTCAGAATGGATTGACAATTATGCAATTATTGGCATTAATCGGTGCTGGTTATTTTGTGTGGTGTCGATTTTAGGCCAAGAATTTGCAAAGCATAGAAAGCCGAATTGTCTGCAAGTGTCTTTTGCACTTTTGCAATAGTCAGTGACACTTTCAAAACCTTAGGCTTTAGCGCCGGATTATTTCGCGTTTGAAATTTTTTTTTATAATTGATCTCAAGTCGCAGACTTTCGACTTCTATTTTCTTTTTGCGGCCGAAAATTCTTGCGACAAAGAATTCTTGCGCGAATCGAATTCCTTGGAATTCGACGCTCTACAATAGTTATCTCTTGATTTCAAGCAAACAAGTTGTTGTTGTTGACAGGTTGTAAAATTTTTTTTAGTTGAATTTTATGCAACTTTGAATTAATTTTCTGAAGCTTAAGAAAAGCTTTTTTAGAGAGAGAGAGCAATTTGCTCACTGCTTTAAGGCTTCATGTGGTTACTTTTGTTGCAATTCTTATTATTAGTCGTTGGCGATGTTGATGCTGATGCTGCAGTCAGTTGTCAGCAGACAGACAGACATTGCAACTTGTTGCCACGTATAGTGAAACCGTCGTGCATTAAAAACAAAAAAAAAAACACCAAACTCGTAGCTTAATGTGCAATTATCTTATAGTACAATTTAAATGACACCGAAAATGTTGTTGCTATTATTATCCTTTCTCTATGCTAAATCAGTTTCCGTTTAAATATATTATATACAGTGTAAATGGAACTTAAATCTTAGAAGTATTTACTGCGATACTAGTAAGTAGTTATTTTTCAAGCGTTTCGAATAAATAAATATATATATATATATAATTATTATAGGAGTAATAAATAAATAAAGTAAATATTAAAATAAATAAAAATAAAATAAATATAATTTTAAATATATTTTATACGATATTTAGGTTTTTTACGTAAATTCTTATGCATTTAGTATTTTTAAAAATAAAATGCTTATGCTTTAAGTTTTATTGTCGATTTTGCACTCATTGCATAACAAAGGATTTGACACAATGACACTTTTGCGGCGACGCTATCGTTGCCGTTGTGCGATATATCCTCTGCCTAATTTTATAAATTTTTTCTCAAAATGTAGGTATATAATTACTTACCGCGATTAATTAGGGTCTGAGAAGAATTTCAGGCTTTGAGTTGACAGGTTTTAGATTTTTTACACTTCTTAAAAATTGTTTACAAGATTGTGATTGTTATATACATCGAACGTTTGATTGTTTTACTAGGTGTAGATTCACTTTTATATGGTCTAAAACACTGAACAAAGGCCTAGAACACAAAATCTCAGTTTAGTAGGTACACGAAATTGTTTACGTTTACTTAAAACTTTTAAAATATTAAGTTATAATTAGAATATCGCACAGAATTCAATTATTGTAAATCCTTTATATCCTTCCCATGCATTGATATCACTTTGTTAGCACTCAAATCCCCAATAATTTCACAAAATTTCACACGTATTAAGAACGTATACAACATTGGACGACGACATCTAAAACGCGAATGACCGTCCAGGAGAGAAAATGGGTTTTCTTTTATGAAAACTTTTAAACGGTAAACAGCAGACTAATCGTCGTTTTAAAACAAACATTTTAAATTTCTTGCATACAAAAAATAATATTGTATTTTAAAATGCGTGTCAAAATAAATGAAAGTAAACAATGACGTCGTCGTCATTCACAGGAAATGACCGGCATTGTATTGAGACAATCTTATCTTCTTGTCGCTCGCTTACTAAGACCGCAAATATTGTTCGACAATTATTAAGAAACGATATTTGTCGCCTTAAATTAAAGGCCTTTAATTTTAACCGAATAATTGTTGTATAGACGCGACACCTAAATCTTAGATCATAAACACCTTAATCACCGAAAATTCTTATCATAGAAACCTTAAACCGTAAGCACCAACCTAACTAATATTCCGTCTCTTTCAACTGATAGTGTATAATCGGTGTATCATTAGTCAACACTCATACCATGGTAAAAGATAATTTAGCCATGAAATAGTGCTAAAGGAACGTTTTGAATTGTGTCGTCGTTTCAGAGTTATAGCCCCAAATCAGTACCAAGTAAATATTCAAATGGTTTTGCCATAATGGTCGGTTATTTGTGTTCAAACTTCTTTCGTCTAGAAAAACAATGTCATTCCAATAATAACGGTATTACTCTGGTAACCTCTGAGACATTTATAACTTAACTTTTATAACTTTTAGTAATAAATTGGAAATTATAGTAGAATATCTCGAGATGTTCTTGTAGTATACAAACGAAAAACTACCATCCTGAGCATTCATTGCTGCCGGATAACCATGAGGTTATCAACCTACATACATAATCTTATTTGAATTTGAAATAAATAAGAATAGGTACATACGATAAAGTGAGATTTGGCCAAACTATGTATGAAGCGAATGAAATCGTTGTAAATCTTAGCAGTTTTATTACGTTAGTTGCGGCTTCTTGTCTTGTTTTGCTATCAATAGTTTCAAAATGTTTTTCAATCAATCTTGTTTTTCTGAACGATTTATGCAAGATTATTGCAATATGTTAGCTAACTATTGTAATTTTTTAAAGGCTTTTTGCTCCAATTTTTTTTTTTATTTACGCAAAAAAGAAAATATTAAAATTTTAAATCTTTTGCATTGTTTTTATTTACGTTGCAGCTAAATTTACGTTGTTAATGAATGCACTTCTTAGTGTTTGTATGTATCGTATGCATATTATTGTTTTGTATTTTTTATGTACTTTTATGCACTTTTATTTGTGGTTAAAAAGGAAAAACTACTTGATTATAATTTCATAATTTTACAGGAGAAAATCTTCTCATTCAACATTTTAACATATCGTACTTTAGGATGTTCTTGACTGATTTCAGCTCAGCTTATCGACGACTCTAAGGCACGGCGGCTATGTATGTATATGACTTCATAGACGGAAAATTTCACTTTCAAAAAAGTTGTCATTACTGGATTTTTCCCAAGTTCGCACCTCTTGTAAGCCCCCTCTCTCCTGCCTCATACACAATGCCGCTGCGGCAGCATAGTGTAAATAAGGGTTTGTCCAATGTAAAGTAAAACATTGCCGCATATAAATACATATTTGTTTTTTTTTTATTTATTTTGTTGCTATTCATATGGACTTTTAATTGATTGGGTGCGGGGTGCACTTGCAAGCTAAGTTTTGGTTGCGTAGTTGTTACTCAGAAAAGAATATTTTGGGAAAAACTGGGCCTATCGATAAGAGCACATTTTAGCTGGCCGATGAGCATTGCTTTTGTTGTATACATTTTTTTATTGTTTGTAATAAATTAAAAAATAAGGTAATACAGTATCAGTGAGAAAAAATAGTTATGCTGTTGTCAAATAGATTGACAACAACTTTTTTGACATTTGGCTATTAATTCTTCAATAATCATAGTTTTATTTGCAACTTTTGTTGAGATGAAAACTTCGCAAATAAAAGTTAAAAAACACAAAATTCTAAAATTATACACATACATATCGTATATAATCGGAAAAAAGTGTTTCTTTTAAGTTTTAAGTGTGCATAAATTTATCCTACAAATAACAGAAAGTTATAAATTTAAAATTCAAGTAACGTAAGGCGGATAAGCAGATACATATAGTGATATAAAAAAAAACAACAACAAAAAAATTAAAGCAACAACAACAAAAACAAAACGACGATGATGATGATGAAGAAGGAGAAGAAACAGCAGCAAAATATAGCAAACCGGTTAGCTTATTTAAATATTAATTGTTTAATTAAAAAAAAGTCAAATAATTCTTGTTTGCTAATTAAAATATTATCAGGGCAAATCGAATCGAAGTCCGGGATCTTTGCAATATTTGTATGTACTTAAAGCAGTCAAAAAGACGCTACACTTTGCTGAAAAGTTATAACCGAAATATCGTACATGTTATATACAGTAATGCCATATAAAGAAACAGAAAGGTATATCCATTGAGCATAATTGACCAAAGAGGTGGAACCATTATTCACAACAATTCCTTAAAGAAATCAAAAATTCTTTAATTTGAATTTATGGTAACTTATTTTACTATGTTTGTGGTCATTTTCAAGTACAATAAGACCCTTCAGGTCGCATAAAATCTTCTAATTTTCCCTTCTGATCTTCTCAGTCACACGATGCTGTCAAATGTCATGTTGACATTTAGGTAAATGGTGTGTGTGTGTGTGTGTGTGGCGTGATGTACATTTTGCAGCAAAAGGAACAATAACAACTTATTATTTTCAACTTATTGTTGTCAGTGTTGGTTGGTTTGTTGTTTGATGATGGTCTTTTCCTTACTTTTGCACACAAAAACGTGCCTCTAACGCCAATAACAACAAACAACGACAACTTTTTGTGATTATTTTGATACGTGATAAAATGTAATTTGCGAATTTTATTGAAAAGAGGGTGAGAAGAAAGGGCAAAACCAGGTAGAATGGGTGGGTGGGTGGTCATCTACCAATTTTGGTTGTTTTTTATGCAAAGTGTGTTCTTTCCAAAATACGATAATTCTTATGTTTATTTGTCTAAAATACAGAGGTACTAATATTTTCTAATACTTAAATTTCTTCAGATTCATATAAAAAAAAAAAACTACTAAAAAAAAAATAAAAATACTAATGGCCAATTTTACAATGTCCAGCTAAGTACTAATTGGGGCTTTCAAACGTCAATTTTGTAAGAGATTTTGACGTTTGAAAGCCCCGATTAACACTTTACTGCACATTGTGAAATCGGCCCTAATACTCTTCAGATTCATTGACGTTTCTGGTTTAAGGCTTGAAAACCAGAAACGTCTAACCTACTGAGCACTTACTTACTATACCAATTGTACATGCTACTATATTATATATGCACTATACATATGTATATGCTTATTGTCTCATTAGTGGCACAACAATTGAACATCAATTTAATTTGAGTTTTAATGGAAGTTAAATTAAACGTTTTCAAAGTTTGTCCATTTCCTGGTTCTTTAGGTTGAAGGACTCGATGAAGGGCATTACGATAAGATTGTTCAAAACCTTAATGTTTATACTTCCGATACTGTGAAGATTTATACACGCTCGAAAAATTTGGTATAATTTTTCGACTTAGCAGGTTGTATAAAACAACCTAACCTAACCTTATAGAAGTGTTTATTTTTTCTTTCTTTAATTTTTCTTCTAAGCCTTCTTCATCTTATATTTCACCAACGACCAAGTTTGTCGCTTTACATTTAAAAGCTCTATTCTATGCCTTTCTTTTATAGAAGTAAAATCTCTTGTTACCGTTGGCCCCACGCCACCGTCCGATATTGACAACGAAACTTTAAGTGAGATTAATTTAAACTCGAATGTGGACGAGAGTCCTTCGGAGCAGGACACCAACGCCAATTCGTTACTGAGCCAAGCAGCTTCATCGTTTTCAGCACTTCCTGCAGTCGCGTCTACGGTCTTCTCGACATTTTCGAAACGTATTTATCCGACGTATTCGAACCAACGGGAAAATGTGTCAATTGATGATGGCAGAGATGTAAACTCGAATACTCGAGCATCAACATTTGATTTGCAATCCGGCATACAAAACACTCAACAGCAACAGCCAACACAGCCGGACGATATCCGTCCATCAGCAGCCCAAAATTACTTTTCTAGGTATTTTATTTGTTTTTTATTGCTGTTGTTTTTTAGTTTCTAAAAGTCCCTGACAACAGTTTTAATAGCTTTAATTTCAATTTTTCCCCCTCCTCAAAGTGCATTTCCAACAGAACCAGCAACATCTTATTTACCAGCCGCAAATCCGGTCCAGCCATCAAACAACGTTCTGCCGCCGCCACCAACGCCTCCGAAATTCTACAATCCTATCGAGGCGTCGTCCATAGCAGCCAATGCTGCTGCTGCTCCAAATTCTACTACCGGCCAAAACACATACCGCTTGACTGCCAAGAAGAAGCTTTACGCACCCATCCCTGGCTTTTCGAATAGCGCTGAGCCTACAGTTTCTGCACCTACCGTTGATACTTGTGCTATTAGTGCTCCGCTAACTATTAACAGTTTCCCGGAGGAGTTAGCTCCGTACCCAACGGATCCTCAGTGCGATCCAATACGTTCGCAATACGTTCCGGTGAATTCAGAGGAACGTAAAGGCGGCGGCGGTCTTTTTTCCTTGACCAACTTGGTACCGACGACAGTTTTGCAAAACATTTCTGGTCTGGTACAAACAGCTGCCGGTTCAATAACACAAACAGTTAGGCAAGATTCAGTAACGCTGAATAACAAGATTCCACAACCACAACCACTACCACAACAACAACAACAACAACAACAACAACATACATCGCTCCAAATCAATTATTTTAATTCTACCAATACAAACTATCCAAGTTCTACTAGCGCTTCATATGGTCAATTAAATACCAAGACGCCAAATATTTTCCCGGATCCAAATAGCAGCGACAATTTGCACCCACCTTCTGGTGAACTACAACAACAACAACCCTTTAATGAACACACGCCACACAATTACTTCGTGCCCAATTTTTCACAAGAACTTGACAGAAATACTACCAGCGAAAAATACCTCCAAGAACTTGAACAGCGACCACCACAGGAAGCAACATCGCGCCAACCTCCGACATGTCCATCACAAATTACAAAGCATCCCAGTGAGGAGAGCGCTATCGACAATTCAGTTCAGCTAAGCCAGCCGGAACAAGTAAAACTAATTGCCCAATTACCACCACCACCACCAGTTATTGGGGCTGTTCCCCCGCGAAGCTCAATCCAGAGTATAACCGCAGAAATTTCAAGCCCATTTTCTCCGCCTCAACCTTCGTCAACACATCAAATATCCCAATCCGGACCGTATAGTGTTCCTTCCACCAAATTTACATGCCCCCCATATCCTCCTTTGCTGCCAAAAACACCAACAAGCAGCGCAATTCCTTCCTCGGCGACTCATGGGGGTCAGCACAATTTTCGTTTGCAAAAAGGCACTCGATTGTATAAGAATCCACTAAGTTCAGCGGAAATACTCGTAGCGCCATCGTATGTCAGTCCGGCTTTGGGGAAGGCTTCAACTGCAGAACAGTCTTCACTCGGGCCACTCCTGTCAACATCACCTCTCATTTTTAATCCCTACGCAGCTCCCAACGCAGCTGCAGAACAACAACCCACTTTAATAGTTCCAGAAATATTGCCAGAAAAACAAACTGCTTCTGCTGCACTTCTTGCGGTTGAAGCACCAACAACTAATAATCCAAATACTCTAAAAATCCAGCCTTTAATCAACGAGAATGATGTTTTAACCACAAACACAACCGTTGCTTCTTCACAACTCAATCAAAGTCAAAGCAATGAAGGCAAACACCTGGCAGGACATAAGGATGATTCATTCGAACTCACACCGCATTACCAGATTGTACCAGATCTAGCTCAGTCGAGTGAGAAGAGTGCGAGTGAATTCTTTATCAATCCGCCTTGTACCTCTGAAAATAGCTTTCAACACAACCAAGGAACAGGCGCAGACCCAGACCCAGACCCATCCTGGACTTGCAATACGAGTACTGCTGACGCTCAAGTCATTGAAGCGGTTTTTCTAGAATCACCGCAAAATACAAATTCAAATACCAGCGAAATTATAACGAAAAAAGACCTGAATCTCTTTTCGGATGCAACTTTTAATGTATTTAAACAAGCAACTGATTTGAAAGAGATAACTACTCCAACAACAGCAGCAGCATCCGTTCCACTACCCCCCGCTCAGTGTTCATTGATAACCTCAACAGGAGCCGCAAATCCTTACCGCAAAGAAGTTTCCACAATTTGCTCCGCAGCAAAGACAAATACAAAAAGTGGGACTAATAATAGTCAGGCAATTTTAGCCAACTTTTTTACACCGTCTTTTAATGAGCCTAAGATCGCTGGAGATCGAGAATTTCCTTTACAAGCACTAAACGACCCTCCAAGCGTTTCTAATACAAATTTTTTTAATATATCTTCATCGGACAATTTATTGGACGGAAAAGTTGCAATTGTGTCCGCTGAAAGTTCATGCTCTGTGGCGGCGGAATCGAAATCTCTCTCGCGACCTCGCGAGAAAGCTCTCTCGCGACCGCTATCGCCGGTTGAAGGCGGGCCTGTTGCATCATCTTCCTCTGCTCAATCTGAAACGACTGCAGAAGATACAAAATTGAAACAAGATTTTAAAACACCACAAAACACAAACAGCGACACATCGATCACGAATTTTTTCGGTATTACGTCAAACTTATCAAATTTAGAAAAACAGCCAGAGCAAAATTTTAAGGATTCTCTATCGTTCTTTGACACATTTTCTGCCGAAGCAGTAGCGTCGAATAAATCTACCAGCGATCCTACGACAATAGATGCGGCTAAAGAATTGCAAATTGGTACAACAATAACAACGACGACGACGACAGTAACAAATCAAGCTGTCGTTGTTAGCGACAGTCAGCAGATTAGAAATTTCTTTAGCAATCCACAAGAACCGGATGATGATAATAATTCTTGCAATTTAAGCCAGCAGCACTTATCACCAAGCCACCAAGCCTCATCACAAGAACGTCTATTCCATCCAGTTTCTGATTTAGAACAGTCGCCGTTGTCGGCGCATTCAAAATCAATCAATCAGCAAAGTTCTAAAAAGATAAACTCAGTGGACGAGAAAGAAGCAGCACCAGCAGAGAAACTCATTGAAATATTAAAGAGTTGTGAAGATCCTCCCGAGGAGATCATACAAGCATTAAAAATGGCGGACTCAGATGCATTAACTTCTACAATAACTGTGAGTTTGTGTCCACTTTTCATAGATAGATTGATTACATATCGTAGTTAACTCAATAATATTTACGTTTGGTAACCATCTTCCACGCAGTCTTATGTGCCAGCCAAAAATCATTGGTTCTATAAACGCACTGTGGGCTCTAAAATTGTGTGGACACCATTCAGTTCTTACGATTCTACCTTAATTGAAACGAATTTCGTCTTGAATGGTAGGTCTTCTTTAAGCAGGCTTAAAGTTCTAAACTGAAGTCCTTGAATGCGCCAATCTTTGACAAGTAGACAGACTGATTTTGAACTCGACCTCTCTTTTACAGACGAAGTCTTCAATGTTGTTGCTGTTGAAGGTGGTCGCTTCGATGTCAATATACGCGAACGCACCAAAACGTCTGTCTATTGGGAGGGAAAACCGATTGAGGTAAGACGCTGCATGTGGTTTTATAAGGGCACCGACTCGCGCTATATTCCATTTGAGGAGCACGTTGCCGAATTGCTGGAAGCAGAATACCGGCTAACGCTCGCTAGTGGTGAGTGGCACAAGAAGGTCAACATCTCTACCGGTGAGCAAGTAGTCTTTCATGCCCCAACGGTAATTGTGCACTTTCAGAAACAGCAAAATGTTGACGTTTGGGGCGGATCGACGGTGAGTTCAGTGAAGCTGCAATTTTTTCTTCATAGTGAAATGTCTTATTAATTTGTACAGCAAACGACAACGCGCCCACGCGTCGTTAAGCGTGATTTGGATGACTTTAGCATTGAGGCGGGTGAATCGCAGCGTGTAGATCATTTGCTATTTGTGGTTCATGGAATTGGTGCAGCGTGTGATCTTAAATTTCGACCTGTTGAAGAAGTCGGTACGTGCTTTATAAGATCTGCGCCATTTATAAATGAGCTACCTCAGAATCCGTTTCTTTTTAATTTTACAGTAGACGACTTCCGTTCCATTGCTCAGCAGCTAGTATCGGCGCATTACAAAAACTCGACGGATTTGGGTTTGGTGGGGCGCGTGGAAATTCTGCCCATCTCGTGGCATGGTCATCTGCATTCCGTGGAAATGGGCATCGATGAAAAACTCAAATCCATCACGCTGGAATCCATTCCGAAGTTACGTCACTTCGCCAACGACACCTTACTCGACGTTCTGTTCTATACCAGTCCCACGTTTTGCCAAAAAATTATGAATACAGTGGCAGCGTCAATGAATTCGGTCTATGCCAAATATTGCCTAAGACACCCCGATTTTAATGGCGGTGTCTCGGTAGCGGGTCACAGTTTGGGTTCTTTGATCCTCTTCGATTTATTGTGCCACCAACAACCACCAATCAAAAGTTCTGAACAGCAACAGAACTCGGTAAATTTAAATTAAAGTCAAATTGCGATTTGTAGAGGCAATGAATGCACGGAACTTTTTGTAGAAAAGCTTGGACCAGAAACAGGCAAAAGTTGACAAAGCCGGTGCTGCTAGCATGGTTACCACTAGTACAGCAGGAGAAACTAGCTACACTGTGGGTGAAACGGGTGCCGGACAACCGTTTATCAATTATGTGCAGTTGACGTTTCAACCCAAAAAATTCTTCGCTCTAGGCTCGCCCATAGGTTTGGACGCTCTCACCGAATCCTATCCGATTTTATGCTTTTTTTTTTTTTTTGAAATAGGTGTATTTGTTACCATACGCGGCATTGATAAGCTCGGCCTTGATTTTAAACTACCCACGTGCTCTGGATTTTATAACATTTTTCATCCTTTCGACCCGGTTGCTTACCGCATTGAGGCTTTAGTTAATCCAGACATGAAGGGTATACCACCGGTGCTTATACCGCATCACAAAGGACGCAAACGCATGCATTTGGAGCTGAAGGACACCGTGACACGTGTGGGAGCGGACTTGAAGCAACGTTTCTACGATACATTCAAAAATACACTGGAGACAGTAAACTTCTTAGGCGCCTCATCATCATCGAAGGAAAATAAGGAGAGAACGGCGAAGGAAATATTAGAGAAGGAGCTTGACAAGGTAGCGTGGGTATGGGTATGGGTGTGTGCGTAGAAGAGTAAATGTGTTATATTCTTAACTAACTATTTATTCGTAATTCGTATTTCGAATGATTCTACACGCGATTATGGCTTTACAACGCAACTTTTAGGTACTTCAGATGCAAATGCAATTGGAACAAGAGCATGAAGAGCAGCAGGAGACAGAGAGGCCGTCGTTACCGGTTAAATGTGGGCGGTCCGACTCGGTCTCTGACAGCGACTTAGTGGAAATCGAGTTTCCTTTGGGAAATCTCAATGGATCCAAACGTATTGACTATGTGCTGCAGGAAGCTCCGTTGGAATTCTTCAATGAATATTTATTTGCCCTCAGTAGCCACGTTTGTTATTGGTAAGAAAGCCAGGAAGAAATATTAAATATTATTAACAACAGCCATTCGCAGGGAATCGGAAGACACTATACTTTTTGTGATGAAAGAAATTTATACAGGTTTAGGCATCAATGCCGATAGTCAGTTGCCCCCGCAAACGATGACAATTGAGAGGCCGAGCCCCATTAATAGGGATAGTATGCTGCCGCCAGCGACTTCAGAAACTTGATGCTATTTTTCACAACAACAACAAAGGGGCACAATATTACGAAACTTACCAGAAAAGTTGACATGCGAATTGAATTCTGTAGAAAATCTTTGTTATCTGAAGTGGTTTAAAATCAAATTTAATATTTACGCGTATTGTATACACTCCTCGTATAGAATAAAAGCAATAGTTAACTTTTTTTATAAGTTTTATTATTGAAAAATGTATTTTACTTGTATTTATAAGTAAATATATCGATCGCTATAGCTTCGCCTTACAAAATTGTTTACATTGCTACGAGTAAAGAAAGAATGAACTCCATTCCACTTAGGTACGAGCCCGTTTGGCGACGTAGTAATGATTCAGGTATAATTTACTCTCGTCAATAGAATCGATGTCTTTTTCAGATAGACCATTAATTATGTTACCAATTATACTGAGCTAGACATGTGAAGAAATAAACTTAAAAATTTCAACCCAAACTTTCTAGACGAGGTGTTTTTACATCTACTTTTGACCATGTGCTCGGGTGACCAAAAGCATTTTGTAGCTTAGCCAGTGTAGCAAATGCCTGAAGGCTCTCTTGTGGACAATTATGTATAGTACCTATTTTTTCAGCGGCCAATCTAAGAACAATAGTAATATTAGAGTTTATTTTAACTACCTTTAGCGTAATGTTTTTTTTCTCTATTTCGATTTTTGTTTTCTCTGCTTTAGGTTAAAAATCAATAATAGGACAGCTCTACTGTTATGCTAAACAAGCCTGAGCTCATCAAATCAAAGATTTGGGACTGAAGAAAATACCGGTAAGTCGTAATAAACCAACCTGAATGCGTCTCCATGTATTTCCTTAATATCGGACACGTTTAGATAGCAAACGATGTTACCCAATAGCATTAGATCGTACTCTGAGTAGGTCTTGGGCGTTTTGCCCAACCACTCGTAACGCACTTTTTGTGCCACGATATTCATTTGCTCTTTCTCGAACACGGTGGTGTTCTTTTGATCCTTGGAGCTAATGTCTACTTCAAAACCTATCGTTCCAATAGCACCAAAAGCTTCAACAACTTCTACTTGTTCCATACGAATATTCTGCAATTCATAAGTGGGTATCGCTGTTAGGACTCCACCAAGGGCTTTGTACGTCTCGGGTGGTATATTTTCAAGACCACCAAATGCCTTTAAAATGCAATTTCCATTCACAAGTGCAAAGACATTTGAACTAATTCAATACAAACCATTTTGACTAGTGTCTATATATTGCGTTTTATATCTTCTGAAATAAAACGGTCACCTAAATCTCGTAGGCAACGCTCCAAACTTGGCCAATTCATGTATTTTATTCCTTTTTCCGTCAGTGTTGTGTAACAATCGAAAGAGAAAACGTCGTTGTAGAGTACAGATAGCAATAACATTACTAAGCTCGTTCGTAGGATGTTGTTCATTCTCTGCAATAGCAAATATTAATGCCTCTGTGTCCTACATTGGTCCGTACAACTGTATCCCAACTGATTCATTCTGAAAATTACTTGTCAGTCTTGATGAATCGGATGTCTCTTTAAATATTCTACGTGAATAATTGAAAAAAGCCAAAAGTCAAGTCATTCTGATAAAATATCGATTTATGTAATCTTCGACAGAGAATTGAGTCGAATTCAAATTTTTATTTTTAATTTTTTCGTTATAATTTCTCTTAAATAATCTTTAACGGTTATATTAAATCGATAAGAAATATTAGAGGTTTTGTTGTATTACATTTAAGCGACAACATCGGTCGCTCCAGCAGAAGATTTGTTGACATCTTTTAAATGATTAAAAGATTATGATTTAAAGTAATTTTTTCTCAATAATACATTGCTTGTTATTTTGCTAAACGAATATGTTCTTATTCTATATTTTTCCTATATCACTAAATCCTTATGATGATGATGGTTGTTGAAATTGCCTGAACCCATTGCTAAGAGCCTGAAGAAATGAAAACAGTGCATTACATTCTTTGTATGCATCGCAAATAATTGTTAGATCGTCCTAGTTTAGGAGCTATAAAGGTAACGCAAAAGGAATATAGTAATTTTCTTAAATATACATTCGTATTTCTCTGGTCGAACTACACAATTACAACCTTTAAGGTCGAAAAACCTTTAACAATCAGTTGAATTATGCTAGACTGTACAATATTCGCTATTCTAAAGATTATAAAACTCAAACTGGAGTGTTTTTTGGTTCGTGAATACTTGGAGACTAGAATACAGTAACGTTACCCACAGAGGTCTAGTACTTATCAGCAACAAGATCGGCAATATCATCTACAGCTTCATTCAGTGACGGCTTGTTCAGCAGAAGCAGAGTTGACGATTTGTTGGTGTTGTTATTGCTTAGGCTAAACGTAGGCAAATCCAGATTCAATGAATGCTGCAGCTGTTGAAACTCATGTTGAATTTGGCCCACCACCGCTGGCAGCTGAGGGCTGGTGTGTTGATTATGATGATGATGATGGTGGTGAAAATGATTGTGCTGCTGTGAGTGCTGTGGTTGGTGGGACTCTTGCATATGATCCAACTGACTAGCAGATTCGTACGAACCGCCGCCAATCACTCGCTGATGCATTTGTGGGAGCTTATCGTCCAGCAGAGAGTTATCCAAGTTGAGTATACATTCAGCCTTGAAGTTATCGATCGTAAACTGATCAACATTTAGGTATTTCATTTCGTCGTATGTTGAATTGGAAACTTCTAGGTCCAGTGATTGCGTTAGTGCATTATGCGCGAAGTTATTTGTATGATGAGCGCCGTCGACATCTGATGTTGTATTGATGTTGGCTAACGAAGTTGGCGGTAAGGGCGGAGGCGTTGTTGACGAGACCACTGCTGTCATGGCAGACAGCGTTGCGGACGAAGGATAGGCAGTCCACTCCATAGACAGGCCGTTGCCCCGCTCAAGCCCTACTTGATCGATATTTAAATTCAGAAAGATATTCGGTGACATGCGCGTGGGTGACAGATTATTGTCGAAAGTCACTTTGGGTTCGTTGTCCAGCGAGTTGGACGATTGTGGTGGCGTATCCGGTAGTAAAGCATTACCTGGAATTAAGCGAATTGAAAAGTGTCTAACCCAATACAATAATGGCAAAATACATCAATCTTATGACGATGTTGAACATATTGTACCTAATGAATTATCCAACTGACTTATTATATTCTCTTCGAATGGTGGCGATTGGAGGTCATCTATGTCCTTAAGAATTCCCTTTTCCTGCTTACGCCATTTTGCACGTCGATTCTGGAACCATACTTGAACACGAGCCTCTGTTAGCTCAATGCGGACCGCCAACTCTTCTCTAAAAAAGACATCGGGATAGTGCGTTCGTTGAAAGGCTCTTTCTAGCTCTTGTAATTGTAGGGAGTTGAAAGTGGTCCTGAAATAGGTGCCAATACCAATGCCATTAGTCAAATTGATTTAACGAGACGATCATAATTGTTATTAAAACAATATGATTTTTGTGGTATTGCTGATCGCCTTAAAGGTCTTGAAAGGTTTCTGTGTTATAGGCCTTTAAACTTGGATAATTTTATCTTTATTTTCTGCAATTTAATGCTCAATAGAATAGAAAAAACCCCAATTTTTGTTTATTTGGCTACTTAATTAAGAACTTAGTAAAAATAAGTTAAATTTATTTTGTAAAATTAGCACAAGAAACGTTACAATAACAAATTCCACTTGTAATAATTATTATATAGATTTAATAGTAGCCAGAGTTATAAGTCTTAACAGAAGGAAACATTAAGCACTATCAAAAACTCTTAATTATCTAAAAATTTAAAAACTAAAATACTAAGTCCTTTTTAACATTTCGCTGTAATAAGACAAAAATACAATAGTAAACAACCAAACGAGAAAAGCATGATAAAGTAACACTTTCCAAGCTTAATAAGGTTCAGAGTATAGAGCTATTTTTGAAAGAACTTTCCAATATATTTTCATCGATTTACTCATAATTCTTTTCTTTCATCTTTTGGAACATTACAAAGTTAAAGTTAATGCCTCCCATGAATATTTTAACTTTTCGGGCAGATACCTTATCTAAAATTTAGCCCACATGTTGAATGTTAAAGATTTTCATTTAATTTTTTTAATAGTTTTTAATTATACGAAACAATCTTTTTCCATAAATCGTTTGAATGAATGAACATTTTTTTATGATTGATTTTAATACTTATTTTCTACTAAGTATATTTTTAAACAATGTAGTTCAACGACATGCAGCTATGTATTTCCCTATTCGTCATGCAAATATCACATACAGAGAGAGAGAGAGAGAGGGTCCGTCCATACACATAATCCAGTCATAATCCAACGAACAAATAAAAGTGGGCGCCAAGATATAAAATTGCACGAAAAGGTAAAACAAAACAAAAGGTTTCGCGAGGCGGTAATAATCAAGAAAGGAAAATGAAAAATAAATAAAAATTGGAAAGAATAATGTTGGGAAGAAGAAATCGGAAGAAGAATGAATAATGCTGACGGTGATAATACGAAGAATTTAAAATCGATTCGATTCGATTCTTCAACTAACAATGAGACAAGTTCTGAAAAGATGACTTGATTTTCATTTCATTAAAATTGTGTAAACTATTGCAACCCTTTGCAATGCCATGCCATTATATGCACGATTACACATTTTCAGTGCTATATAATTATATGCATAACATTAATAATAATAATAACTTTTATTGAATACTGTGTGGACAGATTATTAAAATGTATGTATGGTAGATAAAAAATTAAAATATTTGCAAGGGCTCGTTTTAAGTGTAGAAAGAATCCTTTGATCACTTCAAAGTGATCCTTTCACCTTTCGGCACTTACCTGTACCTTCGCTGCTTCCGTTTCATGTTCGACCTTTCCATGCACTCTGGAACAACAAACTTTTTTTGGGTGATATATTGCTGTCACAGATATTGTTTTGTCGTAAAAATACAACAATATTTAAAATGTCCTTTTCGTTTACATTTATGTATTTATTGTAGTTCTTCGGTTATTTTTCGAAGAATACTTTTACTAGCAACATTGGTAAGGTTTCTACGCCCTAATGGTTGCTTTCTTTCATCGGTCTTAAAAATAACACCCGAAAATATTTTACGTACAAATTGTTAAACTCGTACGAGTTATTTCAATATTGTTTATAGGCTCTTTCTCGCACTAGGTAGTAGCCCAATTGGTCTAATAATTTATTTTATGCAGTTTTACACTAATCCCATACGGCAGCGTAATTTTTTTAACTTTTAATTTTATTTCCTTTTTTTTCTTCGTGGTTCTAGGAAAATATCGAACGACGTGTTATAACCTACAGAACTATATATTGCACTGTCGAAGGCACCAACTAGACTGATTTAGGGGGTTGTTGTGGCACGGCGTGAACTTTGAAAGTTTGCTAAAGAAGCCTTAGAAATAATATTGTATTTATTTATTTATATTTCTTTAGTCTAGTTTTCAGATATATATACTATATTACATATGTATATATTATAAATTTTTTTTTAGTTCTATTATCCTTATTTTATATTCGGGGGGGGGGTAGAGGAGATGATTACAGAAAGGAAGGAAGGAAGACAAAAAAAAAATATTCCAAATAAAATGCATGTAAGGTTTTCATATTTTCTAATGATTTTTAGAATCATAATAGAATCAAATTCTTAAAGATATTCTTTAAATTTGAAAGAGAAAAAGATTATATTTTAACTAGAAAAACCCAATCTTCTGAATATGACTTCTTAATATCGTACCAAATACTTTCAATACACTCTGAAATATTTGAAAAGAAAGAAAATTATCAAGTTTACTGGAAGACTTTTAATTTTATTGATGACATTATATCTAACTTGCGATATTACATTATTATTATGTTAATTGAAAAATGTTTCTTTATTTTTACAAAAGGTGCTTGTGCTATCATTGTCTTCTCTGATTTTTTAAAAAAAATGAACACAGGGACATTTTTTCTGATGAGAAACAATAATAACCTCCATGGAGAGCATCATCGTATAAGGACGTTACAAATTTTTAAGAAATTTGGTATTAATTTTTAGTAAGCAGTGCCTTACGGAATATACTCTTGCATATGGTAAATTTAGACAAAAATTCATTCATGATCGCACCCTGCAAAAGACAATAAGAACTATTCGCTTTCAGCTTTTAGTTCTATTTCTCCTTTTTCCCGACACCTCTTTCTTTTGGTTAGACACACGAACACCCACCTACGCTCATACTGAACACACCAAGCCACATACATATGACAAGATATGACCTGACCGTCTCTATTACAAAGCTTTGTTGTATGTACATATGTAATATGAGTCGCGCTCTATTGTTTGGATGGACCAGACAGACGTTAATGCATTAAAAATTGGCATTAAGAGTATCCTTCCGAGTTTCTAACGAGTAGTTTCCATTTCATGAGATATCATGAGATGCTGTATAAATAAGAAATTCTGGTACGAACCAGGTTTATTTGATTGGCGGAGCTTTCGCAATCTACGCGCCATGCTAAAATGGGTAAGCAAGTTTGAAAATTTGACAAATTAATAGGCCTATAAAGTTTAATAGTTTCTTCAACAGTACCCATTCGTATATATGGCGTTACTTGGAATGGCATACAGTAGTCACTTACTAGAGGACCATTCAGGAGAACAGCTACCGATAGCTCGCTTGCCAGCAGCGAGCGGTGAAAATGTTGCTCACAAAAGAGTTTCTGCAGATGTCGCCGAACTTGACAAGAATCGTGACGTATTCCTTTACCAGGCAGTAAATGCTTATAATGATGAACTCGATGTAAGGACCGGATTCGACAAATTCAAACGGTACAGGTTATATGTACATATTTATTACGCAGAGTAACGCAGCTTAATATTGTTGTCGATTTCAGTGATTTTCAGACAAAGAACCGCGATGTTGGTGACAATGGTAGTTACAATGACCTTTTGGGATTGCAAGTGTCCCCTTCCAACAGCTTTGTTGCTGATAATGTAGCCGTCGCTGGTAATGAGATAACTTCAATTTCGAATAAACCCGGAAGTAAAGACACTTCAAGAGTACCATTTCGGGCAACTTACATGGATGAATTCTATGAAGATCAATCACTGAGGGATCATGATGGACTTGGAAAACGTGGTGGTGGGAGTTCTGCTTCTATGAGTTGTGATTGTAAAGTGAAGGTACGTGGTCTACAATACAATATATTAATTGTAGGTATGTAAAACGATCTTAGTTGCAAAATTTCAAATTTGTGCAATTATATACAAATTGGAAGTTCGTCAAAATCCAAGAAATTGTCTGATTTCTAATTGTCTATTTCGATTTCTATTTTTATTATTATTTTATTATTTTGTGTGTATGTGGCTTCATATGATATACATAGGTACGTTTATAATTATTTCCTGACTATTCACAGAATGATTTACTTGATTTGGGCCAACAACATTTTCCGCGATATCTTTTAAATGCAGTATGTCAACGAGAAATGGCTAATGACCATCCACCGAAATGTCGCCGTGGCTCACATTGCAAAGCATTGGAGTATAAAGTGAAGGTTCTCACATTCCGGAACATATTTGATCGTTCAGGAAACGACCCGGCGCTCGCCTGGTTACCGGATGATTTGCGCCAATTATGGAGATTTAAGACAGTTACTATTGCTGCGGGCTGTTTCTGTTCATATTAGATTATGTTGTGCGAGATGTTGTTAAAAATTCAAAAAATGTGAAGAATTTGTAGAGAAAGTACATATTTTAAAGATATTCTCATATTTGTCTTGATCAAATGCCAATGGGTAATTCGAAAGATCCGGAGTGGGTGACTTATACATCATTGCGATATCTACTTCCTGTTTTTATATAAACTTTTTTAAATGCTCTGGTTATTTAAAAATGTTTCGAAAGGATTGATTGGTTCTTTCAAAATGGCTTGACTTCAATGACTGCACTTTTGTCCTTCTAAATGGGAGAGACATGAATCTCCAGCAGGTGATTGTTTAACAAATTTTGTCCTAGGAGATTTTGTTTTGGAGATTTCGTGCCCAACCAACCCCTTCTAAATTTTCGCCGCTACTATTTTCCCTGTCCATGTGGAAAGCGCCTTCTTTTTTTTTGTTTGAACAACCGTAGCCCCTTTCAATAGCTTTTTGTTTTAGTAAGCGTAGAGAAGGTACAAAACTAGTTTCTGATCCCCCCGCCATACTACGGTATTGAACCTCGTCATTATTGCCAGTATTTGGATTCGGATTCCTTACGGTAGTGCAACTTAACGTTTCGTTTGAGTCAAGCTCTAAACTTGAGAGAAATAATTGGGCCTTTTTCCGTTCAACATTTTTACCAGTACGACGAGAATGCGTAATAATTTCTATTGTCTGCTCTGTTATTTGTGCGCTTCGTGTTGGTTCTTTTCCTTGACAACATTCAACAGGACTACGAGAATGCGGAACAATTTCTATTGTCTGCTCTGTTATTTGTGCGCTTCGTGTTGGTTCTTTTCCTTGACAACATTCAACAGGACTACGAGAATGCGGAACAATTTCTATTGTCTGCTCTGTTATTTGTGCGCTTCGTGTTGGGTCTTTTCCTTGACAACATTCCACAGGACTACGAGAATGCGGAACAATTTCTATTGTCTGCTCTGTTATTTTTGCGCTTCGTGTTGGCTCTTTTCCTTGACAACATTTAACAGAACTACGAGAATGCGGAACAAATTCTATTGTCTGCTCTGTTATTTTTGCGCTTCGTGTTGGTTCTTTTCCTTGACAACATTCGACAGAACTACGAGAATGCGGAACAATTTCTATTGTCTGCTCTGTTATTTGTGCGCTTCGTGTTGGTTCTTTTCCTTGACAACATTCAACAGGACTACAAGAATGCGTAACAATTTCTGTTGACGGCTTTGTAGCTTCCCTTGACCGTGTTGACGCTTTTTCTTTTAAACTGTCGCCAGACCTCTGAGAATGTTGAATTATTTCTGCCGACAGCGATCTTGATACGTAGTCTATAGTTTCTATTGACCGTGTTGATGCTTTACTGTCACTAGAACTCTGATAATGCGGAATAATTTCTTCCGGCTGCGATCTTGGTAAGTGGTTTATAACTTCTCTGGATCGTGTTGACGTTTTTTCTTCTAAACCGTTGGTAGTTCCCTGAGAATGCGGAATCATTTTTTCCGGCTGCGATCTTGGTGAATGATCTATAACTTCTCCGGATCGTGTTGACGCTTTTCCTCCTAAGCTTTTAGAACTAGGAATAAAAAGTACTGATTGCTCTAAAACTTCTCTGGATCGTGTTGACGATTTTCCTCCTAAGCTTTTAGAACTAGGAATAATTAGTACTGATTGCTCTAGAGCTTCTCTTGATCGTGTCGACTTTTTTTCTTTTAAACCGTTGGTAGATCCCTGAGAACGCGGAATAATTTTTTCCGACTGAGATATTGGTAAGTGATCTACAACTTCTCTGGATCGTGTTGACGTTTTTCCTTTTAAATCGTTGGTAGACCCCTGAGAACGCGGAATAATTTTTTCCGACTGCGATCTTGGTGAGTGATCTACAACGTCTCTGGATCGTGTTGACGTTTTTCCTTTTAATTCGATGGTAGATCCCTGAGAATGCGGAAAAATTTTTTCCGACTGCGATCTTGGTGAGTGATCTACAACTTCTCTGGATCGTGTTGACGATTTTCCTCCTAAGCTTTTAGAACTAGGAATAATTAGTACTGATTGCTCTAGAGGTTCTCTGGATCGTGTTGACGTTTTTCCTTTTAAATCGTTGGTAGATCCCTGAGAATGCGGAATATTTTTTTCCGACTGCGATCTTGGTGGGTGATCTACAACGTCTCTCGATCGTGTTGACGTTTTTCCTTTTAAATCGTTGGTAGATCCCTGAGAATGCGGAATAATTTTTTCCGACTGCGATCTTGGTGAGTGATCTACAACTTCTCTGGATCGTGTTGACGATTTTCCTCCTAAGCTTTTAGAACTAGGAATAATTAGTACTGGTTGCTCTAGAGCTTCTCTGGATCGTGTTGACGTTTTTTCTTTTAAACCGTTGGTAGATCCCTGAGAATGGGGAATAAATTTTTCCGACTGAGATATTGGTGAGTGATCTACAACTTCTCTGAATCGTGTTGAGGTTTTTCCTTTTAAATCGTTGGTAGATCCCTGAGAATGCGGAATAATTTTTTCCGACTGCGATCTTGGTGAGTGATCTACAACGTCTCTGGATCGTGTTGACGTTTTTCCTTTTAATTCGTTGGTAGATCCCTGAGAATGCGGAATAATTTTTTCCGACTGCGATCTTGGTGAGTGATCTACAACGTCTCTGGATCGTGTTGACGTTTTTCCTTTTAAATCGTTGGTAGACCCCTGAGAACGCGGAATAATTTTTTCCGACTGCGATCTTGGTGAGTGATCTACAACGTCTCTGGATCGTGTTGACGTTTTTCCTTTTAATTCGATGGTAGATCCCTGAGAATGCGGAAAAATTTTTTCCGACTGCGATCTTGGTGAGTGATCTACAACTTCTCTGGATCGTGTTGACGATTTTCCTCCTAAGCTTTTAGAACTAGGAATAATTAGTACTGATTGCTCTAGAGGTTCTCTGGATCGTGTTGACGTTTTTCCTTTTAAATCGTTGGTAGATCCCTGAGAATGCGGAATATTTTTTTCCGACTGCGATCTTGGTGGGTGATCTACAACGTCTCTCGATCGTGTTGACGTTTTTCCTTTTAAATCGTTGGTAGATCCCTGAGAATGCGGAATAATTTTTTGCGACTGAGATCTTGGTGAGTTATCTGTAACTTCTCTGGATCGTGTTGATGTTTTTCCTTTTAAATCGTTGGTAGATCCCTGAGAATGCGGAATAATTTTTTCCGACTGCGATTTTGGTGAGTGATCTGTAACTTCTCTGGATCGTGTTGATGTTTTTCCTTTTAAACTCTTAACAGTTCCCTGAGAATGCGGAATCACTTTTTTCGACTGTGATCTTGGTGAGTGATCTGTAACTTCTTTGGATCGTGTTGACGCTTTTTCTTGTAAACTCTTGGCAGTTCCCTGAGAATGCGGAATCACTTTTTTCGACTGTAATCTTAGTGAGTGATCTGTAACTTCTTTGGATCGTTTTGACGCTTTTCCTTTTAAGCCGTTGGTAGTTCTCTGAGAATGCGGAATCATTTTTTTCGTCTGCGATCTTTGTGAGTGATCTGTAACTTCTTTGGATCGTTTTGATGCTTTTGCTTTTAAACTGTTGGTAGCACTATCAGAATGCGGTATAATTTCTGCCGACCGCGATTTTAATGAGTAGTCTATAGTTTCTCGAGAAAGTGTTGCACCACAAAAATGAGATTTTGGTGAGCGAGAATGCGGAATTTCTCCCGGATGGCTTATAATTTCTCGGGATCGTGTTAGTTCTTCTCCTTTTAAACCATCAATAGAACTTCTAGAATGCGATTTTGGTAAGTGGTCTATAGTTTCTCGAGATGGTATTGCACCATAAAAATGCGGTTTTGGTGAGTGAGAACGCGGCGTTTCTTGCGGAGAAGTCTTCCCGATTTTTTCCTCTTCACTCTTTGAACTCGACGCTTGATTGTTTCGCGAATTGTCTAAGAGTCTTTTCAGAAGCAAGCACAGAGTCCTTTCCTGGTCGCTGACACCACCAGTATTTCCGCAATCACATGTTCGTTGTTGTTGTTGCGGCCGATTGCAGCAAAAAAATGGGGCTCCTTCCTCTGCAATATTCGTCTGCCTCCTGTGATTATAGGGGGGGCTTGTGCTGCATGGAAACTGCCTTTGGCAGGTCTCAAAGTCGTTACAATGCGCTCTTTGGGACAAGCATGTTTGATGATACCAGCATGCACGGCTATATGCGCATTGGTAACCGAGTGGAATTAATTTTTTATAAGGACATTGAGAACAATGCGCCGCCGCCACTCCTTGGCCACTGATGTCTTTATGACCACGGCGACCATCTTGAGCATCAGCACATTGAGTATTTTGACGATTCTGTTGATTCCGAGAGCCCGTAGGACCCTGAAGAGGAACATATCGAGTTCCACTCGAAGAAGGCAGCGGGGCACAAGGACGATTAGCAGGAAATGGTTGTTTCCTCTGAGGTAGGTACTCCTCAACGTTGTTCACGAGAGCAGAATAAGAAAATAAAGTGGACATTAAAAATATATTCTGTATTAGATCTCTCAATGCCTGCATTTGCGCTGGGCTGCGCTCATTGTTGTCCATAACGACGGTGCAGTGCAGTTTACAGATTTGGATGATCGGATGAAGCACACAACAATTTGTTCATATGAAGCCAAGCTGCCAAGCTTTTACTTATTTTAAGACAATATAGACATTCTGTAAAGAAACCTTTTATACTAAATGTTTATTAATATAATGGTTACATTCTGTTTACATTTTCATTCTATGTAAATGCGAAATCTTCCTGAATTTCTGAATGTGAAAGCAACAAAAATTTATATGATTTTTTTTTTAATTTTGGAAATTTTTATTTTACGGCTGGCTGTCTTGTCGAACTTTTCTTAAACACATAATATATTTCTCATGGCCATCAAAGATCACAAAAAGTTAATAAGTATTTGCTTTGGCCTCAACAATTTGGACTGAAAGGCTTCAATAGCATCTCCTCCAAAGCATCTCTTTCCCAATCGTAATTAGTTCCTAAATCGAACTCAAATCCTCTGTGTATTTTAGTCTTTATTAAGCGATTTATTATACGAATTCCGAATAGCATTATTATTGAAATGGTATTACAATTAGCTGAAGTGCTAATTCGCAATCCTCTTTGGAACATTAGTTACAGTTCCTTGCATAAGATCTATAGTTCGTATGATTCAATTATGTAGAAAAATGGCTGCTCCCGACCGCTTAAGCAATGCTCTCTTACCAATGGTAGCAATGTCGTCAGCCTTTGACATTCTTTATGCTAGTCCGCCTCGACACATATACCTTTGTCGCCAGTTCATTTGATTGACTCGCTTCGTCTCTCGAACCAAATTTTTACAGCGCCCACAAGAATCATCTGCACCCATAAGACCATGCCCACAGACACAAAAGTCGTACTTAGTTGACCTCCCCCCTTCATCGCATGCACTTTCCAACCACTTGGTTATTTTTCCGGTCCGTTGCATTACTCTTGGCGACTTCTTTAGATTTGTTGCTTTTGTTGGTTTAATTTTCCTGTTCTGCGTTTTCAAGTTTTTTAAGAGTAGATCGCAATCAATCTGCTCCATTTCTTCAGCAATATTTTTCAAACTGGAACTATTTGAATGGCTGTTATCAATAATGTTCACTTCTTCTGCGAGAATTTTATATTCATCCGTCATTGGAAATGCAGTCTTTAAAAGAGCAGAGATTTTGCTATCAATTGATTCTTCATCATGCTCTTGTAAAAATGGTGAACGTACCAGATAGTCGCTTTCGGGAGCTGGATTATCCAGAAATGTATTCTTTTCTGAAATAATATTCGGAATAATATTGAAACTTAATTTTTCTTCACTACGCCCTTGTTGCAAAGATCTGGAACAGGAGCACAGTGAACATCCACTTTCGGGAGTTGGATTATCCAGAAATGTGTTCTTCTGTGAACCACACGAAATATTATTAGGAATAATATTGAAACTTAATTTTTCTTCACTACGCCCTTGTAAAGATCTGGAACAGGAGCATTGTGAACATCCACTTTCGGGAGTTGGATTATCCGCAAAAGTATTCTTCTCTGAAATAATATTCGGAATAATATTGAAACTTAATTTTTCTTCACTACGGCCTTGTTGTAAAGATCTGGAACAGGAGCATGGTGAACATCCACTTTCGGGAGTTGGATTATCCGGAAATATATTCTTCTCTGAACAACACGAAATAATATTCGGGATAATATTGCAACTTAATTTTTCTTCACTACGCCCTTGTTGTAAAGATCTGGAACAGGAGCATGGTGAACATCCACTTTCGGGAGTTGGATTATCCGGAAATATATTCTTCTCTGAACAACACGAAATAATATTCGGGATAATATTGCAACTTAATTTTTCTTCACTACGCCCTTGTTGTAAAGATCTGGAACAGGAGCATGGATTATCCGGAAATATATTCTTCTCTGAACAACACGAAATAATATTCGGGATAATATTGCAACTTAATTTTTCTTCACTACGCCCTTGTTGTAAAGATCTTGAACAGGAGCATTGTGAACATCCGCTTTCGGGAGTTGGATTATCCGGAAATGTATTCTTCTGTGAAATAATATTCGGAATAATATTGAAACTTAATTTTTCTTCACTACGCCCTTGTTGTAAAGATCTAAAACAGGAGCAAGGTGAACATCCGCTTTCGGGAGTTGGATTATCCGGAAATGTATTCTTCTCTGAACAACACGTAGTCATTAATTTTTGAATAACATTGCAACTTAATTTTTTTTCATCATGCTCTTGGTGTAAAGAACAACTAGAACAGTCGCATAATGTTATTAGAGATTCAATTTCTGGTGCTGATTTTTTAATAGGCATATTCTTTTTTGTCGCATTCTGATACACTGGAGTATTTTTTTCGTTATTTATAGTCTCCGCCGCTACCGAAATGATTTCTATACTATGTCGATCATCATGCCCTTGTTCTAAGCATGCTGTGCGGAATTCCTGAGATACTTCTTCGTGAAGAATGTTGTCCTTTTCAAGTGGCATGACTTCGACAGCCACAGACGGGCTGAATTTACTTGTGCTGGTGTTTTCACCAATGTCAACGAATTCCTGTTTTCGAGCCGAACCGGAATGTAATACTGGTGACATATTTTCGCCTTGAATACGGAGTGCAAGGTAATATTTTTTTTCTGCTTCGTCATCATTTATTGTTACTCTGACAAGCAATGTTTGAATTGATGGCTGTGAGCTTTCACTTCCGCCGGTATACCTGGTGTCTTTCTGCATATCTTCACAGTCGCAAGATGAAGTCGGCAGCGCGGGTTCTTCAGGATTTACACTCACATCAGCTCCAAGCGATTGAAATGGATAGCTTAAAGTTGTTTGGGTTTGGTTATTTGAGTGTTTAAAGCTAGGATTTGTCGCGCTGTTTATGTTGTTTTCGACCGCAACGAAATCATTTTGAACCGATGGGCTATGCAGCCTTAAATCTTCAACGAAAACCGCAGACTTGTCGTCTTGTTTGATGTTCTTGGTGGTGGGCGAAGACGAAGGCTTTAAATCGTCTTCCTCATCAGTTTCATCATCAAAGAAATTCAATTCATTTTCCATCACATTCTGAGTATGAGGCGGAGCTTTTTCCGAGGGCTGCTTGTCGATATCCATTTTTCAATTTTCACTGTACTATTTTTTTCGAATCGTTGCACTTTTATGTAATTTTAAAACTCTCTTTAGTGACCAAGTCATTACATTCGCGGGCATTACATTACGAAAGTTGGGATTATTTATGGTAATTTTTTCTATTCATAATTGAACCTTTTATTTTGAAAGCATTTATTGTAATTTTGATACTGACAGGTTTACAAAAGCGTATTTTTTTTCAAAAATGATAAAAGAATTTAGGTAAAAAAAGAAACTACAAATACATAGTTGTAAGTTTATACTTATGTATCGTATATGTATATTAAAATTCTATCATTCTGCAATTCGTACTTATCTCATTCTTGGGAAATTCGTACTTAAGAATTCTTTAGAAAGGTTTTGTGCAGATTAGAATCGTAGATTCTTATACGTAAAACCGTGTAAACCGAATACCAACTAAGATATGTACTTTTCAATTGATTGTAAAATTTTTATTTAATTATAAATGTATTACCAGAGCTATCGCATAATACGAGTTTTTAAAAAGGTGCACGTTTCTCTGGTTCTAAGAAAGAGCTTCGAGAGTAACCAGTTTTATATTGATAGCATGGAATGTGATTTAGAATTACTGCAAATTATTTTTCGCAAAAGGTCTAGGTCTTCCAATTCGTTATTTTAAACTTTAAGTAGAGGAGAGATCGTGAAAATCAATCCGGAGCAAGGTGCTTTCATTCTCTTCCTACGAAGTACTCCAGCTCTTATGGATTTCTACTAAAAATTTTGACCGTTTATCTTGAAAGTAGCAGAAGTCCATAATTTTTTCATTCAAAATATTAACAGATTTGTATTTTTAATGTAATGCAGTTCTTAACTAAAACTGAATGCAAAAAATCAGAAATGCATACCAGAATAAACGTTTTCTCATTATTAACTCCATATTTTTGATTAAGTGCACTTAAACCACTTTCAAACTAAGCGCTCAATTTAAAAAGTTATTGTATTTAGCGCTGCTTTTCTCTTTTGTCTAAATATGTGATATGTGACGAGTGCTACTATTACTCGCACTGTGAAAGATCTTGCCTCTAAATAAAACTTTTACTTAACCAACAGGAATTTCAGTTTTTCATTTCTTCACGGAGTACGCATTATACAATTTACATTTTATTATGATTATTATTTTAAAATATAAATTCATGGCTGAAATCTTAAATTTATATTAACTTAAAGTTGTTAATTTAAACATTTGTGCATAAGTATTTACAAAGTTTCGCTCTAAGTAGTACTTAAAGCTTTACTTATCAGAAAGGAAAACACTTTTTAAAAACAGGAACTAGAATTAAAACCTATTCAACGTAATAATCACTTTTATTTAATTAAAGTCTAGTTTAAGCAAACAAATATGTCGTTTTCATAGACGTAGAATTACTTAAATTTCAAATGATTTCTATGGACAACTTTACAGTTATATACCTTTCCAATTTCTCATACAAATATCTACAAAAATGATTTAACATTTACAATTCTATAGGCAAATTTACAGCGATTTTATTATGATCCATTTAGTTCTATGATCTGCAAAAAGGTTTTTTTGCAAAACCTTTTTACAAAACCTTATTATGTTGGTTGAAGGGATTTTTTCTCTTTGGGGTCCATAGGCAACTCCTCGACTGCATCATCGACTGCATTAATTATAGTATCATTGGGTGTGGTAGCATCTTCAGTTGTGGCTGGAGGCGAGGACATTGTTCCGTTCACGCTATCTACGTCGTCTACCAAAAAAGTGACTGGCGATTGTGGAGAATTACGCGTCTTCGTGTTACGCTTTTTGATATTAAGCATTAAATCAACTTCAATATCAGAATCCATTTCGTTTTCAGAAAGCGAAAGAGATGTGCCAGTGCGTTTTAGCTTTAGATGGCGGCTCTAATAGAGAAGTCCCAATTTCATTTTAAATTTTTAAGCAAGCAATTTCATTCACAAATTGATGAACTTACGGCACGATAGGCGGAAGGTTCTGATATGTAGCCATCAAAATCCTCATCTTCACTGAAAAAATAATTCGGCATCAGGTTACGGTCCACATGCGTCTCGGGCAGTTTGCAAACTATTTGTGCCAGATCGATGAAGGTATATTCGCTGAGTGTAGTGTGATTGTCTCTCTTCGGCGGCTCCTTAATAAACCATTGGTTGAAACGTCCCAAGCGCCCCGCTTTAGCCATGATGTCGAAATAGTTTTTGCCATAGACGTAGCCCACATCGCGTATTTCATCGAAACTGCTGAAGGCAAGTGTTTTGTATTTGTCAATCGGCGGCCGGATGTATTCGCAATAATCGGAATTTTTCACTTCCTGGAAAGTAAATATGATTTTTTTGGTAATATGTAGGTATGTACATACATATCAGTTAGTTATCTGCTGAAAATATGGCGATATATTATTTAGATTTAAATCATAATATGGAATTTTAGATTCTCACAATTAACTGAAGCCAATTTATTATGACTAAAATTGTGTAAATTTTTTGTTTTTAAATTCATCTCACCTCTAACTGACGGACGCATGAGACATAGGCCAAGCGCGATTGTATGTCGGGCAGATCGGGTACTTTCACGGGCGCCGTAAAAGGATTCCATTTCTTATACAGCAGCCACCAGCCGGAAAGGTCATCGCCATAATTTGTCAGATCGGTATCGTCTTGAGAACCAACGTCTATGGCTATAATATGTGCGGCGCCAAGGTTGTGCATGACATCAGCTGCAATCAAGAGGGCGGAAGCAAAACTACGTTATTAGCTGTGCTAAACATCATCTGTATGTATTGTACATATTGCAAATAATCATCAGTGATCTAGCATATAGAGCAATTACCAACAATTATCTTATAACAATGGAATATTTCGATTAGAGATACTGATTGATTGATACAAACTATGAGGACGATAATAAAATTTCAACATTGCAGAGAGGAGGAAAATGAGAAACATTTTTTACCGTGAAATAGTGCGAGGGCATGCACTAGCTAAGAAGTAACTCTATGCTAATAAGAAATACAAGAATAATTAAAAGCCAATACATATTTACTATTCATAAATACGAAAAATTCAATGTGAAGCGGATTTTACCTGGCACATTATTGGTATAGCAGCCATCTAGCAAAAGGTGGCCATCTTTATAGTCGCAAAATGGTGGAAATACGCCGGCTATTGACATGCTGGCACGCACGTAGCGCCACAAATGACCTACGATTATTACAGATTGGTGTTGTTGGTAGATAGTACGATGTTGTTGGTGTTTTTTTCGATTATGTGCAAGTTATGAATGTATGTTTTGTCTAATCGGTACACATTAACAGTATATAAATACATACATATATGAAGGTATGTACTAATAGTGCTTAGATAGTAATTATTTATGAAGGAGGATACGATACGATAGATATTGATATGAGATAAACATAAAAGGAAAATACCGAATCGATATATATTGATATGAGATAAACATAAAACGAAAATACCGAATCATATTGAGATATTATTATGGCTTTTAAAACATAAAATTTAAAAACTGAGTGCCGAATTATTTCTTAATTATGCTAATGCAAACTGGTTGTGTATTATTCTAATACTGTATTGTCCGCCATTCTCTAATCGGAGTGAGTACCTCGTTTAAGAGATAATTTACAGCCGGGCGTGCACGTGTTAAGAGAGAGAAGATTAAACAAATTCTGAGTTTTTTACATTACAATTAATTTTTTATTTTCTAGAAATAAGAATTTTGATGCCTTAATATTTCGGAATTATGTAGCTTAGGTGCGTAGTTTAATACAGACAATACGATTTCAATTATTAAAGAAATTGCATATACACAGAAAAAAAAGCAAATCGACCGATTCTTAAGCTTAGGTTTGTTGCATTTTTCCAAAACGCGAAGGCATATTTCAATCAGATAAAAATTAGGTAACAAGTTTTTTTTTCCTTGAAATTTTTCCACTCTGCAATGCATTTGAAATTTCATTTTTTTTCTTCTGCTCAGTCAATAGCTTGAGATTGATTTAATCTAATTGATAATCTTCTTTTTAGTTTTTGTTGCTCCACGTTCAAAGTTTTATTTAAAATTTTTAAGAAATACTTTAATTACCTGGCAAATTATTTACATATCCACCGTCCAGTAAGAGATGCCCATCTTTGGGATCACAAAGTGGTGGCATGTAGCCACTGAGGGACATTGATGAACGCACGAAACGCCAAAGAGATCCTGCGGTTTCGATTGAGTGGTTTAGTTTATTACAAGGGTAGTGACAATCACAGTAAGAGGAAGGGCGAAAGAAAAGCTAAAGAATCCGTGCCTTTAAGAGTGAACAAGATACAGTGGAAGGGAGGTGCGTTAGAGACAGAGAAAAACAGAGTAAGGAGTTGTTTGAAATGGAACTTGAAGAAAAACAGGCCTTAATAGCTCTCTATTTCTCTTTCTCCCTCTTTACAAATTTGATTATTAATGAAACGAAGTAAAGTCTTTTATATAATTCATTTTTCAATTATAGTACTCGTATTTACAGGAAGTAAGTTCTATTAAGAATGACACTATTACTCCTTAATTTGGGTCCAAAAAGGGCAGATCATGGGCCCACATTATCCCTTGCCTCATTTTTCGAAGTTAATTTTTTTTAAATCAAGTAGAAAGTCAAGTATTCCAAACTTTGGTGAAGCCCTCTCGAACCTAATTTAAATTTAATGGAGTATGACGATAATACAAAAAGAAACTGCTTCAGATCTAAACATGGCGATTTGATAAATTTCATATTATTATATAATATTAGGCAAAACGCATACAACTAATTTTCACATAAAATCAGAAGAGAAATCAGAAGAGATCCATCCATCTTGATTTTATACTTAAAAAACGTATATAAAAACGTTGATTTATAATTTCTGCAACTCTTCTAAAATTCACTGTTTATTAAATCTAAAAAGCGTATTTTATTTTAAACTGCTTTAATGTAAAAATCTCAGAATGTGCACGAAAAAATAATGGCCGTATTCATTCAGAATGGCCGTATTCGGCCCATTTCGGCATGAAGACCATTCTGTATGATATTGAATTTTGATTAGGATTTTGATTTTGATTTTAATGAACAGTAATAAAAAACATAATCTGAAAATCATGGCATCTGTTAGATTATTCGATTATAGGCACTTATTAGCCCCGAAAAAACAAACAAATCTTACCGTTTGTATGGATGCGATGACAACTAGCGGTTATATCTGTGGTTAGAGTGAAGTAAGGAATCCATAAATCTTCAATGCTCACATCTCCAAAAGTATCACGGATAGTTTTGTTAAATTCTCGTCCCGAGAACATGGACGTAATCGGGTAGGTCAGATCTAGCAATTGCAGAAACCAATTTGTCATTTTCTGCAGAAATTCGAACAAACATTTGTCATCCATTCAGAATTTGAAACCACAAGTTAGTCTAAATTATTTACGTGCGTATACCTTGGACCATTCGCGCGCCTTTTGTGTAACAGCAGTTACATTGCGTTCCGCGCACCAGAGTGCCCCCATCAGGGCGCCAATACTCACGCCTCCGACCATGTCTATGGGAATGCCAGCCTCTTGTATGGCCTTCAGCATACCGATGTGCGCAGCGCCACGGGCGCCACCGCCCCCCAAAACCAGACCTATGGAATTGCCAGTCAGCCAGCGGGCCAGACGAGAAAAATCCGAATGCATATTCGGTTCCGACATAAGCACTCGACTATAGAGATCGTTCTGCCCGAAAAAAAAGGAAAATGATTTATTGGGGGCTTTAGAATTCTGCGCTATTTGCCTTTGACTCACAATTCTATATTGGCTTTTGCGCGTAAACATACGCTTCGAGCATTGTAAATGGTGATGCTTGGTTACCCATGGTCGCACATTTAACCACTGCAAGGTGTTCACCGGCTTAGCGCTCGTTGTTTCCGCATACAGCAACACAAGCTCCTTTTGAGTGCGCATGGCCAGACGATCTATTTCGCGCTCAAACTTACCCACCGCTGGCGTGCGATCGCCCATGCCTACAATAAGAATTACGTCCGCCTGTCGCATACAGCGCTGTGTCCAAGCACTGAGGGAGGGATCGCATTGATAAAGGGTTATGATATTGCGATCCTCCTGCTGGGCCAGCCAAGAAGTCATTCGGTATTCATTGCTGGCATCAAATATATGAACACCCAATTGTTTGCGCACTACATCCGAGGTCAAGCGCAGTGTAGGACCTGGCGGCACAATTTCAGGAGAGAGCGAGGGTTTTGGAATTTCAACTACTCGTTAATACTCGTAACTCGCTACTAACACAAACTCACCAATTGCACAGAGAGAATGAAAAAGCTCATAAGAAAAGGCAGTAAGCGGAACGTCTTCACTAACTGGCACAAGCGCCACTGTGGAGTATTTGTGCGTTACTGGATTTGCCTCCAGCGGTGCCGCTGAGCTACCGGCTCGTGTCTGCATTGTTCCCAGAATGCGATGGCTCAGCAGGCTTATTAATTTTGTCACCACTATCGGATAACGCAATTTTATGGCATTAAAAAGGCCCTCCGGTAATTTCGCCAACTCAGAGTCTCGCACAGCCATGACAGTGGTAGTGCGGCATGTTTCTGTTATCATTTCTACGATACCGACGAGGTCACCTTTGCCATATTCACCCACAATCTCCTTTTTGCCGTTCGCATGCGTTATCACCGAACGCATTCGACCGCTGAGAACAATGTAAGTGCTGTCACTCATCTCGTCTTGACGATAGAGCGCTCGTCCGGATTCAAGAAAAATCCAATCCAATGCATAGTCACATTGGCGCACCAGCGGTGAGAGCCGCCGTACTACACCGTTGCCTAGGTCGAGAACGATATTAGGGCGTTCCCGCATAATCCTGTAAAGCCAAAATACTGTATACTGTTTTCATCGAGAGGTATAATGAATGAAAACGTACTGATAGATAGCTGGACGGCGTATATAGGCAATGCGACTGAGACACTTCGACTGGATGGTATAAGCACTGGCTTCACCCGTCAGCACCGCCAAACTGCCGACTATTTCGCCCGGATGTACAGTATGAATGAAGACATCGGACTTGTCCGACTTCAAACCTCGCGGCGGATCAGCGCCGCTTTGATAGACAGACAAACCGCCGGTCATAACAAACCATATACAAATATCCTGAAAGCGAAAAGTAAGGAAGGCAAGGAAGACACATCATCACGAATATATGGTCATTCCAAACTATGTAAATAACATACATCAGAATTGCCTTCTGTAATTAAAGTAACCGCGCCCTCTATCTCACGCACTTCCACAAAACGCTCTATTAAATGTCGATCGTCATCGCATAAACCCAATTCTCTGACGAAACTGTCCACCGCTAAATCGTGAACTATTTTGCTATCGATGGGAGAAGAGATTATAACTTCTGTTGGTACACCTAAATGTCGGCGCATCAAATGCTGCGCACTGCTAGCGCCGGCAATTGAAGCCGTTGCCGCTGTCTGCGGCGGTAGTGGCAAGTCTGCTTGTTGACTGATTGAATCCTTTTGTTGATCGACGGAAGCTGCAGTAACGGATGACGTTATCGTTGTTTGCGGTAGCGGCAAAGCTGCTGGCGGACTAATGGCTGAATGTTTTTGTTGATCGACGGTAAGATCAGCCAGAATTTCTATAGGTGGCGCTGATTCCGAAAGTGTATGTTGAAAATTTTCTCTGGTTTGTCGGTGAACAGGCGACGTTTTAGTCGGCTGTTGTTGAGCTGATGACTGCTGAGGATTCTTTTTATGCCGCATATGGTTTTGAACCAACTCAGAATTCAAGCCCAGATAGTTTCGTAAAGCGGTGAAGAGAACACGCTGCAGCCGTATCATGATCACTTGAATGACTCGGATCATAATGTCAGGATTTTCGTCGAAGACTTCTTTGAAAGCCTGGAAATTTTTTAAAAATATAAATACGTATTTGTATTAAATTGTAAACCACATAAGATTGCTGAATTCATTCCGATGTTTTTTATTTTAAGTATATTTTTTAAATAAAATTATTTGAAATGTTTATAGTAAGTAATAAATGTTAATAACGTTAATTGTTAATTTTTTTTCTTACCTCCATTGGCAAACGTATAACCACCGATTTCTCTACAGCCTTGGCTGTGACAGTTTTATAATAACTGGGATTGCCGGAAAGCACATCCACAAAACTTAACAACGATGTTACCGACTCGCCCTTCTTGACTGATTTTAGCGACAATGTGCTACCATCAGCATTTGAAATATGCACCTGCACCAGGCCGGACTGCACTATGAACACAGAATCGTCTGCGTCGGTTATTTTAAAGAGGTAGTCACCCGATTCAAGTTGCAATATTTCGGTGTGTTTGCAGAGTTTCAAGAAAACTGGTTTTTCAAAGTGTCCGAAGATTCGTATACTTTGTAACATGTAGAGTGCATCGGGCGGCACCCTTTCATTTCCCTCGATTGTTTCCTCCAGATATTCCGCCGGCGGTTCGACCGTTCTCATTTGCAGCGGTAAAGTTTCGCGGCGTAACTGAAGAATTCGTTTCGCGAAACGCATAACCGCTTTACGCTTACGCCCCTGCCCACCATACACTTGACCGGAGACGTTCTTCACTTTGCGCAACATGCGCCGGCCATAGAATAGCATTTTGTCGCGCTTGCGAAACCGCAAACCACGCATATCTCCATCAGCTGAGGTGGTTGAGCTTTTGCTCTCCAGCACGGCCTGCAGGTGTCTCTGACGAATCCAGCGTCTGTAAAATATATACCATCCGACAAGGATAAGTGTAAGAAAGCCGATGCAGAGGTATGTCGATATCTGGAATTGCGATATGTTCTTCACTCCGATTAGCTATATGTACTAAATATGCAGTGCAAATCATACCCCTGTTACTAGTTCCATATTGACGTAACGGAACCAAGTATCCGAAAAGAAGTCGCCATAACCCATACATGATGTTCTGATCAAGGAAACGATATCCATGTTATATAGTTCTGTGTTTTGTTATTTCAGTTGGCTACGATTGTAGTTTGCTCTATTAACTTTCGGACTTCAGTCTTATCAGTTAGCAGAATATTCGCCCCTCGGGGGAAGACGGCCACAGCAGCGCAGGAGCATGTGCTACCGCGTAGATATAATCACAAACCAAGCAATTTTTTGCCCTTCAAACAAATATTTTTCTGTCTCAAATTAACTCTTAGTAATTTGAAATTTGCAAGGTAAAATTAACTTATTTTTATTTTTCATACTATTTAAAGAAAAAAGTTTTCGTGATCCGCACTTGTCTCATATAAAATACGAACCCTTCTCAGCACTGTTAAGTAACCACGTATTATTAAAAGGAAATAATATTTAGCATGATTTTTTCTAATTAACTTTCTTTGCTTTACTTCTATCAGGAATAATGTCTCATTACAAATTATGTACGTTTTCAAAAATTTTTGGTCTGCTTTTTTCTGCAGATAAATATCCTCCTTTTTTCATCTCAAATAAAAAATTTGACATCTATTTTTGTTTTGTACTAACAGTCAGCTGCTTTCTATGTTCCACAAACAGCATGATTAAGGAGTTTTAATCTTTTTTTTAATTGACGTTGTATATATAAGTTCTGGATATCTTATGCATAATAGGCTCTTCATCCTTAAACACAAAGAACTAGGAGGAGGAACGTTGGCTAGAGGAATTTTAAATATTTTCATTTTTTTCCAATTTTTGTAGCATTTAAAATTCTGTGGGGTGCTTAAAGTCCCTGTGGGAATTGCTAAAGTAAAGAAGAGATTTTTCTTTGGAATATTAGACAAATTTTCTTATTCTTCGTGGTTCAGCTGCTTAGTACAAAGAATTATTTTTATTTTTATGCTTTCTGTGAATTTTGTTGACGCCACTGTTGCTTCTTAGAGGCCAAAATTCACTGCGCATATCGACAGATGTGTAGTTTTTTACTGTGTGTGGATTGTTTTGTGCTACTTTTGCAGTGAACTGTATAAATATCATAATCTTTTGATATTAACGCAAGTAACGGCAGGGTTGCAAAAACTTAGATTTTCGCAGGGAATTTGTGTCGTCTATTTGTCCTATAAGATAAAAAGCAAAATTTTTATGCGACTTCTTTATCGTCTAAAAGAGCATAATATATTCCTATATGTAATTAGTATGGAGAAAACCTAAATTAATGAGAAAAATGAAAAATGTCTTGTAAACTTGAGTATATATGTATGTATATTATATTAAGGAAACAGGAAAATGTAGTTGGCAAATATCTAGCGGACGACATAATTTTGAACGGAAAAAATTCTATGCTACATTAACTCATCATGTTCAGTATTCTGTCAATTAACCATTGTGCTGGTGCACCATCATTGATTAAGTCCAATACAACTTTCTTTTTGTTAAAATTCATATTTACAACACAATTTTTATTTTTCTTAAAATATATTTTGTAATTTATTCACATTTAACCTTCCGCTATAATTTTTCTGCCTCCTCAACAAAAGAATATCAACTCTAGAAGTTGAGTATAAATATACGAAATTTCACCGATCAGCTGTGAGAACGTAGAAATATCTCTTTATCTTTGCTATTTTTTATCTTTCATTCCAAACATTGAAGTTCAAATTCGGAGGGTCAGAAATTATCTGTGCTGTATGAAATAAGCAAGGTCGTCAATAAAATTTAGAAATCTACATATTAGTGGTTACAATAAAATTATGAACAGAAGTGAGAAAATAAATACCTAATGATCCATAAAAAATAGAGGCTCATTACTAAGTTAGCAAAGGTCAGTTAAAACAATAAATACTTTGATGTGCTGAGAATTGTCCAGAGTTTCTGAGTATGTAGTAGTCGAAGGAGGATCTGAGAATTATGAGCCTAAATAATAAAGACTTTTGCACCGTTTATAATCTGTACATGTACATAATTTTTAATTTTGTGATCACTTCCGAAATAATCGTAACACCATGAAAACATCATCCATAAACCAATTCGCAATATAAAAATTATATTTTTAAAAACTATGGCACAAGCCTTCATATACGCGTTCCTAAACTTCTTAAATTAAACTCCAGTTTCGAGCATTAAATCAAAATCTGTAACTCACCTTGTTTTTTGCAGTTCCTTTGAATTATTACAATAATTGAAGGCTACTACCAGGTGGACCAAAAAAAAAAAAAACTAAACAAAGATTTTGTGTTCATTGAAAGTATGCGATTTAATAGTGCAGAGCTCGCTGCGTTGTGCACAAATCCAACTACTAAATTCGAAAGGGAAGGATTGCTAGTATTGACCGAGCGACAAGAGGGTTTCTTTCGGCGCGCAGATGGTACTGTTCATTCTTTATTAATATATTCGATAAACTACGAAAAGCTTGCATTTTATACTGTAAAAGTTTAATTGCATACTCGTATAATTTCCGTATCGAAGCGTTAATTTTTACATCTTATAGAACTGTTTTTTTTTCTAGAAATAATTTTTATATTTATTGTCAGCCGATTGGATTATCTGAGATTTTGTCTTTAATTGGTTTAACTTTGTAATGACCTCAAATTTGTTTATCCTGGAAAAAACATTCTTATAAATTTTAACAAGTATATAAAAATTGTTTTGAATTGTCCAAGAGTTATTGGACATTATTTTTTTGGGCAAAGTTTTTTTTTATTATATTATCAGCTACTTTTTTACGAATAGCAGATTCAGTAGTTTCACATTTGTTGTGCAACAGTTTGTTTATGGTTTTTAACGTATTTGCAGAAGCTTCAAAATATTTGATTTCTCATTCTAGTTAACTGCCTACATTGGTGCAAATTATACGGAAACTTATTCTTTTACCTAAAGGATCATGATCCCCGTTCGCAAGTAGCCGGAGTAATTGTTCTCGAAAATTTTCGGCCTTCGATTTGGAACGAAGAGCGAGAGTTTGATGGTTTTGTGTTCTTTCTGGGTGATGCTTTCAAAATGAAAAGATCAAAAAACATGCAATAATAGTTCTTCATTATTTTCCAACAGAATTTGAAGGAAGTTCTCCACAGCGTCTGGCTGCACGTACAGCCCAGGAACGTCAGGATTGGATTAAGAGCTTAAAGGTCGCTTCCTGTTCATACGTTGATCGTCAGATCGCTTTGTTGCGAGAACAAATTGCCATTAAAATGGGCAATAGCATAGAGACTGGTTCGACATTAGCAAATGTAGAAGACGAAAACGAAACAATTTCAGTGGATCCTAATATATCGGCCAGAACTACAAATAATAATCAGATCAAACCATCAAATAACATCGAAGAAGGTGATCTTATACAGTTTTAAATGTACCTATCGTCAACATTTTACTTGATCCCTAATTTTTCCTCAAATTATTTTTTAATTTTTCCATTCCTTAAATCGGAATGCTTATTTATGTGTTTATGTGAAATAATTGTTTCAGTAATCTTATTAGCTTAGCACACATTATTCATTATGGCTGAAAACAATATAAAACTTCTTTAATAAATCAAATCTATATTTACCGAGCAACTTTTCAAGAAAAGAACAATTAAAAAAATTTCGAATCATTCACATTTTATAAAATAAATATATTTTCTACCTTAACAAAACTAAACTGCGGCTTTTTTTTCTCCCCAAAGTTTTAAGTTCAGGTAATTAAATTCACTTTCGTTAAGAATTTATAATCTTTCGGTTTTTTCTTTCTAAATTTATTGCGTAAATTTTCAAAATTTAGCTGCGGCTTATGTCGTTTGTTAATATTTCTTCTTTTCACCTCATCACCTTTGCTGATCCTTTCTCTTTGGCAGACCTTTCAGAAGTTCCACTCTGTGAATGTGCTCTTTCCTGCGAAAGACTTCTCACAAGTACCCAGAGTCGCATTTCGAACTACCGGGTTGTTGTTGCTGTGCTACCCCGCAACGATGTTTTACTGTGGCGCGATTTTGCTTGCACAGAAATAGTGGAGGGTACGGTTAATCCGAAATTTCTCTGCACTATTCGTTTTCGACGAAGTGATGGTTTCAAAAGCGACTCTCTCGTACGGTTCACCGTCTATGATGTACGCGAAAAGGTTTCAGCCGCCTCAGTGCCTTTGGGATATGCTGAGGTCACATTAGGCTTAATTCAGGTGGGTGTCGATCAAATGCGGATTTCCATTTTTTACAGTTTTTAACGATTTATCACGACTCAGGATGTAACACAATTTCGTATGCCTATACGGTCTATGAGCGGTGGTCAGTGTGGGTTTTTGACCATTTCTGCTCGAAGGCCAGACACACACGAGTCAGCTACATTGACGTCACGCTCGAGCATACAGCTTTCCAAACAGCCCAGAAAAGGTCAACTAAAGAAAATCGCGTATAGAGATTCAACACTTTATTTCAAAATATAATTAATTTAGGTCATCGACGTGTACAATCGCTACCTTCAAAATTAGGTGTCAAGCTGTATGTACCATGTCACGAACGACTCCAAAGTGTTTTTGCCAATCCGAAGGTAGGTGGCGTCGTTGTCGTCGTCCTCCAAGAATGTTTGCAATTGCTAACGATGTGGCGATATTTACAGATTCAAACGTATCAAATGCGTTCGTTGAGCGGTGGCGACATCAGCGTACTTGAGTGTTTGTTGGAAAGCAAACTGTGCTTCATGTTGCCGCAGCAGCTGCTGTAATTTACACACATTTTTTTGTGTTTCTTATCTGATTTTTTGCTCTAGCTCCATATGGATCCTTCGTGAAAAGGAACTGTTACAGGAAATCTCGGGCATGGGTGAACTTGGTGGCGAATGGCGGCGCCGGCAAATGGATTTGTTGGATAAGCATTTAAAGCTGCTGGACGATTACTCACAGGCACAGCAAAACTTGCAGCAACTATGCCAAGAACCTGGTTAGTACTATAAGTGTGACTTGTATGCAAGAATGATTAAATAAAGGGCATCTCGTAAAGGGCCTTATTTTAAGCGTTCTACTCTAAAAATGGACGAAGCACTAGAGTTTGTGCCGGTTAACTTACATTTACAGCGTATGTGGGTGCATAATGATACACTGAGTAAAAAGTGTCTGCTAGACATTGTGACGGTTGGTGCTTTTGCACGCCATTCGGTTGCGGCACGCACGGGCGGTTTAATAAAGTAAGGAAAAAAAAGTCTTTCTATAATTTCAGAGAAAACCAAAAGCATTCATTTTTAAAATTCACATTTTGCTTCGAAAGATTATTGCAAGCCCATAAAGCTGCTCCATCGAAATATACCGAAAATAGCTGCAAAGTGCAGGCAACCAGCGACGTAGTGCAGGCCGTGAAACAATTACGTAAGGAAGTCGTCGACATTATGTTAGAGTTGCTTTATCTCGCCAAAGTCCAAAATCCCACGGACATGATGCCACTCTGCAATGAGATAATCTCGAAAACCAAAAATTTGCTCAACATTTGGGATCATAGTTTAGTTGAGGAAGCATTTGCTTTCGTGGAGAAACATCGCATAATAGAAGAGCCCGACAATGCCCTTACGGTAAGAGTGCGTTTTACAGTGTGCGCTTTTTGAGAACCTTTAATTATAATTATTAGACTTTCTCATTCTAATAACTTTTAGCCCATGTCACCATTTTGCAAGATAGCGCAACAACTGGGTGCTTTGGACTTGAAATCGCCGGAGTTGGAAGACTTTACCACACCTTCAGTGGCGCCCCCTGATCTGTGGCCCCTCACGAAGACGGGTGCGAATGCAGGACTTAGCTTGGAAAGTTCAAACAACATTCGTCGACGAAGGCAATTGCAGTCGCAGTTTAATCTCGCTACAATCGGAAGGCATCTCGAGAGACAGTCTGGAGACTCCAGTATGTCAAAGACCAATAACGAGTATCAATCTCTCTCCGTGGCCACAAATGATGCAAGCGAAATTTTAAATTTTACTCGTGATGATACTGCCGCCGTGCTAGCAAGTGCTGAAACTACTGCAGCGAAACTAATTCTATTGAACGAAGCACACGATTATGATCTATGCAAACTTTCTCCACCCGCTGATTTAAACTCATCTAACAGTGATCCTAACACAAGCGCCGAATGTACCCAAGTTGCTGGCTATAAACACCCAAACTGCTCCACAACTCTCTGCCATAATATTAGCTTCCTAGATACAAAGACTATGAATATGTCACCGTCCGCCAACTATTATCGACCTAAAGAGGAACCCGAGCCTCTGGATTTGACGCAACTCAACATCGAAGCGAGTGTTATGTGTTTGGTGAGCAAAGTGAAATTTCTTTGTGGCCGCTGTGGAAGTCCTGCCATACGATTGAGATACCCAAAATGCGGAAACAAGTTTGAGGGCTTTCAAAATGTGCTGGGCCCTGATGTTTTAGTCGGTCCATCAACGGCTGTGAGTCGTGACAAAGACTGCTCGGAAGAAAGTGTTGCTGGAATAGCAAGGAACGGAGAACACAATCTTGCCAGCATTCGACACACATTTAAGGTGGAAAATCAGAACGCGTATATTACTGACAATGGTCAACAGGAATTGCCTAAAAAAGGAAACAAATTCACAGAAGGTGTATGAAATAAGTTCAATGCAAAATTATTTATAGTCCATTGGATTGTTTTAATCATTTATCATTATTGCTTAGGCCTGAATCTTTCTCTGACCAACGACTGGGCGTCGGAGCTCCGACCTTCGATGCGCAAGCTTCGACATGCCATGGACGGCTTACTAAAAACTGCCCGTCTGATGCATTCAGTTCAGCGACTGCAACAAGACATGAAACGAACCAGTATTAATTTAGAAATAATGTATCGCAGGGACGTTTGTTTTTCACAAGCAGTGAGTCCGCTGGGTTTTACTTCCACTAAGCACATACAAATATCTTTATCTTCAGTTGACTGCTCTAACCAGTTCCCTGATGGCCAAACTCTGGGGAGCGGAAGTTACCGAAAACTACATTAGCATTCTGCTGGAGGTGGGACCACTGGCCTACTTCGAAGGTCTGCTTTCGATGTATGGTAGTGAAGCAGACATGTGGGGCGACATGTGTGTGGCCATAGAGGACTTGTCGACAATAAGTTTTACGTTGGTTAGAAGCGATTTGGAAAGAAAGTATGTTACCAACCAGCATTTCTCTCGATCACTTCTGCTTAACTCAGCCCCTTCACCATTCTCTTTATTTGCAGCTACTCGCTTAGGGACGTCCCCACACCGCAAATCACTGGCTCACGCGGGGCACTTGTTGTTCAGCTTCCGGTCCCAGACAACCTCACGGCCTTCATGATCACCAAGTCGAATCCAACCTTCAAGATTACACCAGTCTTTTTCAATATCGGTATTAATGAGAAAGCCACACTTGCAGAGACTCTGGGTTATACGCGCGACCAAAATCGGTCAAACTGGAATAATTTCGTCCGCTTGAAACACTATTACAATCGGTTGTGGAAGATCCAGAAGCTCAGTACCTCTAATCAGCAGCAGAAGCTGAAAGTGTCGACACTGGAGTTGGTTGAAAAAATTTTAGAAAAGATAGAGGACCAATTGCGTGCCAACGTATCCAAGAATGTAAAAATATTGCAGCTCGCGGAAGATGCTTGCCGCTTTATGTTCGGACTGCGCTTTACCTCTTGCAAGAGCGCTAAAGATCGAACTGGTATGGCAGTCACCCTGGAGCAGAGTCGTTTATTAATGCAAGAATTCTCCTTACCTGCCAAAACTCTACCTACAGTCCTAAGCACCATGCGCAGGTTGATAAAACAATATACTGATTAATCATAATAATGCTTTTAAGTAACATATAACTAACATATTCTTCAATTATTGCAGTCAAGGAACACGCATGGAAAACGTGTATAAGAATATCAATAAACGAAAATATGCTTTTAATCTGCCACAGGTGATGGCGCTGCCCGCTTTATATAGGCCGCCTGCAGGTTCCTATGGAAAGGCAGAGACATGAGTAGAGCCTCTTGTATATGTACTTACTTTACCATGTAATATACATATATTTTATATAGCAGTTATAAACTAGATATAAAAATATCTCTCATTGCAATTATAAATGATTGGGCTTGTTGTGTACTTTCGATGTGTTTCTATATAGTCTAATTATAAGGTAAGGATTAACTAGTCCGGATCTTGAGCAACACAATTTTTGTATGGAGGGAGGGTATTTTCGCTCATTTCTTGATAATTAATTTAACCTTCAGATTGAAAATTCTTCACATCTATTTTCCATATCGAAAAAACAACTTTATAAACAAAAATTCACATTGAAAGTGTATTAAATGTATCCAACTGAACTTGCGAGCAACTGAATCGAGTCAGTTTGATATTTATTTGTTGTCTTTGTTGTCTTCTTTGAGAAAGACGCAAACCACGATTCTTAGTAGTCGTTAATACGACCCATACGTAAACGTTCTTTGCGGATTTCAGTCGTCTGCCAAGAAGCTACATCACGAATTGGGTGTGCATTTGGGAAACGCAGTGGCTTTTCAGGGCCATTGAAGGGATGTGTTTTAGCTAATTTACGTTCCAAATATTCCTGATTCACTTGTTTGATGTCCCGATGTCTGTCCATATATAAATTAAAGGCTTGCTTCAGTGGGAACCATTTCTGATCGGCTATATAAGGTGCGGGAAAATCATATTCGAAAATAGGTTCCTTCATTTCTGCGAAGTAGCAAGGATTAATACCGAATTTTAAACAAAACCAAACTTACCCAAAACTTTGTGGTAAAAATTTGTAATTGTTTTGTCCCAATCTGTCTGGAAAAATGCTAAGCCTGCAGGTGTTATTTCATCCTGGTATTTGCGATAGAAATCTTGTGTTTTGAATGCCCGTTTTTCTAGATTATTATAATCGCTTTCACAAATCTTATAGCCACTAAAATCCAGCTTTGCATTTTGTTTGTACAATACGAACACAAAGCGTTGATAACCGATGCCTTTGGGCGGAAAAGGTTGGAGGTATTTTACAAGCTCTTCGCCCTTACCCACATCATTATTCGGTATATTAACACTACAATGAAGAATATTAATTTATTAAAAATTTCTTTTTTAATGGCATAAAAACTCCCTACATAAGCCAATGCAAACACTCCGACTCATTTGGTTTGATATGCCAATCAGGATTTGTGGCCACCAATGTCCAAAAGGAATTACCCTCAGCTTTCTATATGAATGATTTTTTAAATAACATTTTGAGAATTTTCGGTCAAGCCGAGAACGCAATCTTACTTTGCCGGTGATTGGATCTACTTCTCCATTAAAAACTACTTCTGGCGGATTAGACGTTTCACATGGTTTAAGAATGTTGCCGTTATAAACGGGAGATAAAACACCTCCTGTTAAATTATACTAAACAACAACAAATATTAGAAATATTGCTTCGAATTATTTATCAAAAAGCTTACAGTGACATTTAAATTTACACGTGGTATAAAATATGCATCGCCAAAAAGGTCATTGTAAATACCGTAATGGTCAGCTATTATTCGGATATCAAAAGCGGCAGTCGTTGCTCTATATTCTTGATTAACCTGTTCTAGGTCAATTAGTACTGAAAAATGTTTGCATTGAGCACAATTAAAATCTATGTATCAGTCGCATACAATTATTGCTTCTCGCCTTCTTTTCCAAATCAGCGTTTTGTCGTTGCAGCTTTAAATGTTGTAATCTGTCTTTCAATTGTTGTGAGCGGGAGGTCTTTAATTTCGGAAAACCTATATTAATGCGTTTAGACAATTCAGGACACTGCACATTTTCTTCTGTAATGAAAAAAAATTATTAAATCTAAAATCTTCACGACTGGTCTATTTAGCTTACCCTGCAGTCTCTGCTCTAGACTTTTTGCCACTCCTGGACGTTTACCGCGAATTGTGTGACCTTCTCTAACGGCTTTAAATAAAGGAAAAGTTTGGCGCTGAGCTTTATTTAAAATAGTTTTCATTAATAAATGATTGAAAGAGACCATTTTCCCACAACAATTGAGAAAAATCACAAATTCGTAAAGCCATTCACAATATGTTTTGACAGCAGTGTTGGGTATATAGATATTCACAATAAATTTTAATTTTATTGCACGTTCACACATAAAAACAATTAGCATGCACAGTTTTGGACTTCGTGATTCACACACGTGACTGAACAAAAGGTGTGTAGAAGATGTATACGCATGTTCATTAGAAATACTACTACTGGAAGTGTGGTAACCATTTTGTATGTGGTACCATTTTGTGATATACTTAACTCATTTTCGTAAATAACCGAAGTTGAGGTAGTCTTCTTGCCGGTGTGCGATATCATTAGTGCATAATCCCCATTTATGATTTGTATATGTACGTACATAATATGTACTACATACATATATGATTTATAATGCGGTTGCATAGTTGAATATAAATTTTAGGATCATGATAAGGTAAGGTAAGGTAACCAGGTAAGGTAAGAGTTTATGAACATGTGTTTTGGCTGAGTTAAGTATTTTCATATTACCTTTATGAAAACCTTACCTTGACCTTGACACTCATCCGGATTCCATAAATGCTTAGAAGCGTAAAAATTTCAGGTTTTTAATGACATCAAATGAACAATTATCTGGTTTATTTTGTTTTTTAACATAAAACGTAAAACGCAGTCTAATATATATGTACAATGTTTATTAGTTGACCCCTCCAAAATAATAAAAAACTTCATACACTAACCTTCAAATGCATCCTTTAGTTACCAAAAGTATTTTGTTTGTATGTTGCTTAAAGTGCGCATGGCTTTTGCAAATTTTTCGAAAAAAGCCGGCTGTATGGTTTTGTTCACGATGCATTTCTGCCGAATCATGTGTGTAAAACGCCCGAGACTATGCTTGCCCGCATCCAACAAATGCAGAAAAACTTAGCATGTATGTATGCATAACAAAAGGAGCGACGGCGTTGTCAAATAATGCATACGTACATACATATATGCGAATGCAAAATGTGTACTTGTGTGGACTCATATAAATGGGTATACCCATGTACATATATGTATATGCCGTCTCTGTAACAACATGACCATTTATGGCTTGAACTGCTTAAACTGACTGCCGCTTGTTTTGCTGACTACAGCACGTTGTCAGATTATATTTTGTACATACATATGTACATATGTATATTGGTTTTTGCTTACTCTCATTATGTTTTGAGCGTGAGCAAATCTTTAAACTAAAGCTAATTGGAAAGTTTTCTAAGAATTTTAATACCTAAATATAAATATAAAATGCACACATAAGAGTAAATGAAAAAGGAGCAAATAACTAGGAACCACCATGCGGTCGTATACTCGTATGTATATATATGTCTGCGAGGAAATTTGTATTATATATGTACATCTAAATATACATATGTATATATTATATATATTATATTATATTAGTCGCCATGACGTAGCATTGCCTAGGCGTAACATCAGTTATTCTCAAAGGCACTTTTACTTTTTTATTATACATGCTATTATTATTATTATATGTATTAGTTTTTAATGTGTGTGCATTTGAATATTTTAACGGCATATCTAAATGTTTTCTTATTTACTAAACCTTTATTATATTAATATGTACATATTTAATCTTCTCCTTTCGATATGTATCTGGTAGTCATACATGGGCCCTTGGGCTCGACTATCCTACAGAAGTTAAAAAAATAAATAAATAAAATATTTAACTTTTTGTAGCCTTTATGTACAAACGAGTATATTCTATCTTCATCTAAATTTTAACTATATATGTACGTACATTAACAAAACTGTCAAATGAGGTATCAAAATATCAGTAAGGCCTTTCGTTGAATATATTGCTTTAAAAGGACACGTTAAACAGGCAACCACAAATAAAGAATGAGTTACTATAAATAACGCATTAGAAGTGCGTGATAGATTGCTAAATAACTGCTGAAAACCAATAGAGTTAGAATCTGGCCATTTAGAGATATTAGAAAATCAGTGAGGTTAATTTTCCATTGAGAGTCTAGCTCTTATTGTTTCACGATATGTACTCGTACTATATTTTCCTTTTACTCGTATATACTCGCGTATTCATTATTTTTTCATTTGTTTCTTCTAATTATATCATAAAAACATCCAAAATCTTATCAGTTGAGATGACTTTGTACCCCTTCAAAAAATTTTAAAACCCCCAAAACGAAAGCTATACACGCTACTGTTTATATTACATGTGCGTGTAATCCGAATTCTTTTAATTTTATGTTTTAATTTATTAATGTTTTAGACAATTATAAATTTTATTAAAGTTTTATTTTTTATAGTAATTTTACGGGGATAATGAGAATCACTTTCTCTTCGAGGTAAATACGAGTATCTACACTCTTTCATGGTAGTTCATGGTACCCCTGAATACACAGACTCAGGCTCAGACACAGTCTCAGACAAATTACTTGCGTAGACCGATTCAAATAACAAAAATCTCTTCAAATTAGTTTTATTAGTCGGAATTTTCATTTTGGAATATATACATATTTATAAGTTAATCTACGAGTACGAGTATATCTTGAAACGCTTATTTGGTGTTTTTGTTGTCGATACTAGTTGCAGTCGCAACTTGCAATAAATACATTTACGAACAAATCATTCACGGTCTGTTTCATCGAAAGCGTGTTCGCCGGCTAACAAGACTCATTAAAATGTGGATAAATTAAATGAACAGAAACGTACTCTTAATTAGCGGCTGGACCACCTCCATAAGCATAATTTGAAAATACAGAAACTTATAAATAGTTAACGCACAAAAAGATTGCATTTATTTGTACCTTTTTGCCACTTGTCGCAAAAGAATTTGCTAAATTTCAATTCCTTTGTAAGAAGATGACGCATTAGGCTGTGATTTTACATATTCTAACATAACAAACAAGTATACTCGTAGGTTATGCGTATGTATGTTATAACCCTTTTAGTTATTATACTAAGGTGTAACCAAAGAATACATACATATGTAATACGAGCTAATAAATAATTGTATATTCTTTGCTATAACCTTTTATGGTAATAAATACCAGAGCCAGAGCTACCCTTCCAATTATAGTATTATTAATGAGTAGTTATGAACGATTGGTAAATGTATATATGTATGTAGGAATGGGTATCTATCTACATACATATGTATGTATAACTTTGTCAAGAAAACGACTGTTGTGGTAGATAAAAATTTAAAATTAGATTACAATTTAAAACGAATTTCAAGCTCATTTACTTGAACTCGTAGAGAAAAAACAAACTGCGGATGTATGTATATAAGTACACGCGTGTGAATATGCATACAATATTTCAATATCGGTTTATGAATCATCACATAAGTACGTATGTACATAAGAAGCAAGCAAAATTTAATACTTGTGTATGAAAAAATCATTTCATTAGTACTGATGATTCAGAGGTCTCTGCTAACATCATAAGGTATCAGGTAAACCCTATTTAATCGCTCCGTTTTCAAATACTTATAATAATCGTATACATCTGTATGTGTATTAAATTAAATACATAGTTTAATAATTTTTAAGTTTAAAGACAATTTACAGAATTTTTTTAGTAATACTACGATTACCTATTATGGAATATATTTAACCTTTGTTAAATCCTAAATCTTTTTGTTAAATCGTAATTTTTCTTATGTTTCGATAAATCATGATTACAGGAGAACGAATAGAGGGAGGTATCGACATGGAATTTGGAACGAATATTCTCTGTCATAATAGGATGTTTGGGAATAAAAATGGGAGAAATCGGAACAGTTTCACGGCTGTTTTTTACAATAATTATAACTATATACAGACCTTTGCAGGGCTTAGTGTAATACAAGCTGAGTGTAGTGCAGAGATATGGCCGAAAATTTTATTACCGGGCTTATCGTTTTACGAAGTGTTATCTCAAAATATTTTGAATACAATTTAAACAACACACGTTCTTGTTTACAACCAAGTTCAAAGCGCCCATTACCACATGAGGAATTGCAAGGTCAATGAATTTTTCGGTTTGTACATGTATTAATTGTTTTTTTTTAGCAAATGCACAAACTGCCTTTTATTGCTGCGGTCTGTATGTAGAAAAATATAAAAAGGGGTATTATTTATATAAAAAAATACAAAGTATGTACAAAAAATATTTATAAACTTGCTTTAAAACAAGCTCATTTTAAAAAAAAAAGTTTCTCCGTGCATGCGTCGATTGATCGATCGATCATGCAGCAGTCACTACCACCAAACATGGTATTAAAAGTGTAATTATATTTGTTTATTGTATTTTTAATTTCAGTTTAAAAAAGCAACAACAAGCTCTTTAAACAAAAAGCCTCCACCGTTTAGCAAAAGCAGCAAAAGTCTTTCGAGAAATTCAATTTCACTCTTAAGAAAACGCAGACGTACATACATATGTATGTGTATACATAGAGCAGGGAGTAGCGCCAGGTATCGAACCGCTGAGAGAGATTTAACAACAAAACAAAAACAAAACAATGGTTGCTATGCGCTACCAAACATGTTGTCACATCACACGACCAAATCAAGTTAACACGAATTATTTGCACTCTGGACCTGAGCAAAGAAAACCTTTAATAATAGTAGCAATAACATTAACACTCTCTCAACATGGGTTAAGAGTAAAGTAAACTTAAAAAAAAAATACCAACAATGAGTTAAAACCTGTGCAGAATTAAAAGAATTTATTAGGCCTGTTTTATTAATAAAACAGTTGAGCAAACAATCAAATAGAAGAAGTGGGGAAAAACGTAGTACACAGAGAATTTGTTTAATTGTTATTGCTGTTACTATGCGTAATAATGATTGTCCGTACAATAAATATTCTTAGAAGATGAACACGTGCTTTATTTTTTTTTCTACGAGTATTTTAGTCTGGAATTAAACTGACCTTGGGACCATCTGTAAGATTTTGATAGCTATGTTATTCTGAGTAGCTATATAATATTTTCGTATATTGTGCATACACATATGTATGTACATGCATAGTTATTTTGTCAATCAAAATACATAAGTACATACATATGTACATTATTATAATCTATATATTATAATCTCAATAAATTTCAGAAATTATCAGCCGATTTGTCAACTGCTAAGCATAAAAAAAGTTGCTCCTCATCACTTCGAAACCTAAAATCTGCCTGTTTACCTGAAATTTAAAATTTTGCCTGAAACTTTTATTCAGGCAAAATTTTTTTATTTTTCCTATATTGCTTTGATAGATTTGTCAAATTTTGGTAAAAAATTTTTGTATAGAATTTTTGTATTCCAGAAGAATCTGCATTGTATATACATATGTACATACATATCTTCTGCAAGTATTCCAAAAGAAAAAGTTAGAGAACATTTACATATTTGACGTGAATTTTTATCATTGTTAAAAAATAGAAGCACTTTAAAAACGATTAATTCGCATACTTTGATCACATTGTTTTATTTGATTCTTCAAATGTCGAAGCTCACTCCCCCCATACTTTTGAGTGGGTACCCTTTCTTTTTTACGCGAATTTGTTGGGAACATATCTATCACGTAAAAACAGAACTAGGTGTATATATTTTGTAAATATGTACATATGTATATATTTTTATATACTATAAAATAGATTATTAATTTAAAAGCAGATAACGGTCTGTTAAAAATGCACATTACTGTAAAAAAGTAGGAGAAAAACAGTAAATAATATAGGTACCATTTATATTATGCATACATTTATAAATCTGTAAAAATAATAAACTACCAATTTATCGCTCTGTTGACACCACCGGAAGTGTGTAGATGCAAATTCAACCTTGCGACTTGTTTGCTGTGCGAAAGTTTACAAATATGGATGTACATAAACACATACATATGGCTGAATTAAAGGCTGTGTCTATATACATAACTTCATCAAAAATTTGTGAGAGCGAAAAACTATTTTTTAAAACAGTATCTTTAGATATGTATGCTATATGATTGCACGAGAAAATTAGTTGGACTACACTTTCATTGAGATTGTGTTGAATCAATGTAGATATGTACATATGTATAGATATGTATTTATATATGCATATTCAAATCGGATTCTCTAAAGGCAAGAAAAACCTGTTTCTCGTCTTACTGTTTCTATTATTTCTTATAAGTACTCACCGCTGGGTGCTTTTGCATGTAATATGACAGCTTTTTGTTATTGCTTTAAGCAAAAATTCATCCCTGGAAATAATGAAACCTCCAGCTTTTGTTAAAACAACAAAAAAGGCTTGTGTAATATCTGTGTATCACGTTTTTCACTGGAACGTTTACACCCAAAACAAATAACATTCGGATATAAATGGTCTCTTCCCTTCTTTAGCAGCAAACAGTATATTACTCATCCTGTAAATGTATGTCTGTATGGGAAGCAATAAACCCATTTGATAAGCAATGAGTCAAGCCCTTGGAGAAAAACAAAAACAGCAAACTCAGATATTCATTATAAAAAATAAATAACCAGGTTTTGTTTTATTCTAGTTGAATATTTCCCCTTCTTTCATGAATTTCAGTCTTTCTACTCTGTAAGAATTTCAGAGATAATGTTTAAGGGGAAATATAATCAAAAAAGGCAGCAAGAGATAGCATGAGAATAAATGGCAAAATTCACCGAACGCTGGATCTACCGGCAAAATTTCCCGGTAGAAAATCGATAACTTAAAAATTGATAAATTTTTTACTTATTTACATCTTTCAATAAATTGAAATATAAATCACTTTCTACATAATTTGTATCTAAACGAATAAATTACGATATATGGAATAAAATAATTTCAAGAAATAAATACATACTAGTAAATTTTAAATGTTTACTCCCATTCCAAGAGAACTCTCAAAGCAATACCGATTTTCTCTTTCAACCATACTATTCCGCACCCTGCAAAATACGAGCAGAAGCATAAATCTGGGCTTTGTCGGAATCATTTTCAGGGGAAAATTGTTGAATCGAATGGAATGATAAAACGAACTCGAACTGAGAGACTGACCACTAGCGCAACGTGATGAGGTATTTCTCAGATAAGCGAGAAACCAAGCCTTGTAGGAACTGTGCTCAGGAAATTCTCTAGAAATACAACAACTTGGCTTACGGGTATGTCTGTCGATTCCCATATATGGTAAAGTGTCAGAAAAATGTTGGAGCTCTGTTTTCGTTAAGGGGCTCACTTTATAAGCGCATGCATCAAACAGTTTTAAAGTCATTCCAGTTTGCATTCTTGTGCGGTGTGGTTTTGAACGAACAACAGCAAACAAAGACTTATTTATATTTATTTAATTAATTAATTTTAGTAGAAAAAGAAATTTACCAAATGTAAGTATTGCTCATAACAATAAAGCAAATGTTATACCTATAACTTACAATGCAAAAGAAGTGAATTAGCCTAATATAAATGGACTACTTAGCAAAATTTGGATTACAATGTGTAAAAAAGTAGTGAAAATTATTAAAACATTAAGATTCTAATTGGAAGATTTGAAAAAGGCTTCCGCAGTTAAAAGTGAATTTATGTAAGACGATTGTCACCGGCAATGAGCTATAGGCCTGGTTAAACACGGCTAAAAGGCACAAAGTACTAATAAAATTTTCTAAAAATAAAATTTTTGGTTTGGAAATTTGAGGTCGTAGTATATTGTAATGCAAAATTTATTATTCCCATGCGAGGGTTGGATTTTCGATTTCTAAAAAACCACTCTGAATAAAAACTCGTAACGACCTTTTCTAAAATTAAAGCTCTGCTTTGGAAGTACACCTACATACATATTTTAGCACAAAGGCAGCAGAAAAAATGATCTTTTTTTAATAATTCTTGGGTTCTCTAAGGCTGTAGTTATTAGCGTAACATTATGCTTATCCAATTAAAGCTTTTACGTAAATTTCTATTGGCTCCTCGAAGGGTAGAACAAAATCTTTACTTTTTTTGTTTAAAACCTTGAATTGACATTATTAGAAGTTGTTTTATTTAAGGTAAATATGCATAAATATAAATATGTACATACAAACATTAGTATGTGTCTGCCTTTTAACGAATTTTTTTTTGTTTCAATTTGAAATCGTCAAATACACACTATCTACCTTTCCAGATAGTACGATCCGCGTGATTGTATGATGAGAAATGCCGGTTTATTTAAAGTTGGCTTTTATGGCATTTAGTTTTATATTTACCCCCCACCTCTCGGCAACCATTCAGTTACCATTCCAAAAAAGGGACACACTCTGTTTTAGGTTTAATCGCTTGGGGCCAACGCAGGCGTGAGTTGTTTCTAGAAGTTCGCCAAACATGACCATATATGGGCATATAATCGGAATCGTTGATTTTTCTCCTCACAATGCAAGAGGAGAAAACAGCGTGAGCGTTATAAAACAAACCAGTTACTCCACCCTTGTTTAAATATAGCGACTAAACGGGTTTCTCTTTCTAGCATTCGCTGCACGCCTATGCTTTGAAAAAAGAGATTTAAAGAAACAAGCGGCAGTAGCTCTCAGAAAGCCGTATCCGGCATTTTATATCTACATTTTCTTCTATTCTCTTTTCGGTTGCTTCTCCAACTACGGAAAAATTAACTGCCATTTTGCAAACGTTGCCTCATTCAGTAGACGCCTGTCAAAGTGTTTGGTTGTGTTTGCTCTGTAAGCATTTGTTCAGAGAATTTGTCGACAACAAGAAATCTTTTATATAAACATTTCTGTCAGCCTTTTATAAAGAAATACAAGCCGAAGGTGAGCTTAGAATTTTTAAAATGCATAATAACTTGATCACATTTCAAAGATAAAAGTTTCCGGAATTGGTGAAGCGTTTGGGCGTAGCCCTCTATCTTTGGTTCTGAAATGAATGTATCAAACATCTCACTACTGATGACCATACTTGGGTCGTTTTATGACAAGAAGATGGAGCTTGAAGAATATTTAGGCCTAAAATTATTTATAATGTGTTCAGTAATACGAGTATTAAAGTAAATTTTGAAAAATGTGCTAGCATTTTAACTAATCTCATGCAATTTATAATTATATTGCCCTTATATTGCGAATACATTTTGAAGATTATTAAATTATCATTAATTAAATTTATTAGAGAGATTTTATTTCTTTTCTGATACGTTTTGCTGAAATCTTTCGACTAGTTTAATGTGTGTGTGTATATATAACACACCAAAATCTGGGGATGTATGTAAATGGTTGTGGGTCCGTTTTTGGCCGTGGTGCTGCTAAAAATCCTTAGGAGTCCTTAGAACAACGAAGTATGGCCTGTGTAAATTTTGATCAATACTGTCTCATGGTAGTTGCTATATTTTAAAACCTTGTTCTTAATGTCAAAAAATTCAGTTTTTCTATGAAAAATTTTGTGAAACATAAATTATCTGTTAATTACATTTGTTTACTGAGGAATTTTTTTGTATTTCGATAAAGCATTCAAAACTGTTAAAATCCTCAGATTCAATTTTAAATTCGAAACTCGGAGGCCAGAATTTTCTTGAGCATTTGTAATAGAACCAACCCATTATCTATCTCCCTTTGAACGCCAATCTAATGTGTATGTTTTTTTTTTTCAGCAAACAAAATGTGTGACGAAGAAGTTGCTGCCTTGGTTGTTGACAATGGATCTGGAATGTGCAAAGCTGGTTTTGCTGGTGACGATGCCCCACGTGCCGTGTTCCCCTCTATTGTTGGGCGTCCCCGTCATCAAGGCGTGATGGTCGGCATGGGCCAGAAGGATTCGTACGTCGGCGATGAAGCACAAAGCAAGCGTGGTATTCTGACCCTCAAATATCCCATTGAGCACGGTATTGTTACCAACTGGGACGACATGGAGAAGATATGGCATCATACCTTCTACAATGAGCTACGAGTTGCTCCAGAGGAACATCCTGTCCTGTTAACGGAAGCTCCCTTGAATCCAAAGGCTAACCGCGAGAAAATGACACAAATCATGTTTGAGACCTTCAACACACCCGCCATGTACGTGGCCATTCAAGCTGTGCTTTCGCTTTACGCATCCGGTCGTACCACCGGCATCGTGTTGGATTCGGGCGATGGTGTCTCACACACTGTGCCTATCTATGAAGGTTATGCCCTGCCCCATGCAATTTTGCGTCTGGATTTAGCTGGTCGCGATTTGACTGATTACTTGATGAAGATCCTGACTGAACGCGGTTATTCCTTCACCACTACCGCCGAACGTGAAATCGTACGCGACATTAAGGAGAAGCTTTGCTATGTTGCTTTGGACTTTGAACAGGAAATGGCTACTGCCGCCTCCAGTTCGAGCTTGGAGAAGTCCTACGAATTGCCCGATGGTCAGGTGATTACCATTGGCAATGAGCGCTTCCGCTGCCCTGAGGCTCTTTTCCAGCCTTCGTTCCTCGGAATGGAAGCCTGCGGTATCCACGAGACCACCTATAATTCGATAATGAAGTGTGACGTTGACATCCGTAAGGACTTGTACGCCAATACCGTACTTTCTGGTGGCACCACCATGTACCCAGGTATCGCTGACCGCATGCAGAAAGAAATCACGGCATTGGCTCCATCCACAATGAAGATTAAAATCATTGCGCCACCTGAACGCAAATACTCCGTCTGGATCGGCGGTTCCATCCTGGCTTCATTGTCGACATTCCAGCAAATGTGGATATCCAAGCAGGAATACGATGAATCCGGCCCATCCATTGTTCACAGGAAGTGCTTCTAAATCTGTTGAGGGCTCTACCGCCAAACCGACTGAATCATTAGAGGAGGAGAAGAGTTTTTGTTTTTCATTATCGTGGTTATTTGTCATGATGTAACCGAGAAGTGAACTAGCAAGTAAGATGTATTCCAGCAACAACAATATTGACTGGTTTTGTTGTGACAACAAGGGCGGTCGCCTTGTTTATTATTTTATAATAATAAAAGCAAAATAATTCATTGTTACACCACGCATACACACAAACACACACACACATCCACAAGGATATTTTTAATGAAGAAAAAACAACTCAAAAGACATTAAAATTATTTCTTTTATTTAATTCTGAAAACTCGCAAATGTATTATTTTTAATTATTATTTTATAACATATATATAAAAACACTGAGAAACAATAAGATTTTTGTTTTTCCCCAAAGAAAGAAAATCTAATTAGTTTGGTTTTTATTTTTATAATAAGAAAAAGACCGCCATTTTAACCCTTGTTCTCCGTTCTGTCTAGCCCGGTCCTTCGAATTGTGTTACAAAAATGGGAGGGGGGGAGTTATTATCAGCCTCGTAATGCAAATAAAACACTCCAATATAAGAAATTAACGTTTTTTTTTAATTTTTCGTGTTGCCCTCCTCTTTTTATTTTTTTGGAAGCTATGTGCGTTCTTACGATCTTGCGTTACTTTTCATGTTAATTTAAATATTTTTGCGGCTCTGTTGCTTAATGCCGTAAAAAATAGGGACTTCATTGTTTGCATAATGCAGTCGCTAATTGTATTAAAGGTATTCGAACGCACACAAATACTAACGGACACGCTCAATGCGAGTGACCACTCGAAGTGGCAGAGTGTGATGAAAGTAAAACTAAAGAAACGAGAAAATTAATTATAATAAATTTGTCAAAAAATCGAATAAAATTTGTTTTGTTCTTTGGAATAGGATTGGAATTTGTGACTTCGATAGATTTGGGTGGCAGAATTGACGATTGAAAAAAAAGACGTTTTCTGTTGGTTAGAATACAAAGACGATTTGCGAAACGATATCGTCTCTTGGAATAAGGGTGTGAGTCTTTTTCGTGATTCTTTTTATGTTTTGCCTTTATAGAAATGTGGGAAGAAAGTCCGGAGACGATAGGGAATGGCAGAAACTCCGAAAATGACAAAATATTCTTACTCCCAAATACTACTCTACAACAGATTTAGTGTTTGTGAAAAAAATAGTCCATTTTTATTCTCGCTTTTTTTAAATTCGCTAGTATCACAATCCGACCCTTTTTATTAGAAAAGACAATTAGTAATTAGTTTTTATAAATTTCATAGTATTGCTTACAGCGTTTCTGGTTTTTTCTTTTTGAATTCATGTTCAATTATTCAAAATATTAATATTTAAAATTTAAATAGCACGGTTAAAAAAATACTAAATTATAGTTAAAAAAATTGTTGACATTTAGTGTATACTGTAATGTCTCCTTTATCGACATGATCGACGAATGATTAAGCAAAATACTAAATTTTAGTGTCAATTCGCACAGGCCCTTATGGGATGGGGAGGGGAGGGGGGGGCATTGAAGTCTGGAAGGCTGTGAAAATGAAATAATTAAATTCAACTCATTAGAATTTTATTAATACATTAAGCTAAACTCCTCACCTCGGCTAGACACCTTTCACTTGTTGCCAGAACCGTCGTTTTATCTGCTCAAAAGAATTCAATTAATTAAGATCTAGCAACGAGCCGTTGTGGTTCTATATTTGAAAATTGCTGCTTTGCAAGTACATATATTTAGACGAATAATATTCAGTAGTTTCAGACTTAAGTTTCACAATTTCCCAACTACGGCGAAATGTTAATTCAAAAATTTTTTGAAAATCAAGAAATTTTTATAACTGGTGGTTCAGGTAAGCTATATTATGACATATGTACGTATTTTGTGGTATCGCAGTAAAAAAGGCACCTCAAGGGTTTTACGGAAAATTAGGTTAAAAATAAATCACAATTTATATCGAATGAAAATAGGTTTATTTTTCACATACAGGATTTATAGGAAAGGGGTTGATTGAAAAGTTACTGCGCTCCTGTCCAGGTATAAGCAAAATATATGTGCTCATTCGTGCCAGGAAAGGTAAAAGTGCCAACGAACGCCTAGTGGACATTCTCAAATCTACTCTATTTGACCGTTTGCGCAGCGAACAGCCATCCGCCTTGCTAAAAGTGTACGCCATCGAAGGCGACTGCAGTGAAGTCGGTTTGGCCATTCAACCGCATGATTTCAACAAAATTCAAAATGTTAACATTGTTTATCATTCAGCGGCAAGCGTGAGGTGAGGTCAAGTTGACATCGTCTGCCACTCTAAAATGTTTATTTAATGAGCAGATTTGATGATCACCTGCGTGACGCTATCCTGCTTAACACCAGAGGAACCCACGAAGTGATCAAATTGGCGGAGAAGATGCAATTTCTGAAAGTCTTCGTACACGTGTCGACTACATATTGTAATCCTGACAAGTATGAAGTAGAGGAGAAGGTAGATTCGAAGAGTAGTTATGCTAAAAGACTCAAGTTTTCAATGTAGTGGTATTTTTTTGCATGATTTTGTTTAGATCTATCCACCATATGCTGATTGGCGTGCCACTATAAAAATTGCCGAGACATTCGATCGAGAGCTATTAAATATATTAGAAAAGAAGTAAGCAAAATTCAAACCACTAGAAAACAAAATCATTTTCATTATTCAGTAAGTTTTTCAAGAGATTCTTGTATTTATTTATTTATTATTATATACAGAGTGTGTCGCATAACATGCATCAAAAGGTTAAGGCCTGTAGGTTGAGTCGTGAAAAGAAAAAATCGTATGGGAGGGGTAGGTAAATTTTCCGCAGTTTTTCTAAAAACTGAAAAAAAATTCAAAAAAAATTTGTTGGTCGCAATTTTAAAAAAAAATTTTGTAAATAAGTATTTTATTCTCTCATAAATTTTAAAAGAAATGCTTCAAACAGAAGGATCTATGTTTTGTAGTTATTGAAAAAATTGAAAATTAGAAAATTACGTGCTTTGTCCTCCAGAAAACACTTTTTGCGTCCAAAGTGCAAAATCTTTAATTAGGCGTACACAAAGGAACGAATCTCTTGTCAAATTTGGTTTCGTTCGTAGTTCTTATACGAACTAACCGAAACGAAAAAAGGCACTGAAGATGGCACATCACCGAAATCGGTTTATGTCCAAACCAAACTTGACAACGGAAAATCGACTTGACTCGACTTGACTGACTTGATAACGGAAATTCGTTCCAAAAGCCAATCATAAAATATCATAGGTTTACATTTTGATTTTAACTTTTAGATTTTGCCAATAACGATATCTTACATATTTAATTTTAACCCGCAGATATACAAATTTTCAGCCAAATACGTATACTTTCACAAAGGGTTTAGCCGAACAGATTGTTAATGACTACATAAACAAGTTGCCAATAATAATTTTCAGGCCTTCCATTGGTAAGTGCACATTTCTGTGGCAAAAAGCAGCAGAAAGTCTGAATTTGCTATTTCGAGGAAATAAGCTTTAAAAGTGTTTTAGACGTAAAAAGCAGTACAAACGTTCTTTCTAAGCTTGAATTGAGCGGTTACTGTCTCTAGCCACAGACTTCTATTTTAGGTTTTTGATGCTGCTTTAGCTCACTTTTGAATGGATAAATATTCATACATATTTGTAATTAATAATTCTATTTATTTCTTGAAAATAGTTATTTCTTCATTGATTGAACCTGTACCTGGCTGGATGGACAATTTCAATGGGCCAAATGGTTTGTTAGTTGCCTGCGGTATCGGCATCATGCGAACAAGCCACGGTGATCCAGATGTTTTAACTGACTTCGTGCCAGTGGATATTGTTGTACGTTGCATAATTGTTGCAACCTATTTCAAAGCTCTTGAAATGAGACAGTGAGTGTGTTTGTTCAGTAACTACCGGAATTGATTTGTGAAAAAAAAAACCATTTACGTCTATAAAAGCAGAAGTACCAATTTGACAGTGGGCAAAAGAATGGACGTTATTAACTGTGCCACAGGTAATATTTGTCCGATCAGTATGGGTCGAGTTATTGATATAGGCAAGCGGTTGATACAGGATAACCCATTTGAAAAAACTCTTTGGGTGCCTGGAGGAAGTATAACCAGATCACGAGTATGGAATTTATTTAGGGTAAATAAATTTGTCCATTGAAAGTAGATTTTATTAATTATTTTCTTAATTTCACGCTTAGTTCATATTTCTGCATATTTTTACTGCCATTTTGGTTGACGGCCTGCTACGTGTATCCAATTCAAAACCCTTGTAAGTGATGAATTTTTTATAATTTATTCTTGCTAAATCGTCGATATATTCATTCCTTCAGCTTACTGCGACTGCAACGTCGTATTTTTGCAGCTAATATGGCCTTACACTACTTTACTACCAGATCATGGGTGTTCAAGAATGAAAATTTTCAGATATTGCATAACGCAGTTCCTCCAGAAGAAGTGTGAGTTTTTGTGATATTTTAAAAACGTTTCAACTAAAAATGCTCTGTTTTATTGTAATTGAATTTAGTGATGTTTTCGGTTACCTGCAGTATTCCGAAGTGGACTACAATTCATTTTTCCGCAACGGTATTCGCGGCGCAAAGTTATTCTTGTTGAACGAACCCGCTGACAGTTCTAGAGGCGCTCGTTTCCGGTTAAAGATCTTCAAATTTATAAATTTTATTTCACAATTTGTTTTTTATTTACTTCTCGTTAGATTTCTTCTATATTTCGTGTATCAAAAATGTTTCTAAATCAAAAAAGAGCAAAGTATATTTTTTGACATACATATAATAGTTCGATCGTTTTAATTGTTTTACTTCGTATTATAGAAGAAGAAAAGACACTGTAGATGTCACAACGGCAAACCCACTTTATCGGTAAGCCAAATTTGATAAGGGTTGAAGGAAATCCGTTGCAAAATAAGCTTGTGCTTTTTGGTTCGGGTGTGAATTGTTGTTCGGAAAATAAAAAAATTTCTTCGGTTCTGTTGTGAATTGATGTCAATCCCGATGAGCTCTGAAACATAAAGAAAATTTTTTTGGAGTGATCGGAAATTGTTCCGACGTCGGAAATGTTTCCTGAAAGCATTACAAACCGGAGCTACACAACTCTATTCCAAAACCCATTCTATTCGCTACTGCAATAACAATTTTTCTGTAGAAATCATAAAATTAACAGGTTATGCTTTATGTACTGCCAAATAATATAAAAAAGTGTAAAATTATAAAATTTTGATGCAAATACATATTTGTTATGGTGTGTGCTAATTGCTACTAAAGTTTAGCCAAAAACCCACATTGCAGCGAAACTGCAAAACTTTCCAATACTAGAATTTTCAATGGATAAATTTAGTTGTCTAATTAGCATTATCGGAAAAAGACTATCAGGGCTGCATTTCAGCCACTATTATATTGTCGGCATTGTAATGCACTATCGGCATTTCCAGGGATTTAGCCCGATTTGCCGCTATTGGAACAGATCCTAACAGTAGTATTTTCATGCATTAGTTAGTATTTGCTACTAAAATTTCGGGTTTAAAATAGGTCCCAAACGATTAGAATTAATTTTCAAAAACAACCTGACTCCGGCCGAATTGCTCAATATGATGGTATTACAATATGACTGGCTCAATATGACTGGTATTACATTAATTTCAACTTTTCAAAAACCACGCCGAACTCTGTTATCAACAAACATTGAGGAATGGCACCATCGGATATTTTAAAATGGCGTCGCATCGGTAAGAAAGTTTCCAAGCGTTTGACAGCACGGAATGTATATAAAAATTTTACAATCAATTTTCTAATGCTAAAATCGAATTAGAGATTTGTATTAAGCATAGTTTCCAATTTAGTGTGCCGTTTTGTGCAATTAATAATATATAAAAATTTGGAAGAGGACTCCTAGCAACAAAGCCCTGCGCTTTATTTGAGAAATATTAAAACGGGAAAGCATTAATTGGCAAAATTCAATATTCTTTGAAATGGCGACAATGCAGCAATATTCGTTGCGTTGGAACAATTACTTTCGACACCTAACATACGCCCTCGATAACCACCGCACCAATGATGATTTCGTCGATGTGAGCCTCTGCTGTGATGGACGCAAAATTAAAGCACACAAAGTGGTGCTCTCATCATGCAGCAGCTACTTCAAGGAGATATTCAAAGAAAATCCACACCCGCATCCAGTAATCATCTTTAAGTTTATAAAATTTGAAGATCTCAATTCCATTGTTGAGTTTATGTATCAAGTAAGTATTGGAATGGGTATTACAGTGAAGGGCCTAAGGGTGGAACGTTAATCGATAGTGTGGGTGGAGGTGCATGTGCGCAGGGCGGTGTGCCCCGTTGAGGAGCGATGTGGGGTTTGCTTGATCTCAACTAGTGAGAGCGACATTTGATATTTTCATTCTCCAATGTTGTGTACGTCTATTTAAAGGGTGAAGTAAATGTACAACAGGAAGCTCTTCAGTCATTTTTACAAACGGCGGAGCTGCTTGCTGTGCAAGGGCTTACCGCCGAGGAGAAAGAAAAGCCTAAAGCTCAGCAAATGCCAGTAATAGACGAACAGAAGTTAATTAAAACGATACCAAGCACAATACGAGCCATAACTGAAAACACAACAACGCAATCATCACAGACAGTAGAAACACCGACGGCCACAATTGTGCAACATATGCAGCCGCAGCAGCATATGCAGCCGCAGCAACAGCAGCAGCCTCACTTGGAGACCCAGCAAATTCAAAGTATTCAACATCAACCGCAGCAACCACAACCGACACAGGTAACACCGGTACTTCTGCAACAAGCACCACATCATACACAGCAGCAGCAGCAGCATCAAATGACCAGTAGTATCGCTAATGTCGCCACAGCCAGTACTGCAGTGCTCAATTCGAATACAAAGAAGCGCAAGATTACGTTCTCCGATGACGATGATAATATCTACACCACAGAGACCGTCGATTATGCGGTGAAAGACGATGCAAGTATAGTAAAGGGTAAGTTGCTAAGAAGAAAAGAAAAGACATACTGAATTAGGTTTTAACGAGATTCTATTCTATAGATTAGGTTTGCGAAATTCTATTAAATTCAATATATTTTAGGTTCTGAAATGACTTTTCTACGCGGAACAGTTAAAATGGATATTCCCGAATATATTGTGAGCGAAGTTGATGAAAGCCAGCAGTTATCCGATGGTCCATCACAGCAAAATTCACAAGATACCAGTGCTGCAGGTGGTCAGAACGTCACGCAATACACTTCGGAGTATGAAATTCTCACAGAATCCGAAATTGAGGAAAAGTATCAACAAGCAGAAACGGATAATTCCGAGATAACCATCGAAATGGGTAGGTAACTGCGGGAATACTACGAAATTCCTACAATTATCCTTGTATAATGGTTTTTTTAGGGCGTCTACTAAGTACTACTACAGCCGTAGGAACAACGCAGTCAGCTATGGATGACAACAGCAGCGCGAAGGCTGAGAACAAAAACAATGGCGGTACAGGTGAGTTTTGATTGCGAATAAAAGCAAAAAAAAGGCAAAAAATTGGACAAGTTTCAAACATTTGCAAGCATTGGCAAATTAGCAGAATGCTAATATCGTTTCTTATAACATATTATTTAAATATGGGAAAAACCTACATACGATTCTTGTTATGTTCACCTCGAGAACCTTAAGAATTAAATAGACATTTGTGATTCAGATTATTTAGCGCTTCAGATAATTAGATATGTTTAGCGAACAATATTGTGGTATCTGTTACCAGTTAGTTACCAGGCTCTAATAGAAGTTTTGGTGATTTTAGTTTTTAAAAAAAATAAGGATATAATAGATTAATAGGAAATTCATTATAATTAAGTATTCATATATATTTTTTCCGTAATAGGTATTTACTTTTAATTTATTGTTGTTTTATTGTTTTTTTTTTTTTTTGGTAAATTAAGGATCGTAAATTTTTTTATCCTCAATGAATATGTCTCCAAAAGATGTGCAACAAATGAGGTGCTTTTTCTAAATGTTCGTATTTTATTTTTAATTTTTTCCTATAACCACGTTTTCCTTAATTCATGTAAAATATAGAAAAAAATATTAATTTGTTAAATGCAATCTTTTGTCCTTTTCATATATTTTTAGATTTGCCCAATAATAAGTGGACAGAATGTCAGTTTTGCAAAATGGTTATAACCACGGTAAATCTTTGGAGACATATTCGTACCCAGCACACTCCGCAACCACCGCGTAAATGCGAGCTCTGCAACAAAAACTTCAAAAATAAATACAGTCTGCGCGAACACATAAGAATTTCTCATGAACAGAAAATCGCCGTGAAAACGGAGAACTGATTGACAATTTTTCATTTGCGGCGTGAAGCTGCAAAGGATGCATTTCAAAACCGCCAGTGATTAGAAGTATGCAGGATTGATCAGTAAAAGAAAAAACACAGACAGACATTTAGAGAGTTGCTAACAGATGAACGAACATCCATATCAAAAAACAGCTACCAGAAGATTCGAATTCTTGGCGTAACTAGAAAACTGAAAAAGTTGTAAATTAAGGAGGAGCCAGTCAACACGTCCAGAAATACATATAGTCAGTCAGTCATTCATATTACGAGTACATTTCCATTTGACGCGTTGGATGCAATTTTTTGAGATCCATCACCTCAAATCCTCTTACGATTTTAAATAAGCTACTCTTATTCTTAAAGAAGATGCTGTCAGCATTAGAGACGTGTGCAGCAAAACTAGTGTAGATATGTTTTAACGTTTAATCTAATCATTTGAATTATGTATTTATAAGCGTCTACCTAACTACTATATGCTTCTCATATAATACATTTACCAATTTCATTTAATTGTACAAAATCCTCAAAGTAAATTATGTACATGTTAGTAGTCTATGGCTTTGAATAAATTCATCAAATATTTATCCTTGTATCAACGAAGGTCAAATGGACGTTTTTATTGTGTAACGTGTTTTCAAAATAGGATTTTTTTGAGGTTGATAGGTAGAGGCTCAAGAAGTTTCTTTAAAGAGTTGATAAATTTGTGGAGCAGTTAACGGAGCAAGTTACGGATCTCATAAATTCTTTCACGAATAGTTTGCTTTTCTGCGGGGAAAACAAATAGAAGTATAATTTTTTCTTAGAATAAATACAAACCCTTTCGATTACGTAAACACCATTCAATGGCATTTTCTCACTTGCTTTGCAGACGAATCTCTGGTTTGTGGCGTCTGCAAGCGGAAATTGCAATCTGCATCGGCGCTGCGTAGGCACACCGCTTCCCGGCATACGCAAATCAAAGAGAAGCAGCACGAGTGCATCATGTGCAGCAAAAGCTTTAAGACGAAATGGTCGCTGTCGACGCACAATTCTCGCTTTCATCGTGACGTTCGTGTGACTAAGGAGTGTATAAAAATGGAGTTTTATGGAATTTAAGATTATTTGAACCCAGATAAATAGATAAATAACAAAGCTTACACAACAATTTTTATATACGTAGACTTAGCGACTTGTTTCATTTATTTTTTGTATAAAAACTTATTTTGAAAAAAACATTTATTTAATTGCTCAAACTACGCAGTAGAAGCTTTGCGTTGAATGTTGGACAAAACCAAGTCGTGCTGTATTTGTTACAGGTTCTCAAGACCGGGCAAAGGGAATTTTTTGCTGAACTCTTCGATTTCTGCGCGTAGAGCGGCCACTTTTGCTGAGATATTGGCGTCCTTTTGTAAAGTTTCTTTGAAACTCGCTAATTTGGGTCCAGAAACTTTCAGTGCTTCAGAGCCAATTTTGAAAGCACGATCAATGTAGTCAACAACACAATCAATGTCCTTCTCAACTAAGCCACGTGTGGTCAAAGCGGGTGTACCCAAACGAATGCCCGACGGATTGAGCGCCGATGTGTCACCGGGCACCGTATTTTTATTGCAAGCAATCGACACTTCTTCCAATATGTATTCTGCGGTCGAGCCCGTTAGTCCCACCGATCTCATATCGACCAAGATGAGATGCACATCCGTGCCGCCAGTTGCGATCTTGTACCCTCGTTCCTGTAGACCTGCACACAGACGACGGGAATTGGCAATCACCATTTTCTGGTATTCCACAAATTCTGGCGTCTTCGCCTGCTTCATGGCTGTGGCAATGCCGGCGATGGTATTGTTGTGTGGACCACCTTGCAAGCCGGGGAACACAGCTGAGTTAATGCGATTCTCCAGGTCGTACATGATTTGCTCTCCGTTCTGTTTCACTTTTCGTACACCCTTGCGGTAAAAAATTACACCGGCACGTGGGCCACGCAGAGTCTTGTGTGTGGTTGTACTGACCACATCGGCATGCTCGAAGGGCGACGGTATTAAGCCAGCAGCCACGAGACCGGATATGTGGGCCATGTCGGCGAATAAGTACGCATCGAGAGAGTCGGCAATCTTACGGAAACGCGCGTAATCCAAACAACGTGAGTAGCATGAAATGCCGGCAACAATCACTTTTGGCTTGAAGAGCTTCGCATTTGCCTCCAATTTATCGTAATCGATAAGTCCGCTTTCGGGGTTGACTTTGTAAGGCATGCTTTCGAAAAATATTGAAGTGGCAGAAATTTTTTTGGCGGCCGTAAAGAAGCCGTGCGTTAAATGGCCACCATCCGGCAAATCCAGGCCCATGATGCGATCATGCGGTTGCAACAAACCGGTGTAAACAGCGAAGTTGGCCGGCGAACCGGAGTAAGGCTGTACATTCACGCCCCACTCGGCAGGGTTCAAATTGTACGCGTCCAGCGCGCGCTGCTGAGCGAGAATCTCAACTTTATCAATAAACTGATTGCCACCATAATATCTTAAAAACAGAAGCGAAACAGTTCAGAATCGAAAATTATAAAAGTTGATGCTTTAACACAACAAAATATGATAAATAATGATTGTATTCTGCAGACTCAGACTCACCGCTTGCCAGGCAAACCCTCGGAGTATTTGTTGTGCAGACACGAACTGAGACATTCCAGCACTGCCAAAGAGGTGAAATTTTCACTGGCTATCATCTCCAGACCAGCATTTTGTCGCGACTTCTCCTGCTGGATTAAGTCAGCCAGTTCGGGATCAATCTCACACAAATGCGAATGCAGCAACTTTGATGATCCGGACATGTTTTGCTATTGTACAAGAGGAGAGACTGTCATCAAATTTAGCAAGCAAAATAAATTTTTAATATACTGCCTGCGATTATCACAAGAGACCACCAACCGGTTTTTTTCTACTCACGGATGCCACAAGTCGGTTGGACTTGTTTAAACAAGTGTTACTGAGGCACTGAATTTATACAAAGGTTTAGAGATAAACTTAGTGAAATACTCTGCACCAGATGCACAGATCAGAGATCAAATTCTAGTAATCATTTTGTGTCGTACGCAGTGAGCAAATATTGAAAAATATTAACATTTTTCTCAACATTTTTCCGTTCGAGTAAAAAAGTAAAAAACCTTGCTTTTTAAAAAAGTAAGAAATTCTTTTATAAGAAACACTATCTGTCAGACACTTCATGCACACTGCTGTAATCATGCATATTGCTGTGAGGTTATGCTACTTGATCGAGCGATCAAGTTAAAATGCACTCAAGTGGTAGTCGTCAAATACGTACTTATTGATAAACATTAGTTTTCAAAATGTAAAGAGAAGCAAAAGTTTGTTTTCTACTTTTTATAGAGTATTCGATTGACTTGAAAAAGCACCGCATTACTTTAAGAGACGGTGTTAATCTCAAAAGTCAACGTGTTGTATTTACTATAGTACTTTCTAATTGGATCATTGTTACTCGCTCGCAAAAAAAAAGGAAAACGTAATATTCTAATTTTACAAAAAAGAAAACAATTTATATTTATAGTTTCCATCTGCACTGGGAAGGGACAAGTTAATCAATTAAATTAATTTTGTCAATCATTAATTATGTTCAAAACTTAATTTTATTTCTTTGTTGATGGATGTACATACATAAATTGAAACTTGATTTAATATTGAAAACAAATATTGTCCAAAAAACTTACCGTACAATAATTTTTGGTTCCAAGTGTCAAGAGCTCCCTTCGCCGATATAAACGCACTTGAGCTCCTACTGAACGAGTGATCAACAACCTTGATGAATGGTGAAAGTAGATGGGCGCGCATGATGACATCCGGCGAATTCCATGAATGTACTCGCTATTTGCAGAAACAGCCTGAACTTGCGCGATTTGTTGCTTTATAACATAGATGGCGCGCATTTCGGGATTTACTTTCCAGGACCTTGACACAACCTATGTTGTTCGATTTCTAACAAAAATAAAAAATAATTTTAAAAATATTATTACACTAATAATTATGTACATACTTCAAATTCTTCGTACCACAAGGCGACTCAAGCTATGTATGCTTGTTTTTAAATATTTATTTGATAACCTCAGCTTGACCCACAGAAAAGCATTGATAATTTTGAGGTTGCCAGTTTTTCATTGGTCCATTTCCAATGAGTTACTTAATATTTAAAAAGAAAAATCTTGCTGAAGAACAATAACGTATGCATAACCATATATCAGGTCATTGACCCTAATTACATTCATATAACTTGAGTACATCAAGCATACGTAAGGAGTCTCTTGTAAATCCAAATGTCACTGCAAATCCTATAAATTTTCAACGATTCGCTTGCTCAATCGATTCATTTTAGAGGCAAAAGGTTGAAAAGTGCGACAAATATTCTATGCAAGCACGACATAATAAACTAAAAGTCGTATGGCCAATAAATTTTTGTCACTAACACGTGTTAACACTTACTAATAGAGCTTTTTTCTTTAAAGATGATGGTACTATAATTCCAATAATTCAAAAAGACCGTCAAATCAACAACAAAATACTTAAATTTAATTTTAACGTGGTCCAATGTATAGTGTTCCTGCAATCGAACCTTTTGAAATCTCTTTACCAATTTATGCTCGTTGATAATTCTAAAGTAAAGTCAATTTACTCCACAAATTTTCAACCGAAACTGGTTGCAATCCAACCAAACCTGAGAAGGAATGACAGAAATTCGTTCCGATGTTTATAAAAAGGGACAGATTAACAGCGACGTCACCGCTGTAAGATTAGAGAGACAAATCTGGCGACATCGATGGGCTATATTATAAACGCTGCCCGCTAAAGTTATCAACACATAAAAGTCGTTCGCCGACTTTGATCGTTGAGAAATGTCAAAATAAGATTGGTTCTTATGGGAAACGTGAAAAAATAAAGTCTGCAGCACGCAATGTTAACAAGCAAAGTTGGCGAACGACTTTCTTTGTGTTTGTCTCGTTTAAGGTACAAAAAGCTATTGTTTTCTCCGATCCTAGTCTCAGGAGAAAAATTAAATTATTTGGCAACTCTACACAGCAACTCAAATCGTAAATGATTTGATTATATTTTTATTTAAAGCTTTGCTGCCTTTGGTGAAATTTTGAAAAAACAGACTGTTATTAGAAATTTAAAAAGGGATGGATGTTGGTTTAAAGGAAGACGGGCTCAATCTAATATTTGAGCCAGGATATAAGCTACAGGATCTGCATAAATATATAAAAGAATCCTGCCTTAAAGAGCGCTGCTTATTTTTGAATACAAGCAGCGAAATAGAGGAAGTGAGTGTTTTATTGTAATAAAGATGGTTTAAAGTCTCACGTACATAGTTTTTAGATCTGCAAAGGTTTTCTACGATTACTAAAGGAGGAACTCAATTTGGATGAGATTACTGCGTTATTTGTGGTAGTCTGCATGCTTTATTTTATAGAGGCAAATCCAACCAACATGGAATGGCGGTCACAGCTCCTTATGAAGGCTTTTTGTTACGTAGATACGCTGAGCCCGATGCATGTAAAAACACTAAACTAAACATAAAAACGTAGGCTTAATTGCTGCCATTCTCCACAAATTAACAGATTCATGTCGCGTCAAAACGATTATACGAGGGTTTAAAGCACGATGCGATTGCTTATGCATACAATATAGTTTCCATTTGTAATCAGATCTCAGTCATCAACGAAACGGGACGAGCGATTGCTATTTGTTTGATGTGGGCTCTTATGAGTGAGATTACGGAGACCGAATTGGAGATGTACTGCTTCCGTGAGGTGAGATGTTTAAATAGTTGCATTTATAGGTATTTATTGTTTCTTAGTTTTCTCAATTAGTAAATATGTTGTCCAACATCGATGGTGATGTCCTGCAAATGGAGGATAGCACCCAAGTGGTTTACATATTGGTGCAGTGCATTGGATTTCTGACTAATTCTATTATATTCGGACAGAACGAAGAGTTTGAAAGGGTTGGCTATCGTCCTTTCTTTAAATACTCTGTGAATGATTTGAAGATGCTTCTTACGTGGGCAGAAAATCTCTGCAATGTTTTAAAGGTCTCGGTTTCGAAGACAAAGAATTACTGGGACTTGCGCATGGCTGTAAGAAGTTTTGGGCTTTGTTTAAATTGATTCATTATAATTTTATTTGCAGATTTGTGAATACGTTCACTCAAACATTTCTATGATACTGCAGGATAAAATTTCGGAGATACAGCCAGAATTATCAAAATAAATGCATTTCACTAAGCCATTCATTAGTAATAATAACTAATAACTAATATGAGAGTAAGATTCAAGAAAAAAGGAAATTTTGTGTTTTACGATGCAAACGGTCCACAAAAGTTCCTGATACAGAGGTTGGCGTACACATTTAGTTGGATATATAAGAAGGTCTTTTCTCCAATTTAATTTGAAAACTATTAATTTAATTTCTATTAGGTTTAGTGTTTTTAAAACAAACAATTCAAGAGAAGCTTTTTATATTTTGGTAAAGAAATAGAACTCGAAAACTTGCTGAAAATGAATACAGCACAGCGGTTAAGGGCCTATACATGAGCGACAGAATATTTATTCCTAATTTTATTGTAAAAATAACATTACTAGTTAGCTCAGTCAATAGACAGTATATTTAAAAGTCGGTCGAATAATCTTAAGTGTTGTTAAAAAGCAACCGATGCATGGTTTATATTTGGCGGTGCCGCATGAGCAGTATAATATATGGTTAATTATAAAAAGAATTACGTGATAAAATATGTAAACAGCAATAATTTTCCCAGTGATTTTACACCAGATTTTGTAAATGCGATATGTGGTTAATGAGGACTTGTTTATTAGGCGCTTATATGGCACCACTAAAACTACAATTCTTATTAGTCTACCCAATGTTCACTTCCGAAATAAGGATGCAGATATTTATATCACTTTTAACGCAGGCTGCTGATGAATATTTAAAAAATTTGTTTTTGCTTATAGAAGATAAATAGATAATATGAGAAGTTCACTACACCGAGAACAAAATTTCCTTTGTGGAAACCAAAATAAATGCCTAACAAAAGTTCTGCGTAAAAAACCGAGAGAGGTAGGTATTATACGGTGGTGCTTGATTGATGCATCAAATCTGTTTTTTGTTTAAAGGAATTATATAAAGACCTTTTGCTGTGTTATGCTGTAAGCAGTGCGGCGATTTTACAAGATGTATTTATCGCTGTCATTTGCTTGACGGCTAAACAATATCACAGCTGCGGTGGTCGCTAACAAACATTTATATCCACACACTATTAGTTTTTCCCTTATATCCATCCTATTGTTAATATTTACGCAGTTCAATTCTTTTCTGCTTGAAATCTCGTTTCGTTAGCTAGAAAATGTAAACCACTTGTGAGAAGAACAAGACCAACGACGAATACCGCTAATAACGAAATAGACCGTAGTGTTTTGTACCGCTGGCGATTTCTACCGCTGAGAAATTATTTTTTTCTTGTTTTCCATAAGATCAATCTAATTTTTGACATTTGTTAGCGGTCGAATGCCTACGCCGCCTTGGTTTTGTTTACCGCATTTTACGATCTGTACAGCCGTCATTTTTACACCAGACCACAGCACTTGCACCACAGCAGTCAAACAGTGTGCTTTTGGTATAAAAAGGGTGATTTTAAAGTGTCATCGTTGGCAAATAAAGACAGAAAGGGCGATGTTACACTCACGCTTGACTGATGCATTCGTCGCCCGGGTTGTTGAATTTTTTTTGGCTGGAAAATAGTAACAAATTTCTTGTGTTCTTTAACTAAAGTGGGCCTAATCAACTCAACGTGAAAAAACTGGCCACTATGCCTCCTAGGAAGGTATAATAGGAAATAACCAGTAGGAAAATCTTATATAGCTTCATCTAAGCTTGCCCGATTGTCGGTTAGCCTGTACGATTATTAAACATAGCTCGCTACAGACGAATGCCAGAAACGATGGAATTAGGAAAACAAAAAACGAATGAGATCTCAGAACAAAGTGAAAAAATTACACATCTTTTCTCCTTCTGCATCAGCACTGTGCAAAAAAAAAAACGTGAAAAAGTGCATTAATCAATGGAAAAGAGAAGAGCTCAGAATTATTTTGAATTTATAGAGGCAGCCAGCTAAACGACGGCAGTTGAATTTTAACGGCACAGAGAGTAGGATGTTTTCGCTCGGCTGCGTGATTCTCAGGGCATAAGATTGAATTTTTGTTATTAAGGAAGTAGTAAGGAAACTTTTTGTAACTAGAATCTGGTTGCGGATAAAATACTTGTGAACAAAAAAAGAAGGAGCAAAAAAATTTAAAATAAAAAAGACTGACAAGAGAGAATATCTGAACCGTTTAGCTCTTCCCTTTATTAAAAAAAAACCTTAGCGGATGCAAAAATTGAAGGCAAATAAAAACAAGTAAAACCATATAAAATAGAATGAGAGAGTTCGAGTGCAAGTGAACGAAATTCATTACAGCAAAAAATCTTAATTAAAATTAAGGAAATTTCTTCCGGGTGGAATGACACCCGCTCACTTAAAAAATAAAAATAAATACCTAAAAGTCGAATGAGAAAGGTAAAAAATAAGCCGCCGCACACGTTCAGTTATTAATAAAGTACTATCGTAAAATTAATCGGTGTGTTTTTTTAATCGAGGAAGTAATTTTTGAGCTTTTAGCTGGAAATCGTTGGCGTCATTGAAGGTACCGTAAAACAGGTGAATAATTCCTTTAATAAATTTTTGAATTTTTATAGCGCAATGTTGTATAATCATAATTTATTGAAATAACCTTAGTCGAAAGATGCTCAATGCTTAGATTCATAACAATTATAGGTACGAGTAGAACCGTCCACGTTTAGTACATAGTTGCTTTTCCTTTTTTTCCTCGTTATTATTCAGTTGCCGATGATGATTGCTGTTGTTGTTGCTGCTTGTTCTCTTGCACTGACATATGTTTTTGTTTACGATTGCTGCTGCTGCGGCTGTTGTTGTTTTTGTATTCTATTTGCCATCGACTTCGTCTCTATTGCTGCTTTGTTTTATGCGCATTTTCATTAGTTGCTTTGTTTTCATTTCGAGTTTCGTTTCATTTTTGGCCTAAAATCCATGCTCAAGTTCATTGCCACGCAGTTTGCTGTGTGGCAGTCGGTCTGGTCTGCAGGCGACCATACACCATTCACCACCCATCGCACATGCACACAAACGCGTACACACACTGGAACACACGTGCACTCCGTCTCCGTCTGATTGCCGCCGCACGCTTCATGCAAATCAAAGAGAGACGACGGCATTCAACAGTTACTAGTAGTAGTCGTAGGTTTAGAATGGATGCATGCAAATTTCAATGTTTGACTGTGTTACAAAAGGTTACTTTAGGTCATGCCGAGGATTCGATCTTTGCGTAGATTCAGACGATTTGGAGCGTGGGTGTTGTTGGTGTTGAGTGGTGATGAGTTTTCGATATTGAATATTATGAATTCCTCTGAGAGGCCCATCATCATTTAGCATTTTTAAAAAGTCAAAAGTCTTGTGTGTTTCCACCGCAATACAACCGAGTACGTTAGACAAGGACTGAGAGCTTATTATCGGAGCTCTCTTGAGGACATCGAGGAATGTACAGTGCCCTCTCGGTCATTGCGCAACCCTTTACATGCAAAATTTTGGTGCTACATAAAAATCATAATCAAATATTTTCTTTTATTAGCTTACAATTTATAAAATACTAAAATTAAATTAAAAATTGAAAAAAATTAAAACGGAAAAAATCATTAATAAATTGAAATAAATTGAAAATTGAAAATGAAATTTTTTTTCCAATTCGTTGCGTTGTTTATGCACTCAATTTAAATTCTCATAGACTTTCAATGATTGTAATAACAATTAATAATTAATGAATGAAAAACAATTTTCGGAAGGAAGTCATGAGTCATGATCATGATGAAGGTGGAGAGAATTGAAGAGAAGGGGAAGGGGAGGTGCTGCGGACTTATCAAATGCATCTGAATGCACGAGAAACAGTGTCAGCATCAGCAAAAAATTAAAAATGTTGTTAAATTTTGTTAAATTATTGTAAGAAATAAATTTATGAAGGCATTAAAAATTAAAATTATGATGGAAAAAATTCAATAAAAACTGTAAATTTAATAAAAGTTTTTTCCTTGAATAATAATGAGTTTGAAAGAATGCAATAAAAATAAATTAAGAAAAATTGTATCCACATACATACATACAAACGTACAAAAATGTATGTACAAACATCCAAACATAGCTACATATAAAATTAAAACCAAAAAAAAAATAGCAATTTCAATATTATTAAAAACAAGACAACGCAATTTTATTAATAAACCACACAACAACAACAGCACAATAATGAAAGTACAATAGAGACCTTTTCTAAGCAACACACACAAACAACAAAATTAATAACCAAAAAGCAAAAAAAAAAAAAACACGCAAAAAGAAAACACGAAGTACTTACCGTATAACAAGGAAAAAAACAACAACAAAAATGAAAAACAACAAAAAGCTTGAAATCAACTTCAGAAAAGTTGTCATAAAAAAATTCGAAAAAAACTGTAATTAATTTAATGTGAAAAAAGACAAGAATAATAGAGAGTATGGAAAAGGAATACACCGGCACAAACACACACATACACACACACACGTAGCACGCACACTTGCAGAAATTTTAACACACACTAACCCATAAGAAAGCAGTTAATGCAACTGAAAGATGAAAAAAAAAACAAAAAGAAATGAAAAAACCTAAACGAAAACAAACAAAAACAAAAAATTGTAAATAGTTTTGCGTTAAATAATTAAATAAACAATAGCAGCGAAAAAAGTTCATTCATTTTGCGCTTTAGTCACAGTCGCGAAGCAGATACGCAGAAACTTGAAAATAAAGCAAATTTTCTTTAGTACGAACGAGTATAACGAGCGCAGTGTAGCTGTGTGTGTTTATTTTTAAGTATAGATAGAGAAAGAGAGAGAGAGAGAGAGAGAGCGTTGTTGTTGTTATTTGGTGGCATTGCATTAAAATGAATTTTATATTGCCGTTTTTTTATGGTCTTTTTTGTTCTTATTGTTGATTGCATTTACGAGTACTCTCTGTAAACTCTCTGTACGAGTGTGCATGCATAATATCCATGTGTGTATGTACGTACATATGTACGGCTATATAGTATATTAAAAAGAGTATTGCAAGAATAAGAAGAAAATTGTCTAATTTTTTACGGTTTTATTCCTATTTATTTAAGAATGTAATTTAGAGAGATGACGACGACGACGACGACGACGGTGAAGTAAAGTGCACGACGCTAATTGGAAAAAAAGTAGTTACGCGAAATGAGAGCAAAAGAAAACCACAAACCTTAAAAATGTATCGTAATAAACATAAAAAACACTTTCCGAATGGCGTCAGTTATTGTTTTTGTGTTTTTTGCTAAATTTTTTATCATTTTAAAATATTTAGATTGTGATTCGTATGCGTGTGCTTGTGTATGTTTGTTTGGGTGCCAGAATTTCTACAAAAATTATTTAGCAAATTGTGGTGCTCAATAACAATCATTAAAAGATTACCAAAAAAAAACTACCTCACACTTTTCTTTTTGAAAAGAAAAATTTAAACGAAATTTTGTTGATAAAAAAAAAAGACAAGATCAACATTCGTACATCAATAGTGTCTGTGTGTGTGTGTGTGTGTGTGTGCTTGCTTCTTTTAATTTATAATTTCTATAAAAATAGTATTCGATCTATGTTAATACACACACACATACATACACATAATACTATATAAAAGAGTGAAAAGCGATCTAGTTCTAGGATTTTTGGACGATGGTCAAACAGAAAATTTCTTCAAATTTAAACAAAACAAGTAAGAGCGTTAACCTCGGCCTGGCCGAAGCTCGGCCTGGCCCGAAGTGGGCGGGTGACACCTTCTTTAATTTTATTTACAGATAGTAAATTTGGATCGATTAACCAGATTATGGTCATCGTAATCGGCCTACTTTAAGCGTACAATTTCAAACGTAGTGAAGAAAGTCGAAGAAACTGGATCGGTTATAGACATTGTAAGGCCTGTGCATAATCGCTTTGCACGCTCGATCGAAAACATAGCCGCTGTGAGCTGTAGTGTTGAGGACGACCGAAACTTATCGATTTCACGGTGCGCATTGGGCATTTGGGCAATTTTGAAGGACTTCTTGTGGCCTGCACTTGAAGGTATGGATCTGGACGATATGTGGTTCCAGCTGGATGGCGCCATAAGCCACACAACACGGCCGGTTCTGGCTTTACTGCGGGAGAAATAAATCCAGGACGCGTTATTTCGCGCTTTGGCGATGTACATTGGCCACCAAGATCGTGCGTTCTGACGGCTTTGGATTTCTTCTTCCTGTGGGGCTATGCGAAAGACCGTATTTAGACGAACAATCGCTCATCCTTGAGGCATTTAAAGAACGACATACGTCAAGTTATGGCCGAATTATTGAACGATTTGTGTGAAAAAGTTTATTTATTGCAGAAATATTTATCTATAGTAGATATTTTTATATATCTTTACATATATATCTTTATAGATATATGTATATATATATATCATATGCATAAAAAGTACTTACAATTCAAATAATCCTCATTGCTAAAGCTATAACAACAGAAGCAAAAAACACTGCAGTACAAGTAACACAATAACAACAACGACAAACAACAACAACAACAACCACAAACAACAACAACAGCAAAACATCAACTTCCAAAACATTAGCAATAAAAAGAAAATTTTTTTTTTGCTGGCATAAAAACAAAATTGAAAAATTTATAAAAACAGAAAAATAAGCGCAGCAACAAAAACTGCTAAAAAACAGCATCGGCAAAAACAACCACAGCAACAGCGACGACGACAACACCAACAACATCAACAACAGCAACGACTTCAACAACAACAACAACAACAACAACAACTTCAAGGAAAGGCAATTTTTTCCAGCTGAAAAGTGCATACGTACGTTTCGAGATCGAGAGAAAAAAGTACCGAGAAATAAACAATCAGAAAAACTTGCTTATGAAAGGTGAGGAAAATAAAAAAAAATGGAAAAAAAAATAATTAAAAAATAAATACATATAGAAAAAGCCAACTTAACGCGCAGATGTTGTGTAGAGAATATAACTAACGTTCGAGCTCAGTTTAATTCAACGCTTTTCACCGCTTCGGCTTTAGCTTTAGCTTGAACATCAGCGTGGCTCAGCGTGGCTCAGCGTGGCTCAGCTCAGCTCTGCTTTGGCTGCGGCTGCGGCTTCGTTTTCAGCTTAAATGAGTTCTTTTTCCTTTCTTGTTTTGTTTCTTTTTTTGTTGCTGAAGAAAAGCAGCAAAAACGGAAAATTATATACTATATCGTATACACATCGTATATTTGCAGAAAAACTCTTAGCCCAAGCAGTAAAATGCGATGAAGTAAAGCGAAATTCACGTAAAAACAAACAAAAAAACAAAACAAAAAAACCTTTAAAGAAAGATGAAAGGACAGAAGGAGGAAGAAATTAAGAATATACACGGATGGATGTACGGATACAAGTAGAAGAAGTAAAGAATTAAAAAAAAGAGGAAAGAAAGCATAGCGAGTAAAAGAAAATAAAACCAACAACCACAAATTCTTGATGGATGTGAGATGATGGCGAACGGTGGAACATAAACGGCGATACTTCCTCAAATATTAAATTAGGCCTTATTTTACTCTCTCTCTCTCTCTCTCTCTCTCTCTCTCTCTCTCTCTCCATTACATTATTCTATATACCGATTAAGAGACAGTGGAAAACCTAACAAGAAAATACAGAAAATGAGATGTTATTATATCGTATTTTCTTCTCATGAATATTTCAGCTTTTCGAATAATTTCCTTTCGAATAATTTCGAAAATTTGCACTAGAATCATTATGAAATTCGTGCATAAAAGTGAATGCAATATATAGAATACATTTGTATAGATATTTTAGAAAATTGAAATGTAATTGTATGTATTTTCTTCTCATGAATATCTGCAGCTTTTTCGAATAATTTCCTTTCGAATAATTTCGAAAACTTGCACTAGAATCATTATGAAATTCGTGCCTGAAAGTAAATGCAATATATAGAATACATTTGTATAGATATTTTAGAAAATTTAAATGTAATTGTATGTATTTTCTTCTCATGAATATCTGCAGCTTTTTCGAATAATTTCCTTTCGAATAATTTCGAAAATTTGCACTAGAATCATTATGAAATTCGTGCCTAAAAGTAAATGCAATATATATATAGAATACATTATTGTATCGTTTTTCTTTTTAATAATATATTCAGCTTTTCGAATAATTTCCCTTCGAATAAATTCGAAAATTTGCACTAGAATCATTATGAAATTCGTGCCTAAAAGTAAATGCAATATATAGAATACATCTGTATAGATATTTTAGAAAATATTTATTTTAACATTTTAGAAATGTTGTTGTATGTACATATATATTTTCTTCTCAAGAATATCTTCAGCTTTTTCGTATAATTTCCTTAATTCGAAGACTAATCGCATCCGGTTCTTCGCGGCGGAGTAGTTTTGTTCGTTTGTATCTTTGTAGTTTTATGCCAGATATCACGAAGATCAATAAATCGTTGACACTGTATCAGCAGCTCCAGGCGGCAGGCATCCATCCTTTGGGTCTCTCTCACTATCTTTCATCTCGGCTGATATTGCTGCTGTTGCTGCTGCTGCTGCTACGAGTATCTTGAAAGTAATCTTTTTTCACATGTCGGTAAGAAATTTCTTTGCGTTGCGATGTTGTTGTTGTTTGTGCTTCTTTTTGCCTTCGCTTTTCGAGGAAATAGAAAAATGTTGCTAAAAAAATGCAGAAACATTTGCAGAAAGTTTGTTTTATTTTACGCTTCTTTTGCTTTTCTTTCAATGGACCAGACTGAAGTGGACATCGGTCAGCAGCGGCAGTGGCAGCAGCAGCGGTGGCAACAGCGGCAGTAGCAGCAGCATTAACAGCATCAGCCGCAGCAGCATTAGCTTAGCATTTAGCACTAAAGGCTATGGCTATGCTTACAACAACAACAACAACAATCATTATGCTCACAACGCTATTTTCTTGTTGATTCTTGTGCCTGTCCGTCCCTGTGTCATGGTCTTTTTTGGTTTCTTGTTGCAAAATTGTTAGATTCCTTTTAACAACAACACAAAAGAAAAACAAAAAAAAATTAAACAAGTCGTTAAACGAGCTGCGCGTTGCGTTAACTTAACTCGGTTCAAACTTAACGCAGCAGCACGCCGCGACCGTTGCAGTGTCTGTCTATCAACAACGATGAAATAGACGGTCGTCGTTGTCGTTGTCGTTGTCGTTGCATGGTGCAACGATGGATGTGCTTGTTCTTGCTGAGACAACCGGCTAGAAAACATCTATTGCTAAAGACAACAGCCAACAGACAACAGCAGCAGCAGCAGCAGCAGCAGCAAGAACAGTAACGATCAAACCAAACAAACACTAACAAGAAAACCAAAAAAAAAAAAAAGAAAAAGGAACAAAGAAAAACCATCAAAAACAGGAAGACAGAGGAAAAATCATAGCATTTCTGCGTGTTTTCTCTGTTGCCGGTTCTTTGCGGTCATTGTTGTTGTTGTTGTTGTTGTTGTTGTTGTTGTTGCAGTTGTTGTTGTCATTGTTGCTATTGCACTTGGCCTTATTTGCCATTAATAAATACGCACACACACACACACACACACACACGCGCATTTTCTGTATGAGAAAAAAAAGTTTATGCACGCATAAATGCGCATACATACATACGATATAATATATAAGAGTATTTACCAGCTTTGACTTCTTTCAGGCGGCGAAAAGGAGAATTTTTTTGTGTCTCTGTTGCTAGAAAATCTAATTCCTTTGAAAAGTCTGAGGGGTGCTCTTATAGTTTTATGTCTTGTGATACTCATCAGTGTCGAATAAATGGTTTCCACCACAACGAAATCGCTTCCTTATAGAAAATCTAATGCTGTGAGATTGATTTGATCGTTTAATGAGACTATCAATAAAATCGAATATCAAATACTTGAGAATGTCTTCTGTTTTTAGAGACGAGTATTTTCTAGAAGTTCTCTTTATGTATAGTCTTATAAATGTTGCCAAAATTACTTTGAATACTTTTTAGTTTTCAAAAAAAGTCGCTCTTTATACAGCATTCCGCGCTATAATGGCCTTTTCTAATAATGGCAATTTTTGAGGGATTTACGGCCCTAATACTTCGCCCTAATACGGCCAAAAAATGCTATACTGTTAGCGATCTTTTGCTTAAAAATTATTAATTTCTTATACGGCTTTTCGGGCAACTTTTCCGGAACGTATCTAGGCCGTAATGCGAGGTATCACGAGTGGATTCCAAAACTCTTTAGACTGGTTTTTGTCCCAGCTAAATTTGCTTCGAATCAACGAAATTCTGTATATAATTCAGCTTTGTTTACGTAAATGATACACATGCGATATTTGACAACTGTGTCCGGCTGTCTGTCTGTTTGGCTGTCTGTCTGTTTGTCTGTCTGACGACGACGGTCTCGCTGGATGGAAAGTATGGGAGATTCGTCCATCCACGCATTAAGCGTGGCTCACCCACCTTGTGTTCCAATCCATAATTCTCTAATTGTCTAAAATGAAATTGTAATTAGTTTTTTATATGTATACACTTTATTGTAATATTTTTGCATACATAATTTATATACATATATATATGTATGTTTTTTTAACAACAATTTAAAGCCGTTGTTTATGATGTTTATTATTAAGCATTGTACTCGCAGTTTATTGCTTTCCGTTATAGCTTTTTTTATTTTTATTTTAGAACGAGTATGTTTTTTTGCGACCTTCAACAACTTCAGCAACTTTTATTAATTTTTCAACTAATTTCATTTAAATTTAAGTGAAACCGACTAACTAACTTTGCTGTTGTCAACTTTTAAAAATTTGCTCTTTAATTCTTAAAAGGTAAAATTTATAAACGTTTCTTTTAGTAGTTATTTGTTTAAATTAAATAATTAATTTGAAAAAGAAATTAAGTTGGAAAAGAAATTCATTTCCATTCTCTTAGAAATTGGAAAAGAAATTAAATGCCACACTTATTTTCACGTGAAATTACGAAATATTTATAATTGTTGAAATGACTTTTTGTAAAATTCCAAAAAAAAAAAAATAAACGGAAAGCTTTACTTTTATTAATGGCTATTTATCTTTAATAAAAATAGTTCATTTTTTTAAAATCTTTTTAGAAAAAGATTTAATAGAAAAAATCTTTATAACATTTTAAATGTTTTGCGGAAAGAGTTGACATTTCCTTTTAACAAATTAATGCGAAACCATTTGAACAAATAGTTGTTTGTTTTTTTTTTTTTAAATGCTAAACGTAGTATATATAACTCGCGTTTAATAATATACAAATATGTATATAAAACAAAGCAGTTTTTTCAAAAAAAAAAAAAAAAAAAAGAAAAGTACTCTATTATCATAAAAACTAATTTTTTGCTAACAAATTGTTGCCATTTAATTTCTAATATCAATATCTCTTATCACAATAAAGTTTTTTTAAGAGTCTTTTAAAAAAAACTCTATCAAAATAGACAAATAATTTCTATAAAATTAAATTAGAGTGAAAAAAAGTGAAAAATTATTTTTAAGTAAATAAAAAGAATTTTTGGCGTAGTTCCAGAGAGAAATATTTGACAAAAGTAGTAAAGTCAAGCTGTAGTTATTTTCATTTAGAAATTGTATGCAATTATTATTTTTTATACTGCCGCTGCGCTGCTAAAACTAAATGCAGCATTTAGACACAGCTAAATCTTGAATGTCGTTAAAAATTTGAAATAAAAATATTTCAAGATTTTATAAATTCTTTCATTCTCTTAATTGATTCTTTCGTCTGTCGGCGACTGTCGGCAACGTTCGCAGTGAACATTTAGTTCTTTCTTACGATCTTAGATCATAACAAAAAAAAAAAAAAAACTCATGAAAGGTAGGAAGGTAAGGAGAGAGCCGGAAAGAAGAAAGGAAGTCAGAGAAAATTCCTAAAATATTTGTTACCTGAAATCTTTCTCTGAATGTACGAGTACGATAAAAAGTAAAAAAGTGCCGAGCAAAGAGAAAGGAAAATAGGTAGAAAATTAATTTTTGTTTTTTTTTTTCAAAGCAAAAATTATGTTTTTCTTTAGGGTTTGTATACCAACAAGCACACACACACACAAACACACCACAGTAATCGCCACTATTGTAAACCCAAAGAAACAAAGTATTCCAAAGTATTTGTGGAGGATTTTTTATAGACCAGTTTCTATGTATCGCATTTATATAGCGATGTTATATGTATATATAAACAATAATTAAGGACGAAGTACGTACGATACTATTAGGAATATTATCATCATCATTATCACAATACGAGTACACACATTATCACAGTCTGCGTGTGTTCCTTCCACAATTTCTTTCTATCGCTTTTAGGTCGTTTTATTGGAAAGAGAGACGAGACGAGACACTTTCTGGGTTTAACCACGAAGAATTGTCGTACACCAGAAAAGGGCTGCTCTCCTCTCCATTGTACGATTTCAGCTATTGTACATTAATGCATTTCGTTGCGTTTTGCTCCACTGTATTCACTGTATTCACTGTATCCCGCTTCTTCTTCCTCTTCTTCTCCAGTTTTATTTTTTATTTCCTCGGCATGAACACAATACATCAACAGTTCCTCGTTGTTGTTGTTGTTGTTGTTGTTGTTGTTGTTGTTGTTGTAGACGAACATTTTTGTTTTTAGTCTCTTTTGTTAATGTTTGAAATTGTTGGTTGTTGTTAGTTATGTTGTTGCCGCTGTCGTGGTTGTTGTTGTTGTTATGTTCTTGTCGCCATCGTCGTTGTTGTTTTTATTTTTGTTGTCGTTGTTGTTGCTGCTTGCTGTTTGCCATTTTGTTGTATGCTGAAAGATTTTTATGTTTTTGTGGCGTTAAAAAATATGTCGTCGCTTTTTCCTCTTTTGTTCTCTCTCTACTTCTTTGTTATAATATTTTTGTGCCAAAGCAAAACAAAAAACGCTTACAAAAGCATATAGCAAAAACAACAACAGAAACGACTTTGGTTGGTTGTGCCCACCTTGTTGGTTCATCGACCAAGTGCACCATTAAAAAAGAGGGTCAGGGAAAAGGTTTGTGTACATGCTAACTGGAGATTTTTGTGCCGGTACTAACTACAGCAAACAATATGAGTCTTTTTAGACTCAGAAATGATTCATTATTCTGAGCAAATACGCTCTTTATGAACACATAAAAGAGTCAGAAATGAACGTTTTTACCTTCCTAGATGGCTCGCTGAAAAGCGTCTTAAATAAGCGTCAGTCGAAAAGACTCCTAAAATTGTGCGTTTTGTGTGAAACAGAAATTTAAATAAAAAATATTAATTTCAGAGCCTTTTATGATTTTTTTCTCAGCTTTTTTGATTCTTTTCTGAACCTTTAATGATTCTTTTCTGAACCTTTTATGATTGTTTTCTCAGTCTTTTGCAATATGAATCTTTTCGGAGCCTTTTATGACTGTTTTCTGAGCCGTTTGGGACTCTTTTCTGAGCCTTTATGATTGTTTTCTGAGGGTGCTTTGTTTTATATTCTTTTCTGCACCTTTATGATTGTTTTCTAAACCTTTTACGATTGTTTTCTGAGCCTTTTATAATATGAATCTTTCCGGAGCCTTTTATGACTGTTTTCTGAGCCTTTTATAAATCTTTTCTGAACCTTTTATGATTATTTTCTATGCCTTTTGTAAATGTTTTCTAAGCCTTTTACAATATGAATCTTTTCTGAGCCTTTTATGACTGTTTTATGTCTGAGCATTTTGGGACTCTTTTCGGAGCCTTTACGATTGTTTTGTGAGCCTTTTACGATTGTTTTGTGAGCCTTTTACAATATTAATCTTTTTGGAGGCTTTTATGACTGTATTCTGAGCCTTTAGATACTTTTTTTTCTGAGCCTTTTATGATTGCTTCTTGATATTCTTGTTGATATTCCTTTTATGATTGTTTTCTGAGCCTTTTATGATTGTTTTCTGAGTCTTTTACAATATGAATCTTTTCGGAGCCTTTTATGACTGTTTTCTGAGCCTTTTAGGACTGTTTTCTGAGCCTTTATGAATCTTTTCGGAGCCTTTTATGACTGTTTTCTGAGCCTTTTGGGACTGTTTTCTGAGCCTTTATGAATCTTTTTGGAGCCTTTTATGACTGTTTTATGTCTGAGCATTTTGGGACTCTTTTCGAAGCCTTTATGATTGTTTTTTGGAGCCTTTTATGATTGTTTTCTGAGCCTTGTTTTATGATTCTTTTCGAAGCCTTTTATGATTCTTTCCTGAGCATTTTATGAGTCTCTTCTGGGCTTACAATTAATCAACTCTTTTTACCAATGAAATTTTTAATTCTTCTTATTCTAAAGCAAAATACTTTTCAAATCGGTTTCACATTTAAAGATTTGTGTCTTATTTGGTCAGCGTTGGTCTGAGTGTGTGTGTGTGTGTAAACAAATGCACATATGTACATTGCAAATTGTAGAAAGACTATTTTATGTACGTATTTATGTCTGTATTTTATTTTACTTTATTGGAAAAAAAATTTACACATGAATTGTAATAAAATTATTGAAGGCAATAAATAATATTCAATTTAAAAGCAAAAAAAAAAAAAAAGCCGCTCTGATGTTATTTTCTTCATTCGGCAAGTCGTGCCCTCACTTTTTCATGCGTTCATTCCATCATTCCGGCATTCCGGCATTATTTCATTTCTTCATTAGTTTTCTTTCCTGTCGCTGCGTTCAACGAGTTCGAACGAATCGACCTTTTTTTGCTGTTGACGACGGTTTGATTCAATATAGTTGTTGTTCTCGTCGTTGTTGTTGTTGTTGTTGTAGTGGTAGTAGTTGTTGTTGTTGTTGTTTGTTGTTGTACGAACGTTTTTTATTCATCAGTTGGTTTTATTCATTGTTTTTATAGTTTTTATTGTTTTCTGTTGGGGTTTTTTGCGTGTTTTTTTTTTCAAAATTTAAACAAAAAGCAATAAAATATTAAAATAAAAACAACACGCAAAAGAAATTGAAAATAAAATATGTTTTTTTTTCTCTCAATGAAACATTAAAATGCACGTAGGTACTGTTGTTGTTTTTTTGCATGTTTGTTTGTGTTTGTTTCGTAAATGCGGTTGTTTGCATGATTATGACAGAAAGAGAGAGAGAGAGAGAGAGAGAGAAAGAGTGTGTGTGTGTGTGTGTGTGCGCCCTCTTTAAACTCGTGTGCATTTATGAACGTAAGCTGCTGGAAGCCCTTCCTTTCCGCTCTAGGCAACAATAAAGACCTTATCCTTTTGCTCTCCTGCCTCCTCACCACTCACCCTCCTCCTCTTTTTCGGCTTTGCACTTCTTTCCACGACCCCCCCCCCCTCTTTTTAGCCTTTTTTTTCAAAGTTAATAAGATTTTTAAGAGTTTTCTTTTTTCGTAATTATGTATGTACTTTTTTTTCATTTTTTATTGTTAAATTGAGGTAATGAGGTTAATACTTAATAATTTAAGTGTTGTTACAGCTTACGCTGATGCTGCTGCACTCGCGCTCTGCTGCCGCTCAGTAATATTTTTCTCTCTCGATTGGTGGTGAAAATATTTTCTCTTTTCTTTTCTTTTCTCTTCTTTTCTCATTTAATTGTATGGAAAGTCATTAATAATTGAAAATATTGTATAAAAAAAAAACCAACATTCTCTAAATTTTCGCAACCATGATTGGGGGGGATTGTAGGGGGGTATGCTTCACAAGGCAACATTTAAAAGCAAATTAAAAAAAAATATGCTCAAATAATGTAAATATTTTAATGCTTGTGCTATAGAAGTAGCATGAAAGAACGTCAAGACTTCGCCACAAGTCTTCAGTAAGCAGGGGCGTATTGAGCTTTTAGTTTTTGGGGGCCCAAAATTTATTTGCCGGGGATACTTGATACAAAGTAATTGCTGTTGAGTGATTTTATAAAAGAAATTCAATAACTCGAAAAAGTCATCATGTTATGGTGAACGAGGGGGAGGGGGGAGGTCGGGGGGGGCGGTGCTTCGGGGCCGAGTAACGCTCCTCAATACGTCACCGACTCTTATCTTCTTCTACGACTGACATAGCTTGAGCTACAAACGTTTTTTGCGAGTAACTTATTAATTAATAAAAAACGTACGTAGAGCCAGATTATAAACGAATATTAAAAAAATTTCAAAAATAGAATTTAAGATAATATAATTTGAAGATAATGAAGTTGCCGTCGTCGATAAGCATTAATATTAAAAATTCGGGGAAAAAACATAAAATAAAAAAAAAACTTTTTTTTTACTACGCTATTTTTTTTTGTGTGTACTCAAGAAAAAACTTTAAGTTGTTTATGTATCGCACATGCATACATATACAATATGTACGAGTAGATTTATAGGTATATGTATGTGTATGTGTGTGTATGTGTGTGTTTGTCCCTTTTTATCTACAAATTGACAAAAGAATTTCCATCAACTTTTTTGTCTCTCCCCCTCTCTCTCTCTCTCTCTTTCTCTGTAGAGTATTTCTTTATTAAAAATGTTCACCTTTCATGACATAAAAATCGATATTTCGAAAAAACAAAAAAAAAAAAAAACGGAAAAATGTAGGAATAATAATAATAATAATAATAATAATAAAAATGCACAAAAACAGAGAGAGAGAGAGAGAGAGAGAGAGAAAAGAGATAAAAATAATAAAAATAAAAATAGATAAAATTGTCAAGAAAGAAAAAAAAAACGCAGAATTTACGGCAGTAAAATAAAAATGGTCGTTATGCTTTTTTGTGGGACGTTGTTGTAGCGTTGTTGTAATTTTTTTTTTTTTCATTTTATTTTATACACTCTGTAGCTTTTTTCTCTAGACGCTTCCTGCAGCGTCTACAACAAAAATGGAATAAAAATGAAAATGAAAGAGGAAAAAAAGTTGGAAAAAAAATTGCAAAATATTTTCCACATCCTCGTTGTGAAGGAAGGAGGGGAGGGGGAGGAGCTATACCGAGCTGAGTGTGTAGGCGTAAGGAGGGTAGTGTGGGATGGAGAGAAAGTGGGCAAAACGGGCCAAATGAAAACCAAAGGAATTCAGTTCAGCTGAATCGAAACGGTTCAGGACGCAGCGATCGCAAGCCAAGAAAAGAAAGAAGACACGATGAAGGGGTTGGTTGTGAAAGGGAAAGCAGGGGGAAGGGTGTGGGGGGGGGGGAGGACAAAGTGTATTAATGTGGGGTTGGCCTTCTTTCTCGCTTTGGCGGGAAAATATAAAAACATTTTTAGCCATTTTTTTGTATTTTTGTTACTTTCTTGATGATTCGAAAAGCTGAACGCCGCTGCTGGTGGTGGCAGTTTTTGGTGGCAAGAAGCAGCAGCAGCAGCAACACCCTGCACCCTGCAGAAGTAACGTTGCTTCACCCTGCCACCCTGTAGGGTGGAAGTAGGTGAAGGTAGCGCGGCTATGGTTGGCTTTCTTGCTTCCTCGGTTTCCTTCCAAGCCAACCGTACCATACTTAATACTACTTTATTTTGAGATGTTGAGAATTTTTCATTTTATTCGTAGTTGCTGCCGCTGCTGGTCCTGTTGCCAACTTTTCTTTTTTCGAATAAACTCGTAAAAATGTAAAAAAAGGACTTCAAAAAGGACATAAAATATATTAACAAGAAGAATTGCAGCGTAAAAAGAAAACAGAAAACAACAGAGCAAAAAAAAAGAGCTTGAAACGATGGATGCTATTAAATCTGCTATTAAATAGTATATATTTATATATATAAATACGTATACATATGTATATAAGCGATAGTTATGTATATAGCAGGACACGTATATGTTGCTGGTGTGAGTTGTTGCAGCGGATATATGTCCTTATAAGGGTATGTGTGGGTGTGCGTCCTTCCGGTCGGTTTTTTATATCATTTTTTTTCTCTCTGGGGGCGAAACGAGCAAAAATGATGATAAAAAACTTGCTCAAATCGACCATATCATCGAAGGTGCGCCGAGGTGCGGTGTGGTGCGGTGCTATGTGTTGGTGCCAGAGTATTAAAATTATACATTAAATCCGAAATGAAAATTTTTTCACTCACATTATTTTTTAATATTTATTTTTTACTTGCTTATTTTCTTTGTTTTGTCGTCGCTGTTGTTGGTTTTTTTTTTTTATTTAATTTTTTATTATTAAACGCATTAAAAAAAAAAGAAATATTGTAATACATGTTGTATTAAAATAGTAATCGTACAAGCATTATACAAGTTAAAAAAAAAAAAAAAAAATTTTTAAACATTCTAACATTCTTCAAAAAAAAAAAAAAAAAAATAATATGAAAATACATCGAAGAAATTGGAACGAATTTATTATATTAAATTTTTTTTTCTACTAAAAAAAAATTTTCCACTACATTATTTTATGATACGCGAGTGTATGAAGTGTAGAATGTACTCTGAGAAAAGAGAGAGAGAGATAGAGTGAGAGGGGGGGGGAAGTGGACAGACAGACAGTATGAAAAATTGTATGAGTATTTGCACGTGAATTTAATTTTAAAATTCCTTTTAAAACAGTATGCAAGCATTGCTTTTTTAACCATTTGTTATGGCTTCTTAAACACACACACACAAACATGCATACAAACAAATAAACAAACATACGAACGTTCGTGTAATGCTGCCGCGTGGTTGTGTGTGTTCGTGTGTAGGTTTATTGTCTTTTTTATAATTTAAATATGCAAAGTACTAAAAATAAATTAATCCTTTTGTTGTTGTATTCGCCATTACAACACGCATTTATACACGCATTCATTTTCTTTTTTTTTAACGAAAATATATTGGTGTTTTTTTCGTCCATTTTTGGTCGTAACAATATGCATAAAGATGATGATGATCAACCAACCAATCATGCTTGCATTCTTCACCTTCATCTCCCGCTCTCTTTAACGTTCTCCTTTACGCAAAGAATTGTGCATTTTTTTTTATATAATTTGTATCGTTTCAAATGAATTGAATTAACTTTTCAAAATTCGTTAAAAAATTATTATCGATTTTAAAGTTTGCCTTCGTGTATAATATTATTAAATATTATACTGTTTACCATAAACTGAAAAATATCTCTGAAATCTTTTAGGTTTCAAAAGGAAAAACATATTCGTCGTGTCCATAGCATTTGGTCATTCATTGTACAATATTTATTGATTCATTGTACCTACGAGTTTTTATGTTGTTTTTGCATTCTCTCATTTCTCGCTGGAATTTCGCAGCAGGTACTCGTTGAAATTTTATAATACAAATTCCAACGAGTACTCATACTCATGGAATCTTTTTTTCATTTATTTTCATTCGTTGCCAAATCGTTGAAATATTCTTACTCGAGCCTGACTCGAAGTCGAGAGTCGCTTTCTGACGGCTTTTTCAAAATTTCAACAATCCAGTAACAGAATTGACAGAATCAATAGAAGTTAAAGCGGATAAGTCATATGAGTTCTTATATGAGTTTTCATAAGATCTGTCAGATTATTCAGATAGTCATAGCGTTTTTTAATTTTCGTGTTTTCACTGTTATGATTTGAATGAATGTCGTATGAATGTCAAAAAAACTAAGTAAAACTCTCACCTTATTTATATTTTTAATTATTTTTATATTCCTAACTATAGTATTATATATTATTTATATTTTATTTATATTATTTATATTTTTTATTGTAATATTATTATTTAAATCAATCACTAAAAACCGTTAACTGTCACAATGGCAAAGAAAAAAATGCAAAAGCTTTGATTTATCATACGAAAATAGGGATGAATCAAATGTTATATGAGAACTCTTTTGAGAAATATAAATGTCTTTACACTATGACAGCTGTCAATTTTGAAAACTCATATGAGAAGTCATATGACTTATCAGAATTCGTTGAAATATTCTTACTCGACCCTGACTCGAAGTAAAGTCGTTTTCTGACGGCTTTTTTAAATTTCAACGTTTCAGGAACAGAATCGACAGAATCAACAGAAGTTACTGTTTTACGATATATTTTTCTTAACAGAGAGAGAGAGAGAGAGAGAGAGAGAGCAATTAGTTATATGTCTCCAGTATGTCGTACGAGTTTAATAAAGAATTGAACTATTTGGATGCTTTTGAGAAAATTATATGTTACTTATTTAAAAATGAAGTGTCAAAAAAATTGTCAAATAGTATACAAATACGAGAGTATGTACAGAAATAAATAAAATAGAAATTTGTCTATTTGTCTATTAAGTTTTTCTATGAAGTTAGTAAAGGTTCGAATATTATCAGAATTTGGTTCATCGAACTTTTATCTAATCTAGAATGGAATATTTGCACTATTCTATTCTATTTGCTTTGTAAAAATTTCAGACGAAGTTCGAAGAAATTTGACTTTTTAACGTTGTCGCCATATTTACGACGTTCGTGTTCGTGATTACCATATTATCAATTTGGCTTGTATTTTAAAAATTATAATAAAAAAATTTAAAAATGGATGATATAAAATTTTATAAAAGTGTTCTTTCCATCATTTCCTGTGAGGTACTGGCAAAATCTACCTCGTACCTATTCGTACGAGCACTTTTGCTGCTGCTTTTACTTTAATTTATTTCCTTTTTTTTTCCATTTTCTTAGTGTTTCAAAGTAGTCGAAATAGCTCCTAAACCCATGCCGTACACTGCGCCCGCCGAAAAGATACTCGTAGATGTATACTATAGATAGTGAGTGTACTCTTGCGAAGCAAACCTTGCATCCTTTTTACCGAAACAGCTACCAGCAACCCCTTCATGTGGGTCGTCATCGTCGTCGTCGTCATCGTCATCGTCGGTGGACCGGACCGGACCGGTCGTAAGGAGCGGGGGGTAGTTTTTATAACATTTTTTGCCTCTTTTATTGTGCTTTCATTATTTCTATTTTTTATTATTCTTATGCTAAATTTTTCATTTCTTTTTTTTTTTAACGAGGGTTTCTTACGTTTATCGCCTTCTCATACCGTCTTCCCTCCTTCGTCGTCCTTGCCACCACCCACCCATCCATCCACACACACACACACACACACTAACAGAGCAGTAGTTTCGATGAAAGAAATTGGCATTACCTGGTGGTGCAGAGAGTTAGTTTGGGAGGTATGATGATGGTGATGACGATCTCCACGAGAGCGGGCGAGAGTGGCGGGCGAGAGTGGTGGGCGTATGGTCGGGGGTGGTCGGTCATTTTGGCACAAGTACAAATTTTTAAATATTTTGTGGAAAAAAAAAACCCATTTTTCTTATTTATGTGCTTACCTTTTTTGGCTTTTTACTTTTTTCTACTGGTATGATATCTTCTTAACTCATTCTTTATCTCTGCTTGCCGCATGTCCCAAAATGAGGAGGCTCGACTCGACGCGGCTCGGCTCGGCGTGGCTCGGCACGTCGAGGGGAAGAGGTTTTGAGGCTATACGAGTATAATGGTTTTTGGTTTTGTTGATATAGTTTTCTTTTTGATTTTGTTGAAGCCCTTTTTTTTGAGTAAAAGACATTGAGATAGAATATTTAAACAATTTCACCCTTTTGGAAGTTTCAGCAAAATTTGTGAAGGCAGTAAAGAATCTTAGCCTGTTTTTTGAGACGTGTTAGGAATGATGAGCAAGGAATATGTTCTGAACGGCATCTTCTTTAGTGTCAAAAGGATTTAAAACTAGCTTTGCAATCTTCGGCTTTTGGTCGTATTCTTATTGTATTGCTGAATTATATTGTATATTCTGTAAACACCCAACGATTCTGACGTCTGGCCTCTTTCTTGCAGCTATCGCCAACATGCTGCCGCAACAGTACTGTCTGCGCTGGAAGTACCACCACAGCAATCTGCAGACCATGTTTTCGCAGCTGCTAGACCGCGGCTGCTTCTGTGATGTGACGCTGGCGTGCGACGGGCAGCTGATACGGGCGCATCGTGTGGTCCTCTGCGCCTGCAGTACTTTTTTCGACACAGTGCTCACTAATTATGCCAGCGAACGGGATCCGATTATCATCATGAAGGACGTTACCTTCGCGGACGTCAAGTCCTTGATAGAGTTCATGTACAAGGGCGAGATTAACGTGGAGCACGTAAGTAACGCACGGCTGCCCGCCCAATGGTGCTCAGTCCATGCCATTCTTTATCAAGCACGGACCACTAACGCTTCAGTTTGTTTGTTTTCAGGCCAGTTTGGCGTCACTGCTTAAAACAGCTGATGATCTAAAGATCAAAGGTCTAGCTGAGGTTTCGTGGCGTGATGACGAGGACTATATTAATGGTAGCAGCAGCAGCGGAGTAGCTCTCCCTGCCGCAGACCCCGATTTTCGCCCTCATTCGCTGCATCGCTCACATGATGGCTACGTCCCTGCTGCTGCTTCCATCTCCGGCGTATCTGGTGCTAACGCAACAACTAACGACATGCGCGGGTCGCCAGCTAACGAGGCCATTAACGGCCGCAATGTGTCCCCGCCACCGCTTGCAGGAAGCAAGTATCAAACGCCTTCGCGCTTACCCATGTTGACTCCGAAACCACCGCACAGTATTACGATTGCCGCCGCAGCTTCGTCAGCGGATCAGTTCTACGGGCCGAAGCGTAAACGCGGTCGTCCTCCTCTCGACGACGCGTATGATGTTTTCAATGTGTGAGTACTTGTGGGAGAGTAAGTGTGTAAGTAACTTAAAAATCCGTTATTCTAGGCGAAACCTAACGCATTATGCCGGCGGCCACATCGATTCGCAACCATTCCTTGAGGTCGGACGCGCACAACACGGCGACAACTTACAGCGCCATTCCAACTCTGCCTACCAGCAGCATATCCATCAGCAGCAACGGCGCCAGCGCCAGAAGCCAGACCACACCGTCACCGACAGCGACGACGCTGACGATAATCAAACTGATCCGGAATGGATCACAAGCAACTTGGAGGTAAATGTGGCCGAATGCGATGTTGCCACGGCAACTGCTCAAACCGAATCCGATAGCAATGCTTCGGTAACGGAGCAGCATAATGACCGCAACAAACTGGAACCGAACGACAAGCAGCAGAAGGTGCCGAAATCTTCGCCGGTTCGCGAGCATGAGCGCATTTCTGCTGATACTAAGGCCGGCACAGGGAAGACTTCACCCAAGTTTGAGCATCGCTTCAAAAAGCGCAACATGCTCGATAAAGCAAGAGAACAACGCCAGCGAGAAGCCAGAGAGCGCGAGAAGGATAGAGATAAGGATAAGGAGAAGGAGAAGGATAAGAAAGACAAGGACAGGCAGAGAGAGGATAAATACAAAGGGGATGAAAATAATTTAGAAGTAGGCGAAGGTGGCGATCAGCGGAGTCTATTGCCGCGGTCTGCTGAGGATATTGAAAGCAAAAAGGCGTTGGCCTCTGAAGCGTTGGCCTCATCAATATCGGGCAACACAATCACCGCTTCGTCTATTTCCTCTTGTACCACTTCATCCGATATGCCGGGCACTTCGTCACAGGCCAAGCTCACAACAGCCAGCTCTGGTCCACCACAGGCACACACCCACGTACATGCCCATCCGCACACACACGGCACACACAGTGGGCCACCAGCCCACTCTCATGCGCATTCGCACTTCGCCAAGTATGCTGCCGCGCCGACTGAAGCTGCTGCTGATAGCAGTGCTGGCGGAGGTTATGTGCTGAACGAACATGGCATGCTGATGACACACGATTTCCCCCGACATGGCAACACTGCCATGGGCGCTGCGCCTCCTAACGGCGATCATGATTTCGTCGACCTTAAAATGGAGGATTATGATGTAGCAGACCTTCGCTTGACCAGCGAAGAGATGTCAGAGTGGCAGGATGTTATCAAGATGGACGATTATCTAGCCAAGGGCAGAAGACCGCAGTTCTGGGAGGAGCCGTTCACCAGAAGGGTAAGTTTGTCTGATGAAGTGAAAGAGTTGAATTTTTGGAAGTTCTTACTTTCTCATAAATCTATCGTACGCACTTAGGTCCTCGATGCCATTAAAAACAAAAGACTCGAAATGAAGAAAGCTGCACGAATACTGGGTGTATCCTACGGTACTCTATATGGGCGTTATCGCGAAGTCTACGGTTGTCTGAAGCATCCATACAGGTGAGCGGCGTTTAATAAAATGTCCGCGCTATAATTTTAAGCAATATTTGTTCCCTCCAGCTCTACGATGCGCCCGACCCAAACGAATCAGCTGACAACAGTTCAACCACGGTTCGATATTGTTTGGCCCTCACCGAAACGTGATAGCGGCATACAGCCGTCATCTCATGGTAACATTCTTTGAATAGTTATAAATTTTTGATATACAATATTTAAATTAAACAATAACCATTTGTCTTGTAGAAATTGGAAAAATACGGCCAAAAGATTTGAGCGAATTGTGGGCGAGGCCTCAAATGTGAAATCAACCACAGAAAGCCAGGCACCGTCCTTTGTAAATATGCGAGTATTTATTAGTTTGGAACAACCATTTCCGTTTTACTACAATTAATTTTAATTTAAGTACATATTTTAATAAGGAAGTAAACAGTGGAGAAAAATAAAAGACATCTTTAACATTTATGTATGTAATTAGGCCGGAGGCTATTTTATATATTAGTTTTATTGCATATTTTATTGAATGTGTTATTCTATGTTTTACGATTCATTCCATTAATTTTCTTTTTCCGTTTTAATGCTTCCGATTTTTATGACGTGAGGTTTTACATTGCGGGATTATAAACCTTGCTAAAGTACTATCGTAAAATTATGATACAGTCTGTAAAACAGTACTATAAGGACTATATAATAATTTAATTTAAGTAAGAGTTATTAGAGAGATGCAGCTACCACTTTTATGCACATATAAAAGAAGCATTTATAATAGAAACTTGTGTTTAAATTTTGAAGGGTCATGCATTATCCTTCTTGAGCATTTTGGAAGGTAATAGGTAAATAATAACTCCATTAATTTTATATTGGATTAGTAGTACTCGTGTGATTAGAAGCAGTAGTGGCACTACCTGTTTGGCAACTAGATCTTTTTGCCGACTGGGTAAATTTTAAAAATTTGTTCAGAACTACCCTGTACACAGAACACACTGAACGTACGCGCTGTCAAAATACAGCTGTTTTTTCAGTTGTTATTATTTCTTTGTGTTTGTTGGAAATATTTTAGGAATGTGGAATCAAATAAAAATCGGGGACAAGAATTATTTTTTCATGTGCCGGATTATAAAAAATGAGGCAAAGTTTATACTTTATGATTTAAAAGAGAGCTGGTGTGAAAACATCACGATGACAGAATTGATAGAGCGTGCAAAGGTCAGTCAGTGCCTCTTTATGTTAACTATTATGTCCTAATTGAGGATAACTGTTTTGGAAAACTTTATTTAAGGAATTGAACAAGCGTATACAATTCAACAGCTTTTTAATGGAAGAGACTTTGAGTTCAGCGGAAGCAGTGGAAGCCAATCTAGTTGAAGAGGAACCGGGGGCAGGCCATCGGTTCACTCTGCGTCTGAAGTATCGTATTGATAAGCTTCCTTTTTATTTTAAATGGCAGCTTCAAGAACAAATTGAACAAGAGGTTCCATTTTTCACTTATAAAAGTATAAAATTTAAAGACTTAGTAGAAATTTGGCATTTTCAGCTTCGCAACGAGATGACCATCCCGCTTTTCATGCTTATTCGAGGTATGCAACAACAAGTTGAGGAGTTGCGCGTAGTCATTTCCAGAAAAGATACAGAACTCAAACAGTATAGGGATGAGGGCGCTATTTTGAGAATCAGTAAGAGTTCGATTTAAAATTTGACTGTCGAGCTCTACTAAGTTGTGTTGGGAAATCGTTATTTCACTATAGCCACTGTCGCTACTAAGCCTTTTGATTTCGAAGACTTTGATAATAGATTTGTCGAAATCAATCAACTTAGCAAAGGTTTCCAGAAACTTGCCGAAAGTATTACGCAGCAGAAGGATTGTGAAGATAAAACGGTTAAAGAACTGGTACTAAAATCCGAAACAAACGGAATGCCACTGGATGAAGACCCATGTGTTGGTGCTACAGCTGCTGGTGGTGGTTCCACTTGCAACTCAGTGGATGGAAACGCATCTAGAAGCAGTCCTCGTTCAAGGTTTTTGTGTTGAAATAATTTTTTGTTCTGTGAATAATTTTTAATTTTCCATCCTCACAGAAAACGTAAGTCGTGGGAAATGCAGCAAAAGCAGATGGCAAAGAAATTACGAGCACGCCAACAAAAACTGGAATATGAATGTAGCCAAAGTCAAACCCCGCCGGCTGAGTTGGAGCTTGAGATGGATGCTATACATCAGAAATTGAGAGATATAAATAGAACATTGCGTTTTTTTGAGAAGTGAAGGATGGGAGATTTTAAAGGAACTTGCTTTAAAAATTGCTAAAAGTGGAATGATTAAATTATGTGTTCTGTATGTAATGCAAGATTGTAGATAAAGGCTGGTTTAGTTTTAGGGTTTAGAACTTTTGCGCTTTTAAAGAATATGCATGTAGTTTATATAATATAATTTTCTGTTTTATTTTTAATAATGCTTTACAAATTTAAGAATTATAATAAAAAGTGGCTACTTATATTTGTTGAAATTATTCGTTGGAATTGCTTGCGTTTTTATGACTATTTGAAGGCAATGAAAGGTCCTATTCAATTTTCAGTATTCAATTGGGCCTCGATCCAAGGACTGTAATATGCGAGATCTGCGTAGACTCCCGGCAAGCCGGGTTGGGCGCACTTCTCACTCCAGGAGATAATACCTGTCAAGAGATTGTTGCAGATGAGAGGACCACCAGAGTCTCCGGTACAGGTGTCACGTTCTCCTTGCATGTAGCCAGCGCATATCATGCCATCCAGTATCTCACTCTCGAATTTGGTTTCGTTTTTACACACTTGATCGCTCAGGATGGGTACATTGATGCGCCTGAGTAGGATGGGATTTACGTTGTTCTCATCCTTACCCCAACCCGTTGCTTGGCACATCGTACCCGCGACCATTGTAGCTCGATTGAGGGCTATAGGGACGGCGGTGGGGTGCAATGCCGGCACAGATTCATGCAGAAAAAGCAGAGCGAGGTCGTCCTTATAGCTGGAGACATTAAATTGTGGACTTTTGTAGACAATACGATCGATAGTGCGCACCACGGTGTTGTTATTTCTAGCAGAACGGTCTAAGATACCCATGACCACTATGAAGTCCTCTGCCGGATTGTAGTGTTTATCGGCGGACTGTAAACTAAAGAATTGTGGTGATATATGTAGGTGTTGATTTTAGTTCCGGTAAAGAATAACTTTGAAAAAGATAAATTACTCGACAAAGCAGTGCGCCGCCGAAATCACCACAGATAATGAAATCAAAGCACCGCCGCAGATGTGACCGGCTCCGAAGAAGAAGGAGTCATAGAAACTGCGCCGAATTGAAACCTGGCTCAAGGCGTCCGCCGTATTTGCTTCGAAGCCATTAATGATTCGGCCTTGCGGCTGAGCGGGTTTGTCCTCCAAGTCGTTGAATGGAGCCGCTGAAGCTGCTTAAAGAGGTGTGAAGTAGAGGACTGCATGAGACGTCTCAAAAGCTTGTTCAAGACGTCTTACAAGTTTCAGGGGTTGTCTGAAATGCTTTAATTTTCTTTCAAACCAAGCGGTGACTTTTGGAAGGGCTGCTAAAATACGCTGCCACATACGAGTATGCTTCCGATAGTCACGGCTTGATTCGGAATCAAATGGAAGCACTGCAACGACGTAAAAATGTTACTATGTCAGTTTCGAATCATTCGAGACGTCTCATGCAGCACGCTAGTGTGAAAAGATTCACATGATGTGCATTTATTGCGCTTGCTATGAATCTAAACCAACAAACCAACCTGAGTTCGAAGCTAGCGCGTGCAAATTGTAAAATGCTAATACGGAAACGAAATAATTGATAATCTCCATAGTTTTTTTATAGTTAGCGCGAACTATTTTCTTGAAGGTAAGCTCCAGAGGTTTATATTAGTTAGAGAATAAGTGCGGGATGGCGGTGTATTTATAGTATGAGGTTGGTTATTTCACAGCAAAACTATGTACAACACCCGCCGCCTTGGTCGTGGTTGATTAGATAAACTGCTCAACTATTTTCACTAATTATGGTTCGATATAACTATTAAATAACTCTAATGACTATAATGCTATATGCATATAAAGTATATACATACTTTAATTAGCTGATAAATTCAATTTGGTGTTATTTTGGCATAATTTGGCTAATTTTTATTGTTTGTCGTATCGTTTGATCTTTTATGTTATATAAAAAAAAAAATATTGCGGGAAAAAAATAAAAAAAAAAAATAAAAAAAATTTAAAAATAATTAAATAAAAAAAATATAAAAAATAAAAATAAAAAAAAAATATTAAAAAAAAATAAAAAAATATATAAAAAAAAAAATTAAAAAAATATTAAAATAAAATAAAAAAATTGAAAATAAATAAATAAAATTTTTAAAGTACATAATTTATTTCATTGGAAGGTTATTCCGGCCAATGAAGCAATTCCAAGCAAAAGCGAAAATTTGTTGCTCGTCATGGCGCTGTACCGCCCGCCCGCCTCTCTTCTATTGCAGCCATAATCCAGCGTTGAAAATAGGCCACCTCTGTGTAGACGCCCGGCAAGTGCGCTTTGGCACAACCGAATCCAAAAGAAACTATACCGGCCAACAAACCATTGCACACCAATGGCCCGCCCGAATCTCCGGCGCAGGCATCACGCTCGCCTTCCAAGTAGCCGGCGCACACCATGCCATCACGCATAGTACCGGGCGGAAAAATGGTCTCATCCGAACAAGCTTCCATGGACAACATGGGTACATCGACGATCATCAGTTGATCCGATCCAGTGCCCTGAAGAAATGCATACATAGTAAGAAAGATCGATCGATCGGAAAATAAGAGGGCCTTCGACTTACGAACTGCGTCAGTCCCCAGCCAGAAACCTGACACACTGTGCCGGCCGCTACTCGTGCACCGCTGATGGCTATGGGCTGGGCGGTGAGGTGAGGCTCTGGCACAGTACCATCCAGAAAGAGCAGCGCTATGTCGTCCTGGTACGAGGAGAGATTGAAGTGCTCGCGCGCGTACACAATGTGGTTGATGTTGTGCAACAGGGTGTTGTTGTCCCTTTCGAAACGATTCAAAATACCCAAGACCACTATGAAATTGTGGGCGCTCATATAGTCCCTTGCCTCTGAGTTGTAGCTGCAGGAGGTGGGCGGCAATAAAAAGGAGGTGGGTGAATTAAAAAGTTTTTAAGACTTTTGGGGGGATCTTTACTCTACGAAGCAATGTGCTGCCGATACTACCGCCGTAGGCGTAATCAAGGAGCCACCGCAAATGTGGCCAGTGCCGAAGAAGAAGGAATCGGAGCTGCGTCGACGTATCGAAACTTGATGCAGGGTATTTTCGTGAGTGGCCACGGTGCCATTGATAATTCGAACAGGATTGTCTCGGTTTGTTTCGGCAGCAGCAGAGGCAGTAACTAAGTAAGTAACGAAAGTGTTGGTTACAAGAAATTGTTAAAAATTGCTGGCCAGATCGATCATCAACCTGTACGCGACACCTGTTGCAACAGCAGGAAAAGTATTGCCGCTGAGCGAATTGAACCCATTGAGAACATTTTTACGACTAAATCTGGCGAACCATTCTCGACTTTTCGACAGATTTTTGGGCAAAAACCTTCAATAAAATTTTGATTTAGCCAATCAATTACGTAAATATGGCTATTCCGAAAAAGTGTAGAAAGATTAGCAGCACTGCTAAAAAATTCTGCTAAAAATTGATAACTAATAAACGATATGATAATGAAGAATTAAATGTTATAAATTAAAAGAGCTAAAGGTTTCGTGATAAAAACGTTACGATGGTTGGTTTGTTCAAAAGTAACCTTGTACTCGCCTGAACGAATCAATCCAATTTTTTACTAATCATTAGAAGTTGACCTTAAAAAATACCCACGAATCATCATCATGGTCTTCGATTAGATCGGCACAGATTTGCGCGGCGCTGCATTAAGAATATTGTGTGCTGTTAATTAAGCCATATAAATGACCATAACTGCCAACGAAGAACTATTGCTATCACTTTTGGCCTCTATGCATACTTACATACATATAAATACATTAATTAATTAAAATGAAAAAAGAAAACTAAATAGCTTTACACGATTTCTCCATAATGCTTTTTTTGGTTATAAACTAAAGGAAGAACTGAGTAAACAATTTGTGGCCAAAGTTTGTTGCAAACAATGACAAAGTTTATTTTAGTGGTTAAGTAAAGCGTGACCATCTGTGAGACTGCGATTTACTGTCCTAATTTATTTTGCTTTGTGCTCGTGGTCAAGCCCCGAATTTTCTTTTTCTAACAAGATTTTAAAACTACATAAAAAAAAAATTAAAATGTTTCACATATTAAAAGGGTTTTTATTAAAAACCTCAAAACCGTTGCTTTTGTAGTTTGCACAGTTTTCAAAAATGCTTTAAAAAAAAAAAAAAAATCCATTCCATTCCATTGAATTCAATATCCTTAAAATTAGCTTGAAATTCCGACACAAGCCCGCTCAAACGCTCAACCGAGCTAAGAAATTCTCACACAAGGCCGAAGCGCCTGAGTAGGAAGAAAAGTTTTTAAGCGTACATATTATATTTAACCTCAAACATACGATATATGAAATTTTATGTTGCATATATGAGTACTATTGTATAAATGTTGTATTTTATCGTGCAATATGTATATTTCATAAAAGACAGTGATCTTTTTAAATTTCATGAAAAACAGTGAGTGCTTGAAGTGAGTGCTACCAACGCTCACGCAATAGCTCATTTTCATTTTCTCTCCTCTCTCTCTGTGGCATATTCAGGGCCGCCCCAACAGCCGGGCTAAATGGTGGCGGGCTCAAGCCTTTTGGGGGCGGCAATTTCCGAAGGGGGTAACGTTTGTAACGCATTAAAGGAGGCGTGGCAGGTATAGAAAAGTATACCTATTCTGGCTCAAAATAATCCCCTGAGTCGATATTTAGCCATGTCCGTCTGTCTGTCTGTCTGTGGAGATCTCACGATTACGGGCGACCGAATAGAGCCATCATAGGCTGTTTGGTATTGAAAATAAAAGAAATCGGATTAGTGCCACGCCTCCATTTTATAGCAAATATAAATTTTCCCGTGCTTATAGCTGAATTTCTCAGCTTGTAGAGCGAATTTAAAGCTAAAATTATATTCTCGAGTCCACCGTCTAAGACTTAAATATACTTTTAAAAAATGGGCGTGGTGACAAAACCACGATTACAGGAAAACAAGTGGAAGCATCATCATGAAATTTAGCAGGAATATTCTCTTCCATGTAGAGCTTTTTGATGTCGAAAATGAAAACAAAAAACTATTTTGTGAAACGTCACCGTCGTTAAAAAATATCTTTCTACTGACATCGTTGTTGCAAAAGTTATAACAGCAGTCGCCCATGGCCGCCAAATTACTGAGAACGGCCCTGGTTATATTCCTTAAACTAGAGATGAATATCTTTGCTTGTAAAAGTATCTCTGAGACTCACGAGGGCGACTACATGTATTTCACATTTCATTGTGAAGTTTCATCTCGTTGCGAGAGGTTGTTTTATTCGAAGTTATCTTCTTGGCGGTGTCTTCTTTTTTATTGTTGTTGTTGCTACTATCCTTATAGTGGATGTAGTAATTCATTATTTTGAATTTTTTTTTTTTGGTTGAGTGTGCGCCCAGTCGACCGCGAGAAGGGCGACGCAAATGGTTCGGTGGAGCAGAAAAAAAATGTAACAGAAACAAAAATGCTATTATAGCTCTGGTCGGTCGGCTTTGTGAGACGTGCGCGCCTTGTCTCCGCGTTTGTTATTATTTTTAATACTTGCCGCTTCTGTGATTGTTGTTGTTGTTGGTGGTGTTTGTTGTTATTGCTGTTGCCGTTTCTGCTCTAGATGTGTACGCAATTTTCCGGCGCAGCTTCTGTCAAATCGTTCGCCTCGAGTTTTTTGGCATAAAAATAGCCGCGCGGTGTATAAAGTCGGGGAAATTCATGAAGCGATCAAGAAAAACGTACTTGTATCCGTATTTTACCCTTCGGCAAAAAAGAAAACTGTCGTTGTTATCGACATCGTAGCCGTGGCCGGCGCAGTCGTTGCCGTCGTCGCCGTCGTCGCCGTCGTCGCCGTCGTAGTCGTCATCGCCATCGTCATCGTCATCTGCAAGGCGTCAGCTTTTCAATATAAAGAAAGTAACAACATTTTTAACATCTTTTATATGCAATAAAAGAATAGAATTCTTAAAAAATTTTGTGGCACATTTTTTTTAAATTAATAGAAGTTTTGAATACAAAAATGGAAAAAACCGAAGTGCTTCCGCAGAAAGAGTGTCAATGAGTGCATTTGAGTTATTGTAGAATTCGATTTCTATAGGATTTGAGAGTCTCACAGTTTTCGCCAAAGAATGAAACTCTGGAAAACCAAAAAGCCCATCAGCTGTGTCCCTGGAAAGTCGAGCGTGGGCAAGCTTGAGGATAAGCCTGATGCTAGTGGCATTGCTTTGGCGCCCGTTCTATCTGGTGAGTTCAACGGATTAAGGATTTATTCAGAGTATTCTAAGTTTAACTTTAACTTTAAACGTTAATATTTTTAATGTTAACTTCAAAAATATACATAACTACAACATTCCACATAGACAGATTTTACAGAATTTTGTTTATGGAATATTAATATATTGAATGTTTTTAATCTTAGAAAAAAATTTCTTATAAAATTGCTGGCGTATTTATTGAATTTTTTTTTTAGTGAAAACTATTTTTAGTGTTAAAGAAGTCTTCTAACATCAAATACTATACCTATTATTTATAAATATCTTCAATTTAAAAATATATACATACATATGTGTATACATCCATCAACGTATGTGATGCATCGACTATAAAAACATACACAAAGATCTAAATATGTGTGTACATGTCAAAAACATTTGACATATGGCCTCATCGTAATCCACTTAAATGCTGGGCCCATTCTTTGTTGTAGCTTCGAAACGAAATTGAATCTAATAAATTTCAATAGAATCTCATCGATCGGTTGGGAACATTTTCCGCATCACTAGAGGTCGATCGCTTTCAATTCTCTGACTTGTGAACGTTGTCTTCAAGTCATCAAATTTTCATTAAGAGCTCGTTGTAGATAGAATTCTGTAGATAATGGATTGGAACGATTGACGGTTGCATTCAATAGCTACGGAAACGTTTAGCGGTAGCTACGGCAAGGGTTAGCGGTAGCCATAACTTACATTAAAAAAAAATGGAAATGGAAAAATGGATTTTCAAAAAAATTCATTCACGAAATGCTATTCGGTAATTAAAAGTGAGGGGAAATAATTTTTTTTGTTCAATATATGGGGCTAAATATAGCCTGGAGATGCCTTAAGATATTAATTAATAATTAATTATAAACCATTCCATTATTCCAATATAAATATTTTCCGAAAAAGACACAGACAAAAAAAAATCTAGGATTGGAATATAATGTAGTACATAAACCTCTAGGAAATTAAATTTAAAATTAATAAAATAAAACTTAAAAAATTAAATAAAATTTAAAAATAAAAAATTATGAGAAAAAACGCTAATATACGCGATTCTTAAATATCTAAACAGTGAGAGTTCGAGAGCTCTTACATATGTATGTATATTTCTGAAGAGAGAACCTTAAGCGATCGATTAACAGCTCACTTTGTTATATAACAGGAGAGCAGCACAATAGAGCATAATAACAGAAAAACATAACAGCCCAACATCGAGCAACAGCATAACAGAAGAGCATAAAAGAATTGTACAACAGAAACGCAAAACAGAGCAGCACAATGTTAAATTGCAAATACTATGTTTATTTTAGGTACTAAACTGAAATTATAATAAAATTTAATACATTCTTGAAAGGTTTTGAAGTTTTCAAAGTGTTTCTCTTTTTAAATTCTAAGAGCAAGAAAGAGTTTCTTCCACAAAAAATATTAGTAGGTTGTTACCAGGCAACATCTTTCTTGAAAGCATGCTTTCTATTTTGTGAAAATGGGCCATTTGTTGCAATTGTGACTACTGTGCGTGAAGTGACGATGTCTTTTGTCCGTCCTTTATATTGTAGATTAATCATCGCCAAGCCGCGTTGCTTGTGTCCAGAGATCTGTGAATAATGCTGGGACTTTTTTAGTTGCTTTTTTTTAGTTTTAAATGAAATTTTTTAAATTTTCCATTTATAAAAACGAATAATGGAATAAAAAGGAATGCAAAACTCAGGAAAATATTTAGGCTTAAGAGAGAGTTTTCTTTGCCTTATTAATATTGTACTTTGTTGTTGCATAAATTCACCAATAATACCACACTTTCGGTTCTTCACTCTTTCGCTCCTTAAATTATATTGTGCCGTTTTTTGTTGTTTAAAATATTTGCCATACATTCAAATATGCGCACATTTTGAGCGTTTAATGTAAACAATTTGGTGGCGCGGTTGTCGCGTGTTTTCCGCTGCGTTGATTTTGTAAAATGTTATGACAAGAAATCGAAAAGACGGTCGAGAAAAGGAACGCCGGAGGGATAAAAAATTTTAAAACCGGAAAAATAAAGCAGAAGCGAGAACATTTGCATCAGTTCGCGTGGAGCGGCAGCATAATTTTTTTCCCTACAGATTGATTTATTCAAAACAAAAAAGGATAGAAAAAACTTAAAATTCCATCCGCTGATGCAAGCAAGAGATTACAGATTAATTTTATGATATAATCGTACATAAATACATACAAACTCGAACGAAAGAACTCGTCATCATATCAGATTGTTTTTGATTACAAAGCGGAAGGCGGAAGTATGCAGAATTCATGATACCCGCAGGAGTCGTTTTAATATGGTTCGGTTGCATTTTGTTGTTAACTTAATTAAAATGATATATTCCTTTTTCTGTATGGATAAATTTGCGAAGTATTCTAGTCAGTTTTTGTGCAAGATTTTGCCCTGAAATGTAATAAAAAGGAAGAACTAAAGAAAGAAGAGCATTATTAAACGGGATTACACTCCACTCCATACGATGCAAAATCTTAAGCGTCAAGAAAATAATCTGTTGAAATGTTCGGATTAATGGATGAACGTGATGGACGCTGTATCTAAGATCATTATTTTTCAGTGTGATGTGAGGGAGCTTGGTTGGACTGTGCCACGGCATTTACATATTGCTCTCTCCAGTTTCTTTTCTCGTCTCATCAATTTCCTCTCAAATGCTGCGCAAGTGTACTACTACCGTCTCCTTCTCTCTTCTAATACTCGTATGAAAACAAATGAAAAACAAATGGATAAAATCTTTGCTTCGAGGAATGCAGGAACCTTTTATTAATTCACAGTACGAGTACGTCTAATTAACGCTTTAATTAAATTTTTTTAATGATGACGCTGAGTTACTCTGAAAGCGAAACCATTTCTGTATGAGTGTATGTGTTTTAGTGTTGTTGTTGGTGTTGTTGCTGCCATTGCCGCTGTTGCAGCAAATACTTTTCCGCTCCGCTGCAATTTTCGTGGATGCAAACGGCCACAGTCAAGACCATTCTGTATTTTTATTTAATTTTTGATGAGAAAAAAAATGAAGGAGTAAGTTCAAAGTATACAAAATTCTAGCAAATTTATTATACATAGTTACAATTTGTTAATTAGATTCGATTTTGTATGGTAGAGTATAAATACTTATTTTACTTAATGTTGTTAAATATTGTGGATGTCTTTGACTCCGCCGTTTTTCACACGGCGTTTATTTTCTCGACCGTCTTTTAGCATGTTGCAGAGAGAGTCTTGTGATTGTTGGATCAATAATTTTTAAGTTGATTTTGTAAAAATTTCAAATTTCAAATAAACAAGCTTTAAAAAAGAATTAACTGAATAAGTGCAAGTTATTCTTGGAAGTATGAAACAGTATCAAGTACAATTCTTTTATTTATTTCAATTCAATTCAATTATACTTTATATTTTTTATTTTATTTATTTAATTCAACGAAAAGTGTGAATGCTAAATTATTACAATTTCTCTCTCAAAAAAGGAAGATGTTCATGTCCATGATGTTCGCGACACTAGAAGAGACACTAAAAGAGATACTAAACCGCAGGCAAACGCACATCCCAACATATCATTACTCCATTCATTCATTCATTCATTTAAATATTTAATGCCAAAGGCCCAAATATTCAAATTTAAAGAATACGCTGCTGGCAAGCTGTTGATGCTTTTTTATTGAGTAAGCGCCTTCAGTCGGCAACAATGGCAACACTGCTCACGACACAATTGCCCACATTGTGAGAGCAAATTCTCCCATTTCTCATTTTTTATTTCTTATTTTTTTCTTTGCGAAAAGGGTTTGAGTTTGTTGTGTTTGTTTTCATTGCATTCAGTGGTTTTGGTTTGGTTTTTTTTAATTATTTCTGTTTAACACTTTTACTTGACTCTTTGGCATTGCGTTTGTCGGTGCGCGAATGAGATACCGCTTCATTGCAAAATGCTCTCAATTGTTTGTCGGCCTGGCCTGCCTTTTCGCAGACGACAATGTTTCTCTGGCTTTTCGCTGTCTCCGCCAACATCATCATCAATGACAACGGTCCCATGGAATATGCAATATTCTCTGCTGTTGTTTGTTGCTGCTCGCGATTATTGCACTCTTGGAAGTGCACAAAAACATATTGAATATTTGCGTTAAGTATTAACTTCGCGTTTCTTAACTGCTTCTGACATCTTTGCGGAACCACAGCTGAGTTAATTTAATTGGTTTCTTTGTTGTTGCTTTGTCTTAGCTTTGAGGTTTTTTGAGATTCTGCTGGATACGATTTAAGTGACTGTTTTATTGTTTTTCATGCACTGAAAAAATAGTCTCCGTAGATATAATATTTTCTCGTGAAGTCTAAGGAAAAGGACTATCAAACAATTTCGAAAGTTGTTCCAATATCGTAGCTTTTTTAAAGTATTCTGCGTGTTCTACAGTTCCAATTTTCGTATTTCACATTAAAAAACTTCCACTGATGGTCAGTGAAGGGTAGAAACTGTAGCCCTTTGAACTGAAACATCTAAGGTTAGAGTTTTTTCTAAATGCATGATTATACAAGTACAATGATTAAATATGATTATACATATGTACCTATCCATTTCGAGTTATGGAAAGTGAAGCCCTGCCGTTTGGCAGCTGTCAAATGCCAGTATCATCCGAACTAGCATTTGTTTAGTTGAAGGTTTGCCATTTTCCAATATGGATAGTTTTACCATCGAACAATGCGTTAACTTTGTTAAAGCATCTACATTCTACACGCATGGCTATTCTGTTATGGCCGAATTTCAGGCTTATGGTCGTTGTAATCCTTCTACTGAGCGTACTGCAGAAGGTCCCGTGAAGGACATTTCGCCGATATTATTCTTCACGCATAATGTCCCAAGTCCAAGCATCATATTGAAATAAAAATTCAATCGATATCTGATTATTTAGTGTGCTTCTTTTTACTTTACTTTCCGAAAGAGAAAATGGATAACGCTGAACAAATTATTATACAGAAATTATTTTTTTCTGCACAAAATAATCTTATGGTATTTAAATCTTATGGTATTTACGCTGACAAAAAATAATTAATTTTCCGGCGCATTTACGTATTTCGTGGCGTAAAATTACTTAGCGTAAAACGTCGTATAACGCTTTTCCTTTCATTTGTCACTTTCGCAGTTCTTCAGCTCCGGAAGGTAGACTTGAAATAAATGTAAAAAAAATTAATACTTTAATAGGAACGACTGTTTTTTTTACGACTTAAGACTCTGGCTACGTAGAGTAAAGCTGAACCGAATTAAATTTAAAAAATTCATATTATATTGCAGAAGCGTAAATATCTTAGAAGCAGCAATTACCATTCGTCAGAATTGTGCGCCCGTACGATTCCGTTTCGTTTAAGACCATTCTGCCTCCGCTACGTACAGTAGAAAGTGGGAAAAGGTGATAATTACTTGATTTTAACAAAAAGAAAGATAAAATCATATACAAATTTATACAAAACTATTAAAATGATGGCAGTATGTATGTACCAACTGTCTCAAGTTGCGCCAGAATTGACAACACTTTTTGAGAGCTGATCCATCCCATCCTGCCAGCACGAACTCACGAATTGTCAAAATAGAACAGATCGGTTCGGTCTAATCCGCACGACGCGGCCTGCCGTCATCAGAGGATGAGCCTGCACTCGTTATTTCTTGGTATTCGCGTTTCCTTGTATTAGTGAGAATTTAGGGTGGGTGTTGAGAGAGTTTACCACCGTTCCCGAATGCCCTCAGGGTGGGGTCGACGTATGTGTCGGTGTGCGTATGTGTGGTCTTTGCGGCCTTTACTGCCAGGATTTACGCTATTTCCGCTCGAGTGCGGGGCAAGTAGCATAGCGGCAAGTGTCTTCCATAAATTTGAAACGATTCGTTGAAACTCATTGGAACGTTTCAATTGCTTAACGAATGCGTTTTTATTTTAGCGGACTGTTTTCTTGTGGCTTTTCAAATAACTGAATATGTATAACTGAAAAAAATATAAACGTTGAAACGTTGAAACCGCGCCACAAAAAGACTGAAGAGCGAATAACACGCTTATTCTCATGCTCACCGAGTCATTCGTCGTCGTCGTCTCTGAAAAGGCACTTTTTGACCGCATTCGTATTCACAAGCTCACTTGTTCTAAAAGTGACTGGTGTTATTTTACGCTCTCATCAGTTGCAATGTGCTAAAAGGTTTGTGTACTAGATAAAATTTTCAGTGCTAGTAGTATGTAAATTGCAGTGGCACGACTAGGTGACATTGAGGTGACTAAAAGCTATTTACAAGTACGACAGCAGACGTCATGACGTCCATTTGAAGACGACAGTAATTTAGGTGTTGTCTCGTGCTAAACAGACGGCGTCGTGCTTGTGAATAGCAAAAGACGACGACAGCTGTTTTTAGACGACGACGACGACGACGACGGGTAAAAGTGAGCTTGTGAATAAGCGTATAAATTAGTTTTTCAAAAGAAAAGTGATGGCTAAAGTTATATAATAATAGCCAAAATCGAATTTTCTTGAATATGCAAGAGGAGAATGGATAAGCATGAAAAAGCATTACAAAATGATTCCGCTCCTAAGAATAACTACGAATAATCCACCCTTTTCCTCTCTGTCGCTTTTCAATCTATCAATCCAGCAATGTAGAAATTTAGTAAGTCACTTAGGTCTTCAGTCTTCTCAGTCAGACTGTCAGTCAGCCAGTCTTCTCGTTTTGTCTCGGCGGCGTAACTAATAAATTAAGGCGATTTATAATAACAACTCCTCGGGCGTAAGACTTCGTCGTCAGTTTTTCTAATTTATTTTTTAAAAACTCATCAAACAACATCAAAGCGAGATTTCGTTACGCGCCGCCACGAGTCACCACCACAAATTGAAACATCTAAAGGCGAAAGGCGAAAAGGAGGGAAAAATGAAAAAAGTTTAAAAATATCCGGTTTTAGAAGTTTTCTACGCTTTTCGCTTTTCTGGGCGAGGGCGAAGAAAGAAAAAAGTGTTGGCAAAGTGAGCAAATTTTAGATCAACGCCGCATAAAAAAGGCTACCATAAAATTACGGATTAGGCGATTTGGTAACGATATAATTCGTACGTGCAATATTACAAAAGTTCTGTCAAACGTAAGATCTTATTTTGCATAAACACATACAGTGTATGTCTGCATAAGTCTATAACTTATTGCTGCAGCCAACTTAATGCAAAAGTGGAAGAAGTAAAGCCAACCATAGGAAGGAAGATATTGATGCAGCTCACTTTAGACAAAGATCAAAGCTTTCTTAAGTGTTTTTTAGTTAGAATAACGTAACATATAACGAAATATGATAGTCACGTTTGATCTGGTCTAGAACTTGACAATTTGACAGCTGCAAACGTCAGCTGCGATGACAGTTGTACAGTCTTTGGCAGTAACTAACTACTGCCTGCCAGCAAGCGCAAGAAGTTGATTCTCGGAAATTGTATTTTCTTAATTGCTCTAAATCTGTAAATAATTTAAAAAAGGACAGAAGGCGTGTCAAAGAGCAGCGGCACCAGATCGGGCGGAACAACATCAAAGAATCGGTCTGATTTACATTAGAAATGCATAAAAAACAGCAAGAAAAGAACGTGATGCAAACGTATGCCATGCAACGCATGCGGCAATGTGAAAAGACGGTAAGCGAGCAAATAGTGCAAGGGCAAGGGGGGCGCAGAGGTATAGATGGAAAAAAAATCGACAGCGTAACAAACAGATACAGATGCAGCAACAGCTAGTTGCTTGTAAGAGACGCGGGGCCACCGAGAATACGAGAGTTGTGCAAACGCCTGAATGGATGAGCGCCTTGGCGACATCACTAGAACGGCAGTCGCAGCCGCAGCTGCCACATAGCCACGTAGCAAGCGTGGAGGCGGCTCGCCACAGCGTTGGTGGCACATCAAGATCGACCGACTACGGACGACGGACTACTTCAGAAGTCGATTGTGAATGCAAAACTTGAGTAAAAACGTAAAAAACGGCAACATTATGCGGAGCGCGTGCTGTCGTTGACAACTAATCAATAAATCTTTCATCATTTGCAGCCATTTTTGAGAAAGAGCGCGACAGTTGCTGCATTTTGAATCAATGGCTGCTGGCTGCAGCTGCGTGTGCGCAAAATAAATTGGTCATTTTTCTTTGTGTTATTAAAGAAAAACTTACACAAATAACCATTTTTACTATACGTTCGCTATATGGAATGACGAAATAATGAGGTTCTGATATTGATGACGGTTCTAATGGAAGACGAATAAAACCGTTGGTAAACATCACTTTTATGATATATCGAACAAACAATCAGTTGATTTAGTTAAAAGCTTTTTAAAAATTTACAAGAACAAATTGTTAAAACAAAGAAAAATGTTTACAAGAAAAACGCGTCTGACCTTCAGAGCTTACTTAATTCGATTTCCAAAAAAAAAAACCTAAAAATATTAACAAAAATTAAAAATAACAATTAAAAGTACGAAGAAGTACGATATATTCAAATGTAAAGCAATTAATAACAAAAAATATGTTCCTTTGAAAAAACAAAACAAATTTGAAGTGAATACATTTTTGAGGGCCGAATTCGAATTCGAATTTGAATTCGTATAGAAGCTTTTTGGGAAGCACCCTCAATGAACGTAGTGTGAACAGATGAAGTGTGGAAAACACTTTTCCATTAAAATATACGATAAGAATAGATAGATTTCGGAGAAGATAGAAAAGTATGTAAATAGAAACAAAAACGAAAGTATATAAATAAGAATTCGCTGACGTCATAATAAATATTAAAGGAGAATAAGTTAGGGCTTCGTTCGACATTGGTTATAATTCAGCAGAATTTTGAAAAGAATTCAGGAGTGACCAAAAATTCATTTGAAAAAAGTTTTGGAAAAGAAAAAAAAAAAAAAAAATTTGTCACTGATTTTTAATGCGATTTTAAGTCGGTGATATTTTCTTAGAAACTAATGTTGCATGAAATTATATGGCGCGTATGTAACGTCGTAACGCGTTCTAACTTCAGCAACGGTCGCCGTGTGCTTCATTTTTTCATAATCGTTGGTATAAATCTGTATGTATGTGTGTGTGTGTGTGCTCGTATGTGAACGGATGTGCATGGATTTCATTTGAATTTTAGTATTTTTTTACAATTTTCTTCATCCCATTATTTCGTACTAACTCTGTTGTATTTCTCATTCTTGCTCCGATGAAAAGCGGTTACATTTTATGGAAATAGATATTGGAAAAATGTGTTGAGGAAATTACACAAATTGCTATAAAAGTAGATATTAAAAAGATTTATGAGAGGTACATCCATTATTTACAAAAAAAAAAAAAAAAAACAACCAAAAAGTGGTATAGAAGCGTATAGGAGGCATCACCAAATGGTCAATTATTTGCGTTAAGATTGTTTATAATTACTTTCTGGAACATCTGTGGTTTTTTGGTATAAAAATTTTCAAATCTCAAAAAAGTCATAAAGAAGCACGTTGAGGAGGCACCACCAAATGGTCAATTATTTGCGTTAAAATCCTTAAAAGACTAAGATTAGTGTAAACAATGATTACTTTTTGGAACATTTGCGGTTTTTTGGTATAAAAATCTTGAAATCTTTAAAAACTGGTAAAGAAGCGCGTTGAGGAGGCACCACCAAATGGTCAATTATTTGCGTTAAAATCCTTAAAAGACAGATTAGTGTAAACAATGATTACTTTTGCGAACATTTGTTGTTTTTTTTTAATAAAAACCTTCAAATCGTTGAATTTTTTTTTCAATGTAAAAATGTAATAATTATACAAATGTTTGTCAAACAAATTGTTGAACACTTTTTTTTTAAATGTTTAAAGTTTATTTATTTTTTTTAGAAGTACGAGTACCTGATTTATAAAAATTTTTTGAGTAATTTTACTTTTATATTTAATTACTATGCTTTAGTACATTTAATATAGTTATTATTTTTATATTTTCTTCTCTTTGCTTTAGAACGCGCCATGAGCCCTGCCCAATCAGAGGATAGCGGACTGGCGCCGGAGCGTGGCACCACGTACGCAACTATAACTTTACCACGCGACAATGCGGTGAACATGGGCATCACCTTTGCAGGTAACAAATAGAAGAAGAGTTCAGAAAGACATGGTTATGGCTTTCTCAAAATGTGAGATTGTTCTCCATCGTTAGTAGTTTTCAAACTCTCTCACAGCTTTTAGGGCCTGAAAATCAGAGGCTGTTTCAGAAAATCATAAATTGTATTTAAATACGTATTCTCATTGTGAAACTTTAAAGGCTAGCGCGCGTGAGCATACATAGTTATTCAGCATGTAAGAAATCTTAATTAGAAAAGAAAAACGAAGGAACAAAGTAGTATAGAATCAAGGTTTTCCATTTCTAAAGGGTGAGTTCTTCCGGGTCTGCCTGCCCGCATTTGCCGCGGCCATAATGTCTGCAGTATGTCAATCAATCAATCAGTAGACACGTAGACATCCGTTCGTTTATCTCTGGGCGAATTCATTTGATGCTTTGGAACGAGTGTCGTCGTTTGGACTTTTCAGTTTTCATTCCGGTAATTGAAGACATTTAAAAAAGTGGCGAAAACGAAGCCGTCGAAAATCGATTCAGAACTTGAAAGCATAGCATTCACTTTCATTGACTCGATGATTTCCTTACACGTTTTCCTCTTTCCGCTCCTCACTCTCTTCTCTCCTCTTCACGACACTTTCAACACTAAACATTTTGGCTTTTGGTGTTTTAATGAATATTGAATGGATGCTCTTTTAAAAAGTAAAAACATTCAATTTTTTGACAGCTGACATTTGTTTTGAGTTTTAAGTTTTAAGTAACATCTCTTTTATTTTTGTAGAGCTTTGCCAAGTTATATACATACAGTAAAGCAAATAGGAAAAAAGTGCTACTACTAGCATCTAAGTTTATTTTCCAGAAAATCAATGAATTTTAATCATTCGGGAACGACTGATGAGTACACGCATTATGTATTTGTCTAATGGGCCGCGCCGTGTCCGCCGAACGAGCGGCCTCTTCGAAGCGATTCGTGTAAATTAATTAGTTTGAAGGAAGTCGCGTTGATGTACGATGCTTTTTCATAAATTAAAGACACGCAATTTAAAATAGAGTTTCACTTTTCGTGCAATCGTACGACAGACAGACACATGTACGACGTTCGACGATGTTGCGAAACCATCTTGAAATCTTGAGGAGTCCGTTGACCTTTTTCAACGTTCCGTTTAATTGATAAATTTTTGAAATAAAGGCGCATTTCTGCTAGAAGTTGCTTAGCAGCTTCTTTTTACTAAGTAATAAATTCGAAGGTTCGGTAAGCCATCGTTGTAGACTTAGCAAATTGCGCTGCACGGAATTGCTGGACGATGTTGGCTGACTTGCAAAATCGATTAACTCCATTGTTCGAACTTTTTCTAATATTACCTGAAAACGATCCACAATATTTTAAACACATTATTTACACAGGACAACAAATGTTTGAACTATTTAGCACTAGTTTACTTTGCAAGTTTAATATATAGTTTGTTATTTTGCTCTAACTATGGTTTTATCCACCGGTTCATCGTTATGGCAAATGATCTATTCAGTTATCGCGAATGAATGGCAAATGAACAATGGAGTTAATCGATTTTGCAAGTCAGCCAACATTCTAAAGCGAAGAGTTCTTTTCATAAAACCTAAAAAGTTAAATTAAAGTTATGTATTTTTAAATTTTCGCCAACTTTGGTGAAGGTTTGCAATGTTAATCTTAAACAAGTAAATTTTTTTCTCTGGAGATTTTAAAAAGATATTGTCAATATTCACTTAATTTCGTGAAATTTATTCAAATAGTATTATTCTCATTCACCAAACATGTCTGATTATCTATGGCTTGATGCCAACTGGACGCAACCAGAAAGACGATGGTGACATCCGTCCGCACATTTAAATTTACTTTACACATACACGCACACATTCATACATAAGTATGTACTATACACACTATACACACCGCATGTAATCTTGAGTTTATGAACTAATGATGGCAAAGTCAATTCATATAATGAAAAAGTTACGCTTTATACATACATATATCGTAGGTTGTGAAAACTATCAGCAGAAGCACCAAAATACTTTAATTTTTTCAATTTTGTATTTGAGCGCTATTGCGATGCTTTCGTGTGGATGATTTTGGAAGCAAAAAATAGTAACATTTATTTGTCTGCGGTTACTTCGAGGCTGCTGCAAATTCATTCTATCTCACAAAGCGTCACTAAGAGTCAATAAAAACTGAAAACATTTGGAAAAATACAATACATATGTATTGTATCTATATGTACTATATCTGCTGCGACATACACACAGCCACGAGCATGCATAGACTGATAGTAAAAGTATTAAGAAACTTCTGTCTTCAGACAAATTTCTTCCTAAACTTCTTTAGGCATTTTTTTGTGCTTACACTTAAGATGGCACGTGGCTAGCTCACACATTCGAGTGTGTATGTGGGTGTGTATGTATGAACTCGTATGTATATATTTATGGCGGTTAAGATGTCTAGACGTCCATCTAGAAATGGTTGTGTGAAAAAAAAAATACAACCATGGCCAGAAATCAAATGTTCTAAAAATTTTAATATCGCTGCGCATTCACGCAGACGATTTGATAATTTGTGTAAAAGTTTTTTATTTCTACAATTCTGCTACAGGCGCCAAAACATAGTAGGAACATTTGTATATACATATGTATGTACATATTTAAGTTATGCGTTCGATTTGGAAAGTTCTTTGTTTTTGGCATACTTTTGTAGACTCTTTCAAAGGGTCTAAAACGATTCAAAATGAGAACGAAAAGGGTATAATGAGCTTTGTGAAGAAAGATTACCATTGTCAAAACGTAACAATATCTCAAATGTACAATAGTAAAAAAGCAGTCCATTGAAAGCAGTATATTTTGATAACTTTATGTATATAATAGAAGAATTGAGAAATCGGATTCAGTTTCTTCCAATCATCAAAACCTAGAAAAAGGTTTGACTTCTTGGCTTCCAAGAAATTTTCCAGAGATTGATTGCAGTGAAAAACTCTCTTGTGTCTCTCTCTCGTGCGTGTTTTTTCTCTTGTAGTATGTGTTGATAATATCCTTCTTCAATGTGATGAGTAATGTTCTCTGTGCTCTTATGTTCATGAACGTCTCTCTCTCTCTCTCTCTCTACAAATAAAACAACTAACTGAGAATGCATATAATACTTCATATGTACGTGCGTTTTTACAAAATACGAAATTCAAAATACAAATAGTATAGAAATAAACCAAACCAAAATAAGAAAAAAAACAAAATTCATATGTAATCATATCTTTCTCAATACGTTACAATATTTTCCCTTTCATTTTCTTCACCTTTTTTTATTGATCGTTTGTTTTTTTGTTTATGCTTTCTCTGAATACGCAGAGCGACACGATCTGTCGTATCCACCTGTTATTGGTTCACTCAGTCCGCAGGGCCACGCTGCCGACTTCTTGGCGCCTGGCGATCGCATCCATCAGATCGACGGCATGTCGACAATTGGTCTGACCAATCAACACATCATGAGTATGCTGTGTCACGGAGGCGTGGGCGTCGGCGTCGGCGTCGGCGATGGCGGAGCTGCTGTTGTTGAAATCGAATATTCGTTGCCCGAATACAGTGAGTACTCGTAATAAGACAATATCGAGCGTCACCGTTAATACATAAACTGTGACGACGATTACTGACTCTTCTCTTATCGATCATCACATGAACATTTCGGGCTCTTTTCACAAGTTTCGGGCTCTTTTCACAAGTGTCGGCTTATTTCAAAGTGTGCAACAACCAACGAGACCAATTGCGGAGCGACAGCGGTACTCCTGAGTAATGATTTCTGATGATTTCTGTTGTGAATAGACGTACCCAATTCTCAAAGTAAGAAAGAAACAAATACAAAGTAATTTCTCTCAAGTAGAACGCACGCATCGCATCGCATCGCACCCTCTCGCATCATGAAAGTGGGTGCTCCAGAGATCATCCGTTGAGTGTCTGAAGTAACAGCTGTTACCGTTTGGTCTTTATTGTTGTTGCACTCTTGCTCCTAAGAATAATAAACATCATAACCATAATGTTCTGTGATTTTCAACACATTTCTTACCACAAAAAAAGTACGCGTTTTATTTGTATATTTTCATTTTCGTTTTTATTTTCGTTTTAAACATTACCACACACCAACAACAACAACAACAACCTCGCCAACAATAAACACACGCACACGCAATCGTACCGCTGCGATGCGTTACAATCTGTTCCGATGATCGACACGCACGCAGTTTCCCAAAACAGTCTTTGCGTTACGTCAAAGTTGGCGCAAATCACCGTCGAACGCGAAAGCGGCTGCCTCGGCTTGACGCTGCGTGGCGGCGGCGACTTTCCGCTCATCGTAACGCATGTCCGACCGCATGGACCGGTACATAAGACGGGGCGTATCAAGCCCGGCGACCGTTTGCTGCGCGCCGATAACGTAAGTACGAGTGCGTCGCACGCCTTATAAATGCCTTTTGACCTCATTCTCACTCTCTTACTCTCGACAAATTGCTTATTTTTTTTTTCATTTTTTGATAAACGTTGTTTTTCATGGTTTTTTTTTTTAAATGTTTTCTTTAAAAATAACAAAATTAGGTCTCGTTGATTGGCAAAACACTTGCAGAAGCTCAACAAATTATTAAATGCGGTGGCCATGTGTCTGGCTTCACCAATCTAACGCTGGAGTACGACGTTTCCATTGTGCAGAGCGTCGAGTTCTCCATGGGCCCGCTGCTGATTGAGATCGAGCGGCCGATGAACGACAAACTCGGTTTGGTGTTGTGCAACTTCTCCACGGTGGTGGCGGCGGCGGTGGCGACGGCGACGGCGACGGTGGTTGCGGCAGGCAGTAACGACAACTCCAAAATAGACGACGTCAGCTCGGCCGGAGTGCATATAGCCAGCATATTGCCAGCGAGCATTGCGGACAGGTGAGTGAGAAGGGCTTTACAAAACGTTTTTTTCGAACGTTTTCGAGAGCTCTTAAATCGATGAGATGAGACGGACGGACGGACGTCAATCTAAACATAGAGATCGATCAAACCGTTTGGAATATATGATCATTTCTGGTAGATGTGAAACAATTATGGAACGCGGAGTGACGCAATGCCAGGTTTTAGGCAGCTGCTTATGATTTTCGGGACTAATTTCGGGTCGTTTTCGATGTTATAACCTCAGTTTTTTTGTTATAACCTCAGTTTAGTTTTAAAAAAATGAGCCCTAAGATTAAAACAAGTCGAATAAATTTATTAAAAATCTTTTTTATGTCTGTCTAATGGTCTGTCTATACCTCTTAAAGATAACGCCACAGTTTCAATTGTAGCCTTCGTCTATTTCCGTGGACAAAACCAAAGCACGATGGCGAAATGTCGCCAGAAAGCGGCATTCATTTCGCACTAATTAAAAACTCAAACTAGTCTAGCCTTAAGTAAGCCCCTCGCTGGCGCAAAAAACCAAGATGGCGGTCGGTTGGTGATCTGATTAACTTCAGGCAACTACGGTTATGTCGTTGCCAGAGAAATAATCCCCTTTCTCGTCATCACCTATTGTAGGAAGAGAAATAGGAAGACGAAGAGGAAGGGGAGCCGAAGAGACCCAACAAACGTACCAGTGTAAAAAATTGATTTATTGCAGATGCGGCGCGCTGTCAGTTGGCGATCAAGTGCTCTCCATAGACGACACCGTCATCGAGAACTCAGCCTACAGTCCCGACGAAGTGATGACGTTGCTGGATGCGAACACAGGACGAGGATACACGCAGTTGCAGATACTGCCGGCGCACGCCCTGGCGCGTAGAGGTACGTCTGCGTTAGTCTGCTTATGTTAAGCCTTTGGCGGCTGTTGTTTTGTTGCTCTTTTTGAGTTTTGATATTACTATATTTGCCGCTTAACAAATAAGAAACGACGACACCACTCAAGTGTTGATGGCCGGAATCATGCCGCCGCCACGACTATGCTTGCGTTGTCGTTGATGCGTTGTAGAAAATTGTGTTCATATTTTGACCAGTTTACATGCGGCGGCGGCGGCGGTGGCGGCGGCGGCGGCGGCGCTGTGACTTTTTCTCCTTGTGCCTTCGGGCTGCAAATATTTTGAGATTTAATTTTGGAGCACGACTGAATGGATGGATGAGCGAGCGAGTGAGTGAGTGAGTGAGTGACGGACGGACGGACGGTAAGATTATGAAAGCGGCAGCACATTGCGCCCATGAGCGAGGCAGCGGCTGCTGAATGTTAGGGCTGGCGCGTGTGGCGCTTGCAAAAAAGCAGCGGCGACAAACACATAACGCTGGAGACAACGCAAGCAACATCCGGTGCGCCGTCTTTACTAATTGAAAGCGTCGCCGCGGGCAGGGCGTCTCGACTATGTGGATGCGTGAAAACTTAAAAATAAATCGCAAGAACGGCTGCTTGCGACGACCAGGCGGACCGCCGCCGTAATGAGCGCGATTCAACGAGCGCGACCTAAATCCGTGCCGAACATCTGCGGATGACACCGAAATCACAGCGGGCGAAGCGTAGATCATCGTAGATCGTCAGTGAACTGATTGAGATATTCGAGTGAGCAATGAATGTTAATGTCGATGCCTGGATTGGACATGCCTGGATCATAAATCATGCTACTCATGGCTTGGTTGGCAATTTTGTGCAATTTCGATGGCATTTAGCGACATAATGACTGCATTTTTATCAATTAATCGAAGCCTTCTGAGCTTCTGGGCATGAAATATTTTTTAAAAGCAAACAGTTAAAGCGTATACGCGTTAAAAAAGTTCGCGTAGAAACAGAACTAGGTGTCTTAGTTTGTCACTTGATGCGCGAGCGGAATGTTTTAGTGTTACTTTACATAAAAAATGCACCCCCATGCCCTTTTTTTTAATGACCCAACGCATCTTGACGACGCGTCGGAAGACTTTTAATCTTCAAAGTGCTTCCAACTTCGTTGCGTTGCGACGATTGACAAAACGACACCGTTTGACATGACGACACCGAAATTAATGTTATTTTCATAAGACACGCCTCGCCTCGCACGAAGTGAGCCACAAATTAAAGTGTCTCCCAGACCTCAAGTGTCTGCTCCTCCTGCGTTGTTGTTGCCTCACGATATGCTAAGATTTGTATTGAAATTTTTATTAAACGACGACACGAGCGACGCTCAGCACCGGTTGAGGAATCCGTCGAGCTTTGACGGAGGCGCACACGACCGAACACGATCCAACGCAATCCCTAACGCTCATAAATTGCACGCTCCTGCGCGCGACTGCCACTCCCGGGCGGCATTTAATAACCATTAAAAGTTTAACCATAACCATAACCATAATTATCTGAATGTGAGACAAAAATAGCCACCATTTTTCACATCTTTCGGTCGCAATGATGCCCTGCAAAGTCTACTACTAAGCCACTTCGATGCTCTCTCGCTCTCTTTTAGGTCATAATAATACTCTGGGCAGCCCGAAATACAGTTTCAACACTTTGGAGTCGCGTAAGTCGCGCCAGCGGCAACGTTTCATGCGCAAGAGCTCGCTTCCTTTGGATGGTGGTGGTGGCGGCAACAGCGGCAGCGCTGCAAACGGCGGCAGTGCCGTCAGCAACGCCCCCGGCAATGTAGGCGGCGGCCCCGTTATTCAACCCTCGGCCACGAATTTGGGTTTGTGCCGCGCCGAAACCTTTCCGCTGCTGCTCGATTGCAGTCATGGCTCAGGCCTCATTTTGGCGCCGCAGACGACTTGTGGCCGCGCTGTGACCACGATTGTGCAGGTGGTCAGCGATTCCGTGGCGGAACGCAGCGGTTGCCTACAGAAAGGTGATCGCATCATTGCCATTAACAAAATGTATAACCTGGAGGTCAGCAGCATGCGCCAGCTGTTGGGCGATAGCGGCCAAAGGCCGCACGGTGCGGCCAACTGGCTGGAGCTGGAGATCGAGTTCGATATGGCCGACACGGTGGTGCCCTCGAGTGGCGTGTTCAATGTGAAGCTGGTGCGCACCGGCAAGGCCGGCCTGGGCATCACCGTCAACAGTGCCAGTCATGGCGGCTTGATTGTGATTTCGGACGTCAAACTGGGCAGCCCCGCCCATCGCACCGGTACGCTGCGAGCGGGCGACATACTCCTAGCGGTGGACCAGCATCCGGTGCAGCACTTCAACGTGGACGCCTTGCTGAAGGACGGCAGCAAGAGCGACTTCACCACGCTGACCATCAAGCGCAACATGTTGCCCGATTTCCTGTTCGATGCCCAGCAAAAGGTGGCCGCCCATCCCATTTATAGCAACTGTCCGGCCGGCGGCAGCGACCATGATATGTACAGTAGTGGCTACACAGCGGCCTGCAAGTATGCCGAAGTGAAATACAGCAACGACAGTGTTACCCTGTCGAAGGCGAAGACGACGACGCCGACGCCGCCGCAGACGGAATACTTTCGAGCACTTGCGCCGCCCGCAGACGCAGAGCAATCAGTACAAATACGGCACCACGCGGGGGTAGCTGGTACCTGGGGCCACAACGAGCCCACTATAGGGCGCTGCTACGCCGCCGCACAGAATACGCAGAGTCTGACGACCGAGTTGCCCGATGAGGACAACGCCTATAATGATGAATTCAGCGCGTACGAACTGGACAGATATATGAGGTGAGTACACACAGGAGTACCGTTTGCATGAGTGCCCCCCTTCAGATGAGGTGTCTCTTCTTGCAGTGTGGACTGCGCAACGCTGCCGCCGCCCATGGAGAGCAAAGTATACGGCTCCGCCGCCAGCTCGAGCAGCAAAAGCAGCGGCAGCGGCAGCAGTTTGCACCAGATAATATTCACGGTGCGTTTGGAGCCGAAGGGCAGTGTTCTGGGCATCACTTTGGCGGGCAGTGAGGAAATCAGGAAAGCCATTATTATAAGCGGCGTGTTGGAAGGTAATTTAGATATGGTCCATTCTGGTTATGCTTTCAGGTTAATTATGCTTTCTCTCTCTCTCATTCTCTCAATGCGCTTAGGCGGCATTGCTCACAAAAATGGTCAGATACTTGCGGGCGATCAGCTGCTCGCCATCAACGATGAGCCTGTGCAGGGCATGCCCTTGTCGCATGCCACCGCCATACTGCAGAACCTCGGCGACGTGGTCGATTTGAAAATATTGCGAGCCCACGACATGTCTTCGGCGTCGTTGGAAGCGTCCTCCAGTCTGCCACAGCCACAAGCCATTTACGCCAAGGTGCAAAGGCGGCCACGCAGTCCCTCGACCACAACCACAGAGGCTACTTCGAGCATTGGCGCCAGCAGCAAAGAAGACAAGCCGCGCGTTTTCCATGTAACGCTCTACAAGGATAAGGTCTACGACGACTACGGCTTCTCTGTGTCGGACGGGCTGTACGAGCGCGGAGTGTTCATCAATCGCATTCGTTCGGGCGGTCCGGCCGATATGAGCGGCCTGCTGAAGCCATTCGATCGCATTATGCAGGTGCGTTAGAGCAGCGTTGTAGGAAGGAAGGAAGGAAGGAAGGAAGGAGTACCTAAAGCGCCAGACAGATATCGTCCCAAATTAATATCGTCCGTCCTCTCTTCTCTTCCAGGTCAACGAAATGAAGACGCAGGATTTCGACTGCTGTCTGACGGTGCCTTTAATAGCGGCCGCAGGGGACAAAATTGAGCTGATTATACAACGCACAGAATAGCAAACAAGAACGGGGAGCGTTTCTTCGCGTGCCATTTTCTAAGCCAAACCAAAAATAGCCTTAAGTTTCTTTCTTCCTGGCTTAAACTGAAACTGAAAAAGTTTTTATTTTCTTTTTTAAAATATATAAAAACAAAAAATAAAACAAAAAAAAAAGCCATAAAAAGTTTTATATTTTTGTTAAAATATAAAACAAAAAAAAGCCCAAAATAAATCGCTAAATTGCTTTAAAACAACTAAAAATTGAATTCGAAACAATTAGAAAACGTCTACCAAATATTAATTTTCTCAAAGAAAAGTATTTTTATATAATATAAATTCATGCGTACTACAAAATACTAAAATATCAACTAAATATGTTTTGCTAATAAGGACTGTTGACAAAACTTTGTGCTTGCTTATACGATACATACGTACTATATTGTATAATAATTATGTATTTACATACATACCTTTTTACATACGGTTGTATGTACAAAAATGTTCGAATCATTGCATACATTTTTACACGAACCCAACAAATACTTTTAGTTCTTAAATAAGTTCGTATAAAAAAACTTTTAATTACCAAAAAAAAGCCTTGCTTTGAAAGAGATTTCAAAACTTAATTTTAAAAAGCCATTAAACAAATAATTGACAATTATGTAACAACTAATCTCATTTCATACCGCTTACAAAAGGAAATAATAAAAACTTTGTATAACTTTAAATACTTCACATTTGATTTTGATATTAAAATATTTTGCAATTATATTGCAAAACTCACGAATTACAGAAATTCGTTGCAAAATTTTTCTTCTATTACCGCAGAGCCATTACCAAGGTCTCAGACTCGGCCTAAAGCATTATAAAGGCTGAGCAAAGTGGAGGTTAGGAAGTAAATTGGCTTAAAAACACACAATTCGTTGTTCAAGATTGCAGCGTTCCATGGTTAAAATTTCCCAAGCTTTACTAAATAAATGTCAAACGATGACCGCTCAATTCTTGACATTTCGTCATTTGACAGCCTATTATTTTATTGCCTCTTAAATCATGGCGCCGGTGATGACGTTGATAGTTATTAATTTCAGTTAAAGTTCAATAAGTTATGAATAGAAAATTAAGTGTGTTTTTTTGAATTTCGTAGAATAAATTCGGTTCTTAAGCAAAAATATTCTCTCTCTAATCTAAAATTCGGTCTGAATTATAACGAGATTTCTATTGTTTTTTAGAAAAAATAATCGAATGTAAACAAATGAAAAATATGCGAAGAAGGCGGGTCGATCGTTCGACAACTCTTAGAAACCTATGTATATTTGTCTACTCTCAAGCGATAAGCGATATTTTCGTAGATTCTCAGACTCAGCGATTGACGTCAATGGAAGAGAATGGATGGATGCTAATAATCTGAAAATATTTATTAAAGCGTTATAGCTTAATTAATTGTAAATATTATGAGTTAAGAGGTTATAAGATGTCAACAAGTCCAAAATGGACTTTGGTCCTCATTTTGTCGAAAGCGATAAAAATTTGGTGTATATTAATTCAATTGATTATGGACTGCTGCTGTTGCTGCTACCGGATGTGATGGCAGACTGGGGCATATTTTGCCCCAGTGTTTTTTTGTTGTTGTTGTTTAAAACCTTGTTTTAATTCTTAGAATATTCTTAATTCTTAATTCTGAAAAAATTATGAACAAGGTAGTATCAAACAGAAATGAATTTCATAATGAAGGCAGTGTTAATGCAGGCCTCATTTGATAACAACAATTTAACATCCTAGCATTATTAAGAAGAGCAGAAGACGACGACGATGACTGCTCCTTTGACCCGTCGAGAAGATTAAGAATAATAATTTTTAATAGAAAAAACGCAAACATTCTTGAATTCAGAAAAAATTTCGGAACATTTTACCAGACAGTCTGATTTCTGGGTACGTACATAGTTGTTGTCATAAAAGAGCTGCTCAACAAAAAGACTCTTCTTGCACTCAACAAAGAACTAATTTTTCTTGTGAGAACGATTTTTCTTCTCACTGGAAGAAGAGGCATGCACCACATAACAGCATTTGCTTTTAGTTGTTGTTAGCAAAGTTTCTTCAGTTGCATCTTAAGTTTTCCAAAGATCAGCTCTCTCAGAATCGCGCTCAACACTGAGACCAGACAAAGACACAGAGAGATGACTGCGTGCATTTCTCAACCTAAAACAATCCAATCAAGATCAAAAACTTCTTCTCTGCACCACCGTACAATCCTCTCTGATGTCTTTTCCAGCTAAAATCTCAGAAGCTTGAGGGTTAAGCGAGATGAAGTGAGATGAGCCAGATCGAATCGAAATGAACAACGAACAACGCACCGCGAACAACGAGCTGAGCAAATAAAACATTCAGCACAGAACAAATCGAATTTAGTCTACCGACGGTTTCCAACGTCTTAAGCGTGTTAGAATAAATCAAAAGCGCAATCGGAAAAGAATCTTGGTTTTGAGGGAATGCCAAAGAAAACGGAAAATAAGAAGAAGTTACGTAAAGCAGGAAATTGTCTTTTGTGGAAATACGAGTATTTAGAATAAAATAAAATAAAGTGCAAAAGATTTTACAATTAAAAAGTGTTAAATAGCGTTCAAGTGTTGCAAAAGAAGAAAATAAAGTTAATTCGTAATATATATATGTATATAAAGAATTTACGGCGGCTTCGCTGAACTGAAAAGCTTGCAGAATGTACGCCGCTAACTCCACCGGCGGCCTGATGCTGCAAACAATGCTCTATCTCGCCAACCAGACCAGCCGCGCCGCAGTAAGCACTTTAGTCGATCTGCCGCCAGCATCAAAAAGCGGTAAGTGTTGTTGGCAAATGTTGCCTGTTTTTTGCTTGCTTCTTGCTGCTGTCCGAAGCGGAGAAATTTTGTAAGGCAACGTGCGCGCGTAACGGAGATGCTGCCGCATAATTGAGACGCATTCGACGCGCATGCCGCCGCCGGCCAGTTCTAGAAAGTCTTCTTTGTTGATTGCTTTCGTTTAATAGTAGCGTTATTAGTCGAAGAAGCTTCTTTTCTAGATTTCTTAAAACAGCATAAAAAACGCATTTGTCGTTTTTTTTTTTAAATAACTAAGTTTTGCTAGGAATCAAAAAAAGTATTATTATAAATACGAGTTTATAAGGAATATAACTTCTTCTTCTTTTTCGTGTATACGCCATTCGGTCTTTACATTTAATGATAGGTTCTTACTTTCATGCTTACCTCAGAATAACAGCTATTTTTAAAACTTTCAACTAATAACCTTCAATTAATAATACATAGTTTAGTGTATTAAAAGTTACGCAGAAAAGCCTGAATGAAGTGCGATAGAATATAGAAGAGGCAGAAAAATAACAGCTATTTTTAAAACTCTCAACTAATAACGTGCAATTAATAATACATAGTTTAGTTTATTAAAAGTTACGCAGCAAAGCCTGAATGAAGTGCGATAGAATATAGAAGAGGCAGAAAAATAACAGCTATTTTTAAAACTCTCAACTAATAACGTGCAATTTATAATACATAGTTTAGTTTATTAAAAGTTACGCAGAAAAGCCTGAATGAAGTGCGATAGAATATAGAAGAGGCAGAAGAGTAACAGCTATTTTTAAAACTCTCAACTAATAACGTTCAATTAATAATACATAGTTTAGTTTATTAAAAGTTACGCAAAAAACCAGGATTTAGTGTGATAGAATATAGAAGAGGCAGAAGAGTAACAGCTATTTTTTTCAAGTTTCAACTAATAACGTTTAATTAATAATACATAGTTTAGTTTATTAAAAGTTACGCAAAAAACCAGGATTTAGTGTGATCGAATATAGAAGAGGCTGAAGAGTGAGAAAGTAAAAAAAATAATTATTTTTTGTGAAGGGTTATCAGCTTCCGATTAAATTATGAAAACAAGAGCGATAATAACTGCCCGCGTTTGTAAATGTAAGCTTTTAAATAAAGCCTTTAAGCAAAGAAACGTAAAGGCGGCGATAAGCATAAATTGAGCTGGCATCAAAAGCTTCTTCGATTGATATGAAACCGAAAGTAACCCTTTTCTTTGATAATTTCGGGGTGATATTTCCTCCAAAAACTTTATCGAGAACGAAAAAAGGTACTTTAAAGACACTTTCTTTCTTTCTTTCTTCTCTTCTTTGCGACAGGTATCAATGAGGTCAAATGCTATGGCGTTTATGGTTGCTTCCCAATCAATGGACCCTGGACCACTTTAACGCGCCAAATAAATGTGCATCCGCAGAAGCCTGCGGACATAGAGCCGCATTTCACACTGTACACTACGCGGCAGTTCGATAGCCCGTTGCTGATAGATCTCAATGACCCCGACAGTGTCCAATATCTGGGCATAAATCCACGAGGTCGAATTTATTTGTTGGCTCACGGTTATCTGGAGACTGGCGCAATGCCTTGGGTGAGTGGCGCAACTCGGTCGCCATGGTGATGGTCCCTTTCTAACCATATTTATTCCGAACTAATGATTCGCAGATGCTCGAAATGGGAAAAACGTTGCTCCGCCAAGAGCCGGAGGGAGAAGCCGCCGTCATACTCATTGACTGGGGCGGCGGCTCAAGTCCGCCGTATGTGCAAGCGGTAGCCAATATACGCCTTGTGGGCGCGGTAGCAGCTCACGTGGTGCATATGATTTATGTAAGTTGCCGGAGAATAGCTATAAACTCTTATAGAAACGTAAAAATAAGTCCAATTTACGAGTATGTTTTACTTTGGCAGGAAGAACTGCATCTTCCGGACTTGCGCCATGTTCATGTCATCGGACACTCTTTGGGTGCCCATCTTGCCGGCTACACTGGTTATCATCTGCAGCGTGATTTCGGTTTGAAGTTGGGCCGCATCTCCGGCTTGGATCCTGCTGCGCCGCTTTTCAGCGACACCGCGCCCATAGTGCGGCTGGATCGCTCCGATGCCGCTTTCGTCGACATCGTGCACACCGACGCCAATCCGCTGATGAAGGGCGGGCTGGGCATTTATCAACGCATCGGCCATGTCGACTTCTATCCGAACGGAGGCTTCGACAACCCGGGCTGCGACATCCGCCTGCAGGACTACATGAAGAACCGCAAGAACTCGCTGCTGGCGACCGTGCACGAGTTCTTGGGCTGCAACCACATTCGCAGCTACCAATACTTCATCGAGAGCATACTGAACAAGTGTCCCTTTTTGGGCGTCACTTGTGAGTCCTTTGAGGTAGGCTGAAGTGTGCTTGTGTTCGTCGCAAGAGCTCAAGCAAGTTCTGATGAAGGTTGTGTGTTTTCCGAACAGAATTTCCGAGAGGGCAAGTGTGGGCGCTGTGGTCAGGATGGGCACAACTGTATGCGCCTGGGCTTCCACAGCTTCGACGACTACCGGAAACTATGGCAGGCGGGGCAAATCGATGAGCAGAAGCCTCCTCCGGTTGTATACCTGATGACCGGCGATACCAAACCATTTTGCCGTAAGTTAATAATTTTTGTATTTCGAGACCAATCAATGGCAGCTCCTTTCTTCTCTCGCTCAGGTGTTCATTACAAATTCACTGTACGCATTTCCGGTCACGATGAGAGCACATTGCATGGCGGTGAAATCGGTACACTCTCTATACGTCTCCATGCACAACACAAGAAAACCACCGAACGCATTAAATTCTCCGAGAAAGCGATGTACTTTGAGCCCGGCTTCGAGTACACTTCGGTGGCGCCGGGTAGAGGTCTGCGGCGGCCCATATTCGCCACAGTTTTCTGGGATTATCAGACAAATCTTCTGAATCCACTGACGTGGCGCATTCTGTCAGCGCCGCGTATTTTTCTGGATTATATCATCGTAGAATCGCTCGAGTCCGGCATCTATTTGCGACTGTGCCCACTCGACGATAGCCCTGTTATTTCGGGCAGCGAGAATGTGTTGCAGACAAGATTTTGTCGAGTATAAATATCACTGCAATCAGGCGAGAAAGTATCAATTGTTTGTTCGCGTCTTCATTAAGCTTTAGTATTGTCTCTCTGTGCTACAATCAGACAGATTGGACACAATTTTAAGTCAGATTCCAGACTATTTCAGACTGAAAATGCATCCGACAACCTCAAACAAAACAAAACCGTATTTTTCTCACAGAGTAAGCTTCCACTCGCAAAAACTTGCTTGCGGAAAAGTATACTCGTATATCTAATTTGATTGATAGAATATAAAAAATTTAATTTTAATTTAGAATTTTTAAAGAAAGTAGAAAAAACGCATTTAGTAAGCTTTAATGGAATGGAAAAGTCCTCAGTGTAGAATACAGAAAAATGTATAAGTATTTCAGATTCAGATGAAAAAAAAGTACTTACTACAAAACACATTAAATTTTATAAAGATTTGTATTTGTTTTGTATTTGCGGAGTATATTTCGAGCAACTTTTTACAAATTTCCGCTGGAAAACATGGAAAAAGCTCTAGAAAAATTAAAAACAAAAGAAATTAAATGAAGTTTAAATTAAAAAATTAAAATTAAAAAAAGGAAAATTAGAAATTTTACATGAATTTGATGTAAAAGCTGAGAAAAAAAATTAATATTCCATTTTTTTGCATTTGATTTTTATGGAGCTACAGAAAAATTTAAAAAAAAAAAAAATTAAATTAAATTAAAATTAAAAAATTAAAATTAAAAAAAGGAAAATTAGAAATTTTACATGAATTTGATGTAAAAGCTGAGAAAAAAAAATTAATATTCCATTTTTTTGCATTTGATTTTTATGGAGCGTGCTTCAAAAAATACGCAACGCCATCTCTTGAGCGTTGTTGAAATAATGCTAATGGCAACGACAAACAAACAAGAAGCAACGAGTAGAAATAAGCATTGCCTTCACACTCGTTAGCTGTATTTGTATTTAGCTGCGACACAAACAACGTACACAAACCATACCACTTCACTGTTCCCTTCTCACTAGTTTTTCACAATTATTTATTTATTCTCATATACTAATTCTCGTATGTATAAATAGTAGCTATATATACGCACATGTTTTTTTAATATGTATATCCTTTTGATAAGAATACTTTTTGTATCTATATAGACACTTTTAGATTGTATAAAGAAAATGAACGAAATTCGAAATAAACGAAATATTTCATCTATTTTTGCTACGTAAGCAAAGAAGAAAAGAAAAGAAAAGAAAATGGTTTCAGAGATATTAGCCAAGAATCTGTACGTTTTTTACTCCTATTATTTTCACGTGTTTGTATGTGTGTGCGGTCCGAAAAGAGAGCAGCATTTCCGAAACTTTCAAGACGTCTTGAACAAGCCTTCGAGACGTCTCAGGCAGTGTTCTAATACTTACCAAATAAACTCAGACGAATAAAACAGACAAGCGTATACTATAATTTTTCATGTTTCAGATTGGTATGATTCTACTTATATACTTTAGACAGTGTTTACTATATAAGAAGCTGTTTCTCGATTTTAAAATTGATATTAATATACAGCAGGAGCTACAAAAGCACTCCTCAATTTACACATACATTGTTAATAACAAAAATACACATTTATTTATATATTATTTGAAGACGTACAGAGAAAGCGGGAGGCGGATCATCATCATCATCATCATCATCATCACTCCACCAAAGTCAAAGTCAGAGAAACAATTTTTAGTCAGATTTTTTGATTTTTTCAGGGATATTCTTAGCCTTATCGTGTCCTCTTTCTGCAGGAATACTCAGCTGATCTCAGAATTGGACAATATTTTTCCGACTATTTTTCCAGAACTCAGAGCTTTATCGTACGAGCTTCTGGACTCGAAATTTATGTCGAATAAACGCCTTTTTCTAAAGAAATAAATACTCTCGCTTGAAATCATCCATTGGATGGTTATAATGGAAATATCCAAGGATGCATTATTTTATTGCACTTAAGGTTTGAGAGCGAGCTAGTTCTTCTCTCTCTGTTTTTATGCATTTTGTGTGCTTTTATCCTTCGGGAGGACACGGCGGGCATGTTTGATGATGTATCTTGTATCTTGAATTTTGATTTTTTACTCCGATTATAATCCATGGATGCCTTAGTTTCTTTCTGATTATGGTGTTGCTGTTATTGTTGTTGCTGTTGTTGTGAAAAGCTCTTTCGTTGTCTTGCCCTTTTGTTCAGCCTTCGCTGCTGTAAAGGGTCTATCTGTCTGTCTGTCTGACTGATGGCTCTTATCTCTGGCGCCCATTGTTACTCGATCACTCGACCAGCGGCTGTGCCCGCTCAGCGCCCGTGCTTATTCCTCCCTCTTCTCCAACAGTCTATTCACACCGTCCTCACTCTTCCGTTCCTTGCTCCTCCGTTCATGAGTTGTGTGCACACTCACCCTCGCGCTGTAGACCGAATTCTTTCTACAACTTTTCGAATGCGTTTGCATTCGTCAGCATTTCGCGCGTCAAGCGCCACACCTGCTTCGCCGCTTGCTCCAGCGAGCTGGGCGACTTGCCCTTGAACATGTCCAGGCTGGGCAGGAAGTAGTGCGGACAGCGTCTGTATTGCAGACACGAGATTAGTTGCAAGAAGATGCCGTTCAGGCGGTCGGCGATGCAGCCCTCATCCCACTCGAAGTCGCGTGGATGCTTCTCGCACTCGTAGAGCAGCAAGTTCTTGAGATGGTAAGCGGTGATCGGGTTGCCGGGCAGGTCCAGATGTCGATCGCGCAGTGTTTTCAGTATGCTTAGGCAGCGTCGTCGGCAGCCACCTGCGAAGTGAAGGTTGGCCAAAGGGTTATGACTTAAGGGATGGCGTTTAATTTGTTACTGTTTAAAACTGTTTATCACCCCCCTTTCTACCCCTTCCCCTTCTCACTGTCCTCCTCCACCCTGCATACACACTCACCTTGCAATAGACGATTCTCTGCCTCGAAGAAACTCAACACCCAGGCATCGCCCTCCATACTCGCCGCGTTGTTGTTCTTGTTCTGCATGATGACACTTTCCTTGGACAGAAGATCGAAGCCTTCCGTCTTCACTTCCGCGACTATATTCGGGTGTGGCCACGGTATGTGCGGCAGCGGCCAATGCGCCGCCGATCTGGGCCATATGCCGGAGCATTTGAAGGCGGGCGTTATTTGTACCACGTAGCGATCGCGTATGCGCAGCTTCACCTCGGTGGTGTCGCCGATCATCTTCACCATGTCGCGGTAGATGCTCTTGTCGCACGCCTGAGCGACGAGCGTCTGAAAGCGGGCCCGTATCTTGCGCGACGACAAATAACCGGAAGCGGTAATGAATTCCACCCACAGCGACATGGAGCGCTTGCGTCCGTCGCTTAGCTTGAGCACGGCACAGCCGGGCAGCGTGCCATCGTCCACGAAGTTGAAGACGCCCATTTGGTTCAGATAAAGAACGATCTCGAACTCATTCGGCGAGACCACTTCAACGCCCTCAAATCTGTGAAAAGTGCAGAAGCAGAAGCAGAAGTAGTAGAAAAGCGGGGAGGTCGTTTAAGTAAAGTGACGTGACAAATTGGTTTTAAAAGGCATAGAGGAAAAGCATGCAATTTATGTATATAAAATACTGATTCTATTATTGCCCCTTTTTATAGCAATCTCCTCTCTCTCCATTTATGAAATGTACTCTTTAACGTCATGAAACGTCATCTCGAACGTGAACATTTATGAAATGTACTCTTGAACGTCAAATCTGTCAACCGCAATTGAATCCAGCTGTTTGTAATTCAAGTAACCGCCTTTACGTAAGGTCGGAAAGAGTAGCTGCTCAACTGACAGCTCCTTGCGTTGGCAGAAACAGTCAGTTTGACGTGGCCACTAATTGTAGTCATTACATTTGTGTAAAACCTCAAAGAGTTGAATTAAAACATTGCCCTTTATTTGACAAATTGATCGAATTACTATCGATCGCCTCAAGCGTGCCCAGTAGGTACTGTAGCTTCAGCAATCATGGAAACATCTCGGACCGCAAGGTCTGTCTCTTCCAGCCGATGTAATATGATTCGCCAGATATACAAGATCAGTTCAAAAAGTATCGCGAATTTTGAATTATGCGGACAAGTTCGGACAAGTGCTTTTAAACGTCAAAATCTCTGACAAATTGACGTTTAAAAGTCCCGATTAACACTTAACCGGACATTGTGAAATTGGCGCTTAGCTCAATTGAAATGTTCGCACTTTGCATTACGGCAAACAGAATCCTGATTCTTTTAAACGAATTATTATAAAATCGAAATTCGGAATCAAATAAGTCGCCTTAAATAATTTAAATTTACGATATATATACATATATATAAAAGAGCTGCAGTTTATGTGCCTTGATATGAGAAAACAAAAACCATTTTAAAATGTTTTTAATAACTTAACGTTTAAAATGAAATTATCAGACCAATTTTACACATACTTTTTGTTAAAATATGTTAGCTTTTTAGAGTTCTAAGGCGGAAAATCTTGATAATCTGTAAAATGAGTCATCATTTTTATATCGAAAATATCATCATTGATATTTAACAACATATTTGTGCTGTTTAAGAACTCAATACTAAATTTACAGCTGCTAAATCTAACTTCTTATCGTCGATTTTTATGATTTATATAGCGCTGGAAAATTGAAATACTTAATTTGTTAATTGTTCAATTTTGTAGCTACAAATTTTTTAAATGGTTTTAAAAATGGTATTGACGTTCCGCGTAGTCTTTGTCTTTGGAATTGGACCCTGCAAAGTCTGATTTCTTGTGTAAAGTCTACATGGAAGGTCTATTTAAGATTTAAATAAAGATTTTAATAAAACTGTTTCTTTCAAAATCTATAGATTATGAATTATAATGCTCTAGAAACCAATTTTTAAAGGCCTAAATATAAAAAAAATTTAATTCTATTTCTAAACAAAGCAATCATGATCCTTAGGATTGAAGATAGTTGTAAAGTAAGGTCAGTTCAGAGAAAATAAATATTGAAAAACTGAAGAAAAGCAAGAAGAAATTTTGAAGATTCACCTCAATTTTGTTACTAATTTCTTTCATAAGAAAATATTGCAGACGTTGCGGGACGACAACGACAGCGTTTCTCTAAAAGTTCTTTCAAAGAAAGATGCTTAAAGGCATCTCAGTCTGTTGATCTAATTTGATTTTGTTTTTTTGTGCGAAAATTCGCTTGATTTATTTTTTAATTTATAAATTTTATTCCTTAAACTAAACCATTAAAGAGTTCTATATCTCTTTCTGGTTGCTTTCTATTTTGAAAGCTCAAAAAATCACTTTTCACTACCGTCGCTTCCGTCGACTCCTCACTCACCTGCCGTTACATTCGACCAAACTTGATATGAATCGCGGCTCCTGTAGCTCAACCTCTTTCAGGATGTCCTGAATGATTTTGCAGATATCTCGTATGGCGGTTGCGGTCTTAAACATGCGCGCCTGGACACGTTCGGCACAGAAACGATTCAACTGGTAGATCATGCGCGTCTGCGCGGCCATCATATCCGGTGGCACCAACATGGCTGCGACGGAGTGAAGCTTACTCAAAAAGGCTTGCTTTGCGTTACAAAGTTACAAAGAAGTTCAATGTCAAAGGCGCAATGTTAAACCGTTTGCTGCCGCCTCGAATGCGAAGAGGCTCTTAAGAACTGCCAGAACGCGTTACGCGTTCTTTTTTTTTACGAACGTGCCACAATAAAACTTAACGGCGGAAACGACGGTCTTAAGCGCGCTCAAACCGTGTCAAAGTGTCAGCAACAAGCAGGCGAGCGTATGAACCGCGCTGTATTTAACACCACGCTTAACGCGACTCGTTAACGATAGCGGCGATTAACTGCTATTGGCGCCGCCGCTGCTGACGACGCTGACATTGTTGCCGTGGTCGCGCTGCCGTCGTCTGTCTCTGCTACCGTTTTTGACGTGCGTTAGCGAATAATAGCGCGATGGAAAACGAATAACGAATAACTCCTTCAGCGGCGCGTAAATCGCCAACTAAGTAAACATTTGCGATAAAGCGTCGTCAATGAGGTCGCTGCTAATGATGTTGTTACTACTAGACTTTTGCTGCGCGCGAGTAAGAGTATGACTATGTGCTAAGTGCGGCGTCAGTAATTCGCGGCATAAAAACTGCAGCAAACGTATACATGTACTAAGCCGGAGGCGGCCGAGTGCAGCGCAAGAGTAACGAGCGGCGACGACGACGACGCTGTCTGTGCAAATCGCAATGGACGACGTAGATTTATGAATGAATGACGACGCAGCGCGCCTGCCGCATCCAGAGCAGTCGTTCCGCACACCCACAACAAGGACGCGCCTGCCGTTCATGCTTTGCACGCCGCTCTCCAAGTCTGAGCTCACACAGAGCGGCCACACAGAGGGCGAGATGAAATCCACCAAAAATCGATTTTCCCGACAAACACCTTGCCCCGCGAAGTTCCAACGCAATGCAGCCTCAATGCGGCGGACGAACTACTCACACTCTCGAGCACACGTCGCGTGCATCTGACGCGCCTTTGCCTCTGACTACATGTAGTTTACCTTTTTTCCTCTTGTTCGTTGTGTGCGTGCGCGTCGTTTGGCGCTGTAGTGGTGAGCAGGCGTTATTGCTGTGCTTCACTGCTGTTGCGTTAGTATGCGTGGCGTTGGCTCCGCCTCTCGTGTGGTGCTTCTTTCATGCGATTGAGTGACAGCCAGGCAGGCCAACGCTGCTTGTTGTTTGTTTTGTTGACGATTGTGCGGCTGTTGTTGTTTCTTGGGTGTTGTTCTTGGTGTGGTAGCGGCAGCAGCAGCAGCCATCGCTTTACATTTTTGTTGCAACTGTGTGTACGACTGTGTGTGTGTACGACTGTGTGTGGTTATTTATGTGCGCCATCTCATACACACATCTGTGCACCGCTCTGTCAACTGAACAGATAGATAGACAGATATTTTCCGTATCTCCTTTTTATGTTTGAAATAAATTAATTTAATTTTGCTCTTTCTGGTACACGACCCATACCGTTCGGTCGGTTCGTGTGCCATTATTTAGCGCGATACCGGGATTGAGTTTCGCTTGGAAAAGCTGTTTGTTTTACCGTGTGTGATTATTTTATACGGCTGGATACGGCTGATGCAGCCGCCGCTGCTGCTGCGGATAGACGCTCCTGCAGCGTCGTGCGACGGCTTGCAATAATTCGCTAAGCGAAATATTCAGGCGATCATATTTCACGAACTATGGTTGTTTCTATTTTGCTCTTCTGTCCGTAGAGCAAGTTTTTGTTGATGTTAACTTTTATGTATCATTTATTTTATGTATGTGCGTATGTATGCATTTATGGATGTAACGCATACATACATATATAACGCACAATCGCACAGGAATGAAAGCAACGTCGTCGAATCGTGAAAAATCACGGGCTCGTTGTTAAATTGAGAAAATCAATAATAAAGTAAAATTTAGAGAAACAAGTAAGTAAAAAGATAGTTGTTGTTGGATCGTATTTTCTTAACAAAAAATAACTTCTATAAGAAACATATTTTTTTTAAAAAAAAAAAAATTTTGCAATGTTGCAAACATCTAAATTATAAAATAAGCAAAATTTAGAGCATCATGTAAAAAGAAAATTGTTGTTGGATCGAATTTTCTTTAAAAAACCTTCTTTCTTAAGAAAAACATTATTTTCAAAATAAAAGATAAAATTTTGCAATGTTGCAAACATCTAAATTGTAAAATAAGTAAAATTTAGAGAAACAAGTGAGTACAAAGAATAGAATTTTCTTTTAAAAAAACCTTCTTCCTTAAGAAAAACATTCTTTTCAAAATAAAAGATAAAATTTTGCAATGTTGCAAACATCTAAATTGCAAAATACGTAAAATTTAAAGAAACAATTAAAAAGAAAGTTGTTGTTGGATTGAATTTTCTTTTAAAAAACCTTCCTCCTTAAGAAAAACATTCTTATCAAAATAAAAGATAAAATTTTGCAATGTTGCAAACATCTAAATTGTAAAATAAGTAAAATTTAGACAAGCAAGTAAGTAAAAGGAAAGTTGTGGGATCAAATTTTCTTTAAAAAAACCTTCCTCCTTAAGAAAAACATTCTTATCAAAATAAAAGATAAAATTTTGCAATGTTGCAAACATCTAAATTGTAAAATAAGTAAAATTTAGACAAGCAAGTAAGTAAAAGGAAAGTTGTGGGATCAAATTTTCTTTAAAAAAACCTTCCTCCTTAAGAAAAACATTGTTATCAAAATAAAAGAGAAAATTTTGCAATGTTGCAAACATCTAAATTGTAAAATAAGTAAAATTTAGACAAGCAAGTAAGTAAAAGGAAAGTTGTGGGATCAAATTTTCTTTAAAAAAACCTTCCTCCTTAAGAAAAACATTGTTATCAAAATAAAAGAGAAAATTTTGCAATGTTGCAAACATCTAAATTGTAAAATAAGTAAAATTTAGACAAGCAAGTAAGTAAAAGGAAAGTTGTGGGATCAAATTTTCTTTAAAAAAACCTTCCTCCTTAAGAAAAACATTCTTATCAAAATAAAAGATAAAATTTTGCAATGTTGCAAACATCTAAATTGTAAAATAAGTAAAATTTAGACAAGCAGGTAAGTAAAAGGAAAGTTGTGGGATCAAATTTTCTTTAAAAAAACCTTCCTCCTTAAGAAAAACATTGTTATCAAAATAAAAGAGAAAATTTTGCAATGTTGCAAACATCTAAATTGTAAAATAAGTAAAATTTAGAGAAACAAGTGAGTACAAAGAATCAAATTTTCTTTTAAAAAACCTTCTTCCTTAAGAAAATAAATCTTCCTTAGAAGAATAAAAATCTTCCTTTTCAAAATAAAATATAAAATTTTGCAATGTTGCAAATATCTAAATTATAAAATAAGTAAAATTTAGAGAAACAATTAAAAAGGAGGTTGTTGTTGGATTGAATTTTCTTTTAAAAAACCTTCTTCCATAAGAAACACATTTTTGTGAAAATAAAAGAGAAAATTTTGCAATGTTGCAAACATCTAAATTTTAAAATAAGTAATTGAAACAAGTAAGTAAAAGGAAAGTCGTTGGATCAAATTTTCTTTAAAAAAATAACTTCCATGAGAAACACATTTTTATAAAAATAAAAGAGAAAATTTTGCAATGTTGCAAACATCTTAATTGTAAAATAAGTAAAATTTAGACAAACAAGTAAGTAAAAAGAAAGTTGTTGAGTCGAATTTTCTTTAAAAAAAATACCTTCTTCTATAAGAAACACATTTTAATCAAAATAAAAAAAAATTTTTGCAATGTTGCAAACATCTAAATTGTCTAAATTTGCTATACATACTTGCAAATTCTCTAAATTGGAATAAAACAAAGAAAAATAAGGCACAAAAATACCCTTTTTTTTCATCATTAAATAAAGATTGTTTTTGAAATGGTCAGTAAAACTGATCGTTATCATTAAAAGGTTATAATTTCTACACTTCAGTAGGATGGTACATATTTATCTTCTGTTTTGCTATTTTAAATTTTTATATCTACTAAAATTATAAAATCCACTTTTAAAATTCAAACATTTATGCCTTTGTGAACAAGGCTTTATGAAAATAACGCCTAAAGAGAAAGAGAAACCATATGCTTCTTAAATCAAGCGATAATCAGCAGTCAAGACTTGAATACTCATAAATCTTATCTACATACGATACTATAAATGCTTATAGAGTATCTTATTGTTATCTTAATGAAGGCATCAGAATATTTAATGGAAGTCGTGTCTGTATGTTGGCTATTAACCTTTTTCGTATAGCCTTAATACAATATTAATTGATTTTTATTTATTTATTTTTTGAAATGTTTGGTCTTATAACAATTTTACAAACGGAGAGAAAATTTGAGCAGTGAGCACAATTTCGGACAGAGAATGGTCACAACGAATCCTCTCTCTCTCATCAGACGACGCTCTTTGCTGGTCTGAGAGAGCAAGAACATAAAATGCGAAAAGTTATGACCAGCATCAGAAGAACAAGCAATAAATATTAGCAGAAAACATTAAGTACAACACAGAAACCAGAAAGAAACAAAACGCAACAAATGACAAAATTAATAATTATTAATTTAAATAAACATGAAGGAAGAATCGAGGGCCGACTCTTGGCTGAAGGCGAAAGCAGCAGCAGCCGTAGCAGAGGCAGTGTAGCAGAGGCCGTGGCGGCAGCATAAAAACGAGTAAAGGCTATAACGAGTAAAACGACATTCATAAAAGTCGACGAAGAGAGCGGCGGCCTCGAATGTACGTTCGTTATGGAAAATATTACACTTATCAGTGCGCGCGGATCTTACACGACTTGAGAAATTTTTTTAATTTATATTCAAATAAAAGAAGACATAAATAAAAAGTGTATTTTTGCTTTTTTTGCTGTGTCTTTTTGCCATCTTGCTGGCGACTTGGCTAAAAAAATGGCGGCTCCACTGAAAATATACATACTCGTATGTTCATCAATGGGTTGATGAACACAATGGCCACGTCGCGACGGGCCAGGGTTGCCGACGGTGGTGATTGGCGAGTTTTATCGCGAACTTTTCTCCCCCAATTTTTGCTTGTTATGCCGCCAATAATTCGCATGATGAATGGGAACAACAACAAGAACAACAACAACAATTCAGCAGTTGTTCCTGCTAAACCTCGTTAATAAATTCGTGAATTGTCAGCGCAGCGCACCGTGATGCATTCATTACTCATTGTCAAAGAGTATTTGACATTTGTTGGAGCCAAACCTTAATCAGACCTGTCAACTTCAATTCTTCAAATTCCATAATTGTGTTCTTTCTATGGTCGCCGAATGGTCGACCGGTCAGTCGGTCATTTATATCACTTTAATCTTTGATCTTTGATAATATTTCTACATATATCGTATAATTTATGTGAGATCGAATGGCCAGCTTTACTCTTAACCTTCCAACAATAACAGCAACAGCAACAACCACACTTAATGAGTGCGCCAAAAAAGAGACCACAGAAATGTTTTTTACTTATCTGACTTTATTAATCTTTGTTAATAAATAAACTAATACATTAAAAACGCGTATATGTAAATTTTCTGAAGTTCTATTTTTGGAATTATTTCAATATTCGTAACTGATTCAACTGATGGCAAAAACAAAAGTTGCCAATGCCAACATTCAAAGCGTCTTCCGAGCCGCCAGCCCTTTAACGCTTGAGACTTCTTGAGCGGACAGTCGTCGTCGTTGTGTGCTGCATTCCAATTACTTCTTGGATCTCTCTCTCTCTCTCTCTCTCTCTTTTTGGACTTCGGTATGCAGCTCTGATCCGACTTAACTCCGAACGTCTAAAGGAAGCAATCAAAATATTTATTATGTCCTCCGCTTATGATTGACATGTGTTGGTTCGGTTTCTGGCGAGCTGGCGGCCCCCCCGCCGTAAGCACAAAAACCAAAGAACCCAAAAAACAACAAAACAAACAACAAAAACACACACACACGCACTGTCATCAACATACCAACACCTGTCATTTATATCACTTCGGTACAGTGGAACTGTCACTTGTTGCTAATAAGATTATTATTAAATATATATTAAATGCTGCAACGAGTTCTCATGACGAGCAAGAAAACAACAACAACAACAATAGCGAGCAAGCAAGCAAATATAAGTGAAGAACTCTGTTGTTGTTATTGCTATTTAGTTTTTGCCGCAGAAATTCGCATCAGGCAGCGCCGCCTGAAACAGGATCCACTAAAAGTATTCCAACACTTGATTGGCAGCTGAAGAAATCAATATTCAGCTTTTGTGTAAAAAATTAATGCAACAAAATGACATGTGTCTTCTTGCTGTCATCACACACACACACACACACACTCAGCGCTTGCACACGAACACATTTTACCGCATGCACTGAGAAATAAAAATCGTCAGTCAGTGGCGTCGTCGTCAGCTGGTAGAATAGAATTTATATAAAAAAATGCTAACGAGTAAAATTTGTTTCTACGAGTATATACGCGAATATGTATATATATTTTCGCTTGTTATTATACGGATTATAAAAAATTTACCCATAAAAACTTCTTCTCCCATCTTCATTGAGAGACTTTTCCTTCTTTTGCTTTTCTTTTTTATACACTTTTAGTCCTAATGATATTTTTAAACATTAAAATATTTCCAGCCCTAACAATGACAATATAAAATCGCCAGTGTAGACTTCCCCTTATGCCCTCACGCCATCTGTAGTTAGAGTCGCCTCCATATTGTGCTGCTAAAGTTCTTCTCCAACCTTCGTTTTCATAACTACTTTATTCAATTATGACAGTAGACAAATGAGCGACAACCCAGCCCGAGACATACTCGTGTGTATGTACGCAAAAAAAAAAGCACGCTCTGATGTGCTTTGTTTTCGAAATTAGCCACCAGGTTACCATCCATCCTGCTCCATGTCCATGAGCTATCACGTTGCGCAGATCCGTCAAACGTACATACGTCCCGGCGACCAGCTCGGCAACAACCCACCTTAAGACTGCTTTGTATGCGCTCGTCATGTGCAACACAATGCGTGAGATCCAATGATATGATGGAATGGCCATACTTTGTGCGTTCATTCTGGAACAGCGAGGCATCAACGCCCTTTCGATCGATCGCCCACTTCCATCCACATCCTCTTCCGCATCATCAACAGTAGCCCGGCATGGCCACCGACATGTGTTCCGTAATGATCTGATTGGAATATTAATTGAGTGCAAAATGCAGAGTGCAGCCGCAGCAGCCGCAGCCGCAGATCGTCGCGAGCGATCCGATCGTGATGAATGTGAAGCGTCTGAAGCGCCGCTAAGTGTGCTGCATTTCTTATTGTGCGCAACAATGTATGAACGAGTATGTAGCAGAGCAGAGATGGAGAGAGAGAGAGAGAGGCAGAGAGAGATGATGTTTGCTTTCTTACACCAAAAAAACAAAAAGGAGACACATTACAAGGAATGCGCTCTTACCAAAAGCAGCGAGTAAAACATATCACGCTGCTGTGCTCGAGCCTCGAGCTGAAACGTGTTGGAGGTTCCTTTTAAGACCTTTTAATGTGAGCTTTTGAGGTTAATCGGTTTGCACCAACATAGTCACACCAAAACATAGCGTTGATGGATGGATCGCCGTTGACATGATCGCGCATTCGGCAAAATGTCCACAAAAGTTATGACTTTTTTTTCGAAAAATATTCGTATAATAATTAAATTTCTGCAGCACAAAAAAGAAGACAATTCACAAACGAGCGTTATTCAATCAAGCGTCAATTGAGAGATATTAAGAATATCGTGAGCAGAACTTGAGGGATGGCGTTGCCGGATAAGGACGAAGGCTTGCTGATTTGAGTGTGCCTACAAGGAGAAGGATCTTCTTTAGGCTTTTGATATTCTTATTTACCAGAAATGTACTTTCTGTGAGTTTTAAGATTCTTGATTATTGCTATCGATCATTTAAAGCTAAGCCAGTTGCCCTGTAAACGCCTTATGGACACATACTCGTCTCCAAATAACTCGTAAACCAAAAACTTTCACTGAAGTAATCAATTATAATTTTCATTTTTCACCAGAATTCGATGATTCGCTACGGCTTTTCGTGCCCAAACGTGCTCAAAACTTCAAAAAAAAAAAAAAAGGTTCTCCTAACTTCTTCACAATTTCCTCTATTCCAGGAACGAGAAAGCTTCCCGACCGAACGGTAACGCACGATCAAGATAATTAAGCTAACAAATTTATTGTATTGTTTTTGTACAATATATTCTCAATCGAAGTGTGCTTTTTTTTTAAATTTGGGTAATGGAAATTCAATGCAGTACAAGAAGACCGAGCCTACTACTGTCTTGACTACTGTTTTAAAGTCACGTTGCGTGGTCTTGGCCCCAAAGTCGCGGTCTGCCTGCCTGCCTGCTCTGCTTCGTCTGCTTTTCGACGTACCTTTCTGTCTTCTGCTCCCAAGAACTCATGAATTTCAGACCAACCGACCGACCGCTCGCTCGCCCTGCACAATGCTCTGTCCGTTGACCGTTAACCAAACGAGACGTATTTGCTGGCGCGGCCCTTCTAAGCTTCCTTATAGGAACGTTCAGTTTAAGGTTCGTATTCACGAGACTGGACGACATTTTTTTTCTCTGTGGACAACTTTGCCGGCGCGTCGGTCTGTCGTTGGTTGCGTTGTGATTGATTTACCGATTGTTTTGGGCTGAGCGCGCGCGTAGAGCTATTGTTTTAAAAGAAAGCAGGTTGTTTGGACTTCAGCGGTGTGGCTTGGTCTTCTGTCCGGGTCTGACCGGGAGCGTGGTGCTTTGTTTGGGTGCGTATGTATGTGTCGCGCAGTGCAGTGTGCAGCATGCGGCGGCGGATTATGCGGCGGATTGGGCTCAGATTAATTCCGGGAAACCGAAACGAAACCGTTTTCGAAATTCCCCGAAATTCTTAGAAGACAACGGCAGCGGCGACAAGCGCTTGACAAGCGTTTTGGGTTCGATATCTTTCATAACAATCAGTTGTACTCACTCACTGACTTTTAATGAGGCGGCGGCCTAGGTCTATGGAGGCCTAAATCGCAAGCGTATAAAAAAAAAAAAATTATGTTTAGAATTCCAATCTAAATGCATTCTAAAATTGACGCTTGTCACTGTAAAAACTTGGTAGAATTGAAAAACTATTGAAAAAGTAGAAAAGTGAATTTGCATAAATAAAGCCGCCTACGACGAGGTTTCAACTGGCATATAATAGACAATAGACGTCTATTCATGATGATTTGCCAGACTATACTGAACATAAATAACAACAAGAGCAGTCAGAAGGACAGCTTGTATTATTAGTTGTTCCTATCGAAAGTTCTATCTAAGCTAAAAAAACACCCTTTACAGACATATGCAAACATGATTACGGCCTCAAATGGTCGCCACGACTTTTCCTGGATTTCTTAATTTCTTATTCGCTTTATGCCTGCCAACATAGAAAGAGACAGACAGCCAACAAACAGCCTTGTTCGTCTCGTATGCGCACCAAACGATAATTACGACTGTTTATTATACTTAAATACATCAAAAGGATGCTCTTTTAAAAACGTTTATCCAAAAAACTGCTAAAAATAGGAGGAAAAAAGGGGAAGGACGAGAAGAAGAAGAAGGAGAAGCAGCAAAAGGAACCGCGAGTAAAAGCAAGCAACTGCTCGGGGCGATGTACTTGTACATCTGTAGCAGCAGGCTCTTCCCATCGCCCCACGCCCCTGAAGAAAGGAAAATCATTGACGTTAAGGAACCAGTTAGAGCTGACGACGGTACCACGACGGTAACAACAACAACAACAACAACAACGACCACGCCACAAAACAAAGTCGAAGAACAAAACCTAAAATTAATATTTGCTTTTTTGACAAAAGACTGTAATCAAGTAGGTACGTTGGCGATGACAGGATAAGAGGTCGTAATTACGGCGCGATGGCCACACAGGACGTGGTTCACTTTCGATGCGGTTAAACGGTTTACAGAGCAATTGGTGGCGGTAGGTAGGCCGCTGAGCCACGTACGATCGAGCTGCGATCAGGGCAGATGTACCTACATACATACGTACATACTCTGCCGCATCTGGGCCAAGCTTATTTAAACGTAAAGTTGATAATGATTGGCGTGAATGACGTAAAAGGATAGTGATTTCTTACAAATCTAGACACGAAAATTATGCGCATCATGAATGTTGAAGATACTCGTAATTTCTAGCACCGAATTTTCTCAATTCCGTTCATCTCAAAATTGGTGGTCATTTGTGACCAGCCTGACCAGCGTGAAACACCTCGCTATACATACGCTAGTAACCTACGCAACAAAACAACCGTTGTTATGACAGATTTATAATCATCATTATAAACTACGAAACTATTATGAAGTTCATCATCAGCATGCAGATAAAACTGGTTGCCTGCCGAGACTTAATCCAAATTTATTGTTAGAAATTGCCATCAAATAGTTTAAGCGAAAAAAGCGCTGAAAAGTGTTTGGAAACAGCGCGTATTTTGTTGACAACACAATCGATGAGTTGCTAGCGTTTAATTTTGAAGCTGTGCGACAACAACAATGAGCAGCGTTGCTGCTGCTGCATCGATTAGACTATATGAAAAAGCTGTTAATGGTTTTTCGGTACGGCGTTGTGTTGCCGTAAAAGGCGATTTTCATGTTAAGAGGTCAATAACATTTTGGTGACTAAACTGACTTTTTATAAAAATAATGGCTTTGTTATCTGGTCTTTTTTCTTTTATGTCCGTTCGTGTGTGTGTGTGTTTGTAGGTGTTTAATAACTTTCGCTTTCTTATCAACGCTCAGACAAGCGTTTAAGAAAGCGTTTGCAAATTTCATATTTAATTAAAATAAATCATGTTAAACTCATTGGGAAAAAGTTTGGCATGTTGTTTTTCATGTTGTATAAGCTCTTGCTTAGTTTACAGTATGCAATAATAACTATTTGTGTATTTCGCACTTTCGTGCTCAGAGAGAGAGAGAAAAACCTTTCACTAGCCTCAAATGAAGTTTTTGAACCAATATTTAATTATTAATTTAATGTGCGTGGTTAAGAGTAATAATAATCACCCATATTTTTCCTGCTCAGCGTAATTAAGCAACAACTAATTACGTTGTGAAGTAAATTTTTGGTAAAAAAATTTAAATTTTCCATTCCATTATCCTCTCTTCTATATTGTTAAGAACAGAGAGCAGAATAGAGCGAGTAAAATGGTGGAACGACTAATCATGGAACCCGTTGGAAGAGCATAATAAAATCAATGAGAAAAATTTTTTTAACCAAACTAACCAACTAACTATTGGTTTTTTAACTAATGAAACCAATTGATCAAATGCAAGAGGTTATTAGATTAGAGAGCTATTACAGTATTTATCTTCTGCTGCAAATGGCGGCTAATCTATATTTTGCCATATTCAAATGTCTTGATTCCTCTCTCAAACACAAAGAGTACCATCATAGATTCCATAAAAGCATCGTTCAGGTGTCCTTGCTCACAATCAGCTGCCTTTTTAGTGGGCGATAGCATGCGTCTATTATCCTCTCTTCTATATTGTTTAGAACAGAGAGCAAAATAGAGCGAGTAAAATCGTGGAACGACTAATCATGGAACCATTGTTGAAAGAGCGCAATAAAATCGATGAGAAAAAAAAATTCTCATCAAATCGAAAACCGCAAACGATTTCTTCCTTCAGCTTTCGTTCTTTCTTTGTTTTTACATTTACATACAACAACATCAGACGGCCTCAAATCCGTAAATCAACGTGTTATAATTTTATTATTACAACAACAACAATAACAACCACACAAATGTAGGTACCCATAAAGCGGCAACATGTTTGAGTAGTGCTTGCGGCGGACGTGATGAGCGTTTTAAAGAAATTTATTGCATGCAATACAATTAACAATAAATTATGGCCAAGTTAAATGTTATACAGTAAATGCAAAAGAAAAGCAAATAAATCTAAAAATTGAAAAATTATAAAAAAAAAAAAACCTAAAAGTTATTCGATCGCAACAAATCGAAGACAAATCAATACTATTTTATTTTAATACTAAGTATTTGTTGTAATTGAAATTTTATTAGCTCGCTTAAATTGACGAAAATTGCTTGTTAATTGTAATTTATATGCAGAAAATGTGCGGTAGTTGTTTTATTGTTGGTGTTGTTGTTGCTTCTGCTGTTGCTGTTTTTTGTTTTTATTTTTATTAGGTATTGTTGTTATTGTCAGTATACTCGATTGCTGTCGTTTGTCGTCTTTGACATTTCCATAGTTATAGAAAAAAACCCAGATTATTGCGATATTTTTCAACAATTGTTTATTTATATTTTAGTGTTTTTTTAGAACGCATTATTTTTTGTTGTTGTTGTTGCTTTTGTTGTACAAAGTAATATAATATAGGAAATTTCATTGGTAGACAAATTTTAGTAATGTTTTTTTGATTTATTTTAAAAAAAGACTAAGAGTAATAATGTCTTTGCGACTCTCTAATATCTACTATTTATTACATTATCAATAATAATGATATTAATAATAGTAAAAAATGCCTAATTTTAATAATAATATTTTATGCAAATTGGTATAGTTTTCTTTGCTTTTATTTCATCTTATAAGCTATAGTTAACGTATACTTTTTGAAAGCACCTTATTTTAAAAGGAAAGCCAAGGAGTGGGAATAAAGGAAGGAAGGAAGGAAGGAAGGAAGGAAGGAAGGAAGTAAGGAAGGATGGGACTCTTGAACTGCTCAAATTTTTTGAGGAAAATAATTAATAGAAAACTACTACAAGTATTAATAATAAATAAATAGCAAAAGATAGAAATTAAGGCAAATTGTTTGATTGAAGAGAATAAAAAATTGTTTCAGTTCACAACGTAATCTTATTAAGTTCTAAAATAAACACTGGTTTAATTCATACACTCCGGCAAGCACTCTCTCTCCCGCTCTCTCCACCTCGCTCTCTCATACCCATGCACTCCCATACATTTACAGCTCTTCCAAACAACGCACATTCGTTAGCATTATCCGCGTTAGACGCCACACCTGCTTGGCCGCATTCTCGAGCGCTCCGGGCGACTTGCCCTTGAACAGATCCATGTTGGGGAGGAAGTAGTGGGGGCAGCGACGGCACTGCAGGCAGGAGATCAGCTGCAAGAAGATACCGTTGATGCGGTCCGCAATGCAGTTCTCTTCCCATTCCATCTCGCGCGGATGCTTCTCGCATTCGTAGAGCAATAGAGTCTTCAGGTGGTACGACGTGACTGGGTTGCCGGGCAGGTCCAAGTGGCGATCGCGCAGCGTCTTCAAGATGCTCAGACAACGGCGGCGACTAGCTCCTGCAAGACGAACAAGAAATAAAGAGCGCCAGTTTAGTTATTTCATAAGAAGAGAAAGAAAGAAAGAGTTTTCCGACTGGGTTAAATGAACGAAGAGGAAAGAAAAAACACTAAAGATGGCACAAAACAAACTTGACAAACGGATGATGGAAACTTGTTTTGAATCCTCTGCGACGTTAAAGCGCGGATTATAGCATGGAAGCCGCCTAATGCCGATTTCTATGGAACATCATCGACGCGCAAAAGCGCCTAAAGCCTGATTTTAAGTCACATTTCATTTTGACGTAGAATACGGTTAATGAAAGTGAGAGAATGAACACTTTCTCTTCAGTTTGTCTAAAGAGATTAGATTTAGTGTGTCTAAAAGAAGAGTCTATTTTAAGAAAATCGAAGCGAATCATTAAATTTAAAAAAAAACCTTTGTTCTCTGACGTAAGAATTTCAAGAACACTCGAATTTACGTTACATGAAAGAACTTTACGTTTTTGTCTTAACGTAATCGGCAAAACGTCACAAACTTTTTGTAACATTCTCTGTATTATTTCTTGGAAATAAGACATGCCTTCCATTGTTTTCTCTATAAAGCAAGTTAATGGAAACTTGTGCTGTTGTTGTTTATTTAAATAATTCAACAATTCCGTAAAAATGTTACGAAATAAACATTTGTACTAAAAAGTTTGATAAAAGTCTCACAAATCTCACAGTGTTAATTTGCTCACCAGAAACCTTATTGTATGCGTTTTTAGTTTTTCATTTTTCTTTCTTTCTTTTTCCTTTTTCCTAAGATTTCATTGCATTTACAATATTTTATTTTCTATACTGTATTCTATTTTTATATTTTCTATTTTTTATTTCAATTCATTTCATTCTATTCAATAATATTCTCAATGAAATGAAGATTTTCGTATTGAAATAAACTTTTTTTTGTTTTTAATACTATCAAAATGAAAATATGAAAATATTTAAATATAAATATTAAATTCTTAAACTTCTTAAAGTGGAAATAAAAATAAAATAAATAGCACTATTTTTTATTCAATAATTCCATAAAACAAAATTTAGCACGGACAGAAACCGCATAATGTATTATGTAGTATGTACTATTTTGTTACCGTCAAGAACAGATTTGACAATTTCACAGAGAGAGAGAAAAGAAGAGGAGTATACAAAACAGTATAAAAAGAAAAGAAATATGTACTTTCAAATATGGTTTGTTTTCTTAATGCTTCATTAATTTTTAAAGCAAATGCTTTTTTTATGGTACTTTTGTTATTTTGCTCGTTATTTTATTTATAAAAATGTACTTTATTGTGTACACCTTCCTTGCCACCTTCTTGTTTTTTATTCTTGTAAGTACCAGAAACTCTTTTTAAAGATTCGGCGCTGCTATAGTGCTTTGCTATAGGTCTACACTTCTGTAAGACCGAGATACTACCGAAATTGTTCGCTTAGAGGCTTCAATTGAAAGGTTTAGACCGTTAGACAACTTTGAGATATCTTGAAGGCACAGAGAGCAGTTGAATGGAAAACGGTCTTCATTGTCATCAAGTCAGCACTGATTAAAAACAAATAGTTTTATAATTTTAGAAGAGAAATCTATGTTCTTCTGAGCAACATAGAAAGACCATTTTTTGAAAATCTCAAATTTTTTGAAAAATATCAAATTGAAATGCTAATTTTGAAAAACGCTTGGTCTTTTATTCGCTCATTTGTTCGAAATTGTACTGTACTGAAAGGGTACATATCTGTCTATATACATACATACATACATCTGCGGTCACAAGCAATAATCGCCTAAGTCTAAATTTGCTATGTCGAGAAAATAAGCTTTTTAAAGTGTCTTAATCGTGATTATTCGAACAAAAGCGAATGTTTTTTTAAATAATTTTTTTTTTAAAACAGTACCAACAAACGTTTAGGTTTTACCTAAAGGTGAAATGCAATGTAAGAAATAAGATAGCATACATAACTCAATTCTTACTTAGGTCGATTTAGGTGATTATTGCTTCTGACCACAGACATATTGTATTGTTAGAGAACTTGTATAGTATCGTGTATTGAAAGAATATCAGCGTATGATAATAATAATAATGCATACTACAACTACATACTATTGCACATACTTATATAAGTCTTAAAAATAGAATTTATTAAATTATGATTATTACAAATATTTTTGTACGTAAATGATGTACGTAAATAAAGTACCGACAAAATGATTATAATAACTTTTCTATAATAACAATAATTCTTTTATGATTATAATAACTTTTATTAGTTCACGCTTCTACTCTGGTTTACTTTCCTGCTAATATCAATTCTATTAAATGACTCTGACGAGGCTACGTCACTTCACCTGAATAAAAAATCGCCAACTACAGAAAAAAATATAAATAAATAATCTTTTCTCTGAAATAATATGTAAAACGTATGGTATATAATTTTCGAAAAGACAACAACAAATTTAATTGTGTGGACTTTGCACTAATAAGTCCGACATTCTTCTCAGCAATAGCTTTTACGCAGTTGTCGTATGAACATTTTTAAACACGGAAGATATGTATGTATGTACTATGAGGTACGAAATACCACGTGTAATAATAATAATTAAAATTTTTTTTTATTTTTAGATTTAAAATTTTTGTCAAATTTAAAAATTTTCCATTTTTTTGTAACGGAGTAAAAATATTAAGCCAAGAATATTTTTTGTTGTCTAACTTATATTTGTATACAATAAGAGCTCAAGTTATTATCAAGTTATTATGAAGGTTATTCACACTGAAAACCAATAAATAAACTACTGTATTTCCAATAAACGGCTAATAAATAATATCACAATTATTAGATAATATTACCTGATATTTATTACTTAAAACGACTGAAGTTAAGTCGTAAACAGGTCTATGAAAATTGTTGCTGACAGAAAAATTGCCTTCAAGTGCTTTGTGTTGATATAATTTGAGTAAATCATCTGTCAGTAACACTGAACATAACGTCAGTTTTACAAATAAACACTTTTGATAACAGACCTACTTTGACGATAATCATAGAATATCTAATCTATGATCTCTAATCACTTTTACACTGTATATGTATATGTATATACGAGATTGTAGTTCGTGTAAGTAAAAAAAAAAAATATGTTGCGCAGAGTCCGGTATTTTTTTTTGCTTTATGAATACCGGTTTCCAACGAATTTCCAAAGTAAAAAATACACTCATTTATAAAGTATACTACAAGATCTTTACTACTGTTACATAGCCTTATCCTTAATTTTTCAAGGCTTCATCTACTAAAGAAATACAATAGTTAGTAACCTGCTTAACAGTCTTTAATTTGAAGCATGAGTCAATGTTAAATTCTTTAAAAATGGTCCAATATAGTATCCAATGTAATACAATGGACCCTATATATTATATGTACATATGTAAATATGTATATAGAAGAAAAATAACTAAGAATATATCATAATGACAACACAATATGGAAACGATGGAGAAATGGAATCTGTTCAAAACCTTGATTTTAAATATCGTAATGTCAGTTAATAGGGCAGGAAGTAAAAATTGGTCATGCGAAAAAAAAATCGGCCCAGTACCACGCCTATCTTTTATAGTAAATGTAACATTATCCATTTTTAGAGCTGAATTTCTTGGCCTATAGGGCACATTAAAAACTGAAATTTCACTACCGGGATTACCATATTGGGAAGTGTTACTAGCTCACAAAAAATGGGCGTGATCTGGAACTGGTAACTATATCATATATCGTGTATGCAGGTTTATTGAGAAAAACGATGTTATAAATGAGTTTAAAGATCTAAATTAGCTTTGCAAAAGTGTAGTGAAAATGGGTGACTCGTAGGTTACATAAAATTCGGCCAGGCCAATGTTAGCATATTCATATTTGTTCTTCTCTTCTTCATTCTCTTTAAGTTTTTGAGTTATGCCTTCTTATTTTCATTTTTAATTAAATATTTTTCGAAATACTAAGTTTTTCATTTCAAATTAAGGAAAAGTTCGCAATTAATTCCACCGATATTGCAACTAGATAGTTTTTCAAAGACTTTTTATTTATATATGTACAATATAATGAACTAATTTGTTGAAAATTATATTCGTAGCAGATAATCAAGTTCGTACTTGTGAAGAAATAGAAAAATTAGATAATTAGAATTAGAGAAAAGGCGAGAAATATATTAGATTTATTCCCGCAAATTGGGAAGACTTGGCAATACTGACATACTTCACAGGTAGGGAGAGAGTAACACGCTTATTCACCAGCACACTTTTACCCGTCGCCCAAGTACTTTCACCCTACGACGACTATTGTATTTGTGAATAGATTTTAGTCACCTTAAAGTCACCTAAAACTTAAATCTGATCACTTAAATCACTGAAAACTTTATCTAGTACACAAACCTCTTAGCACATTGATGGAACTGACGGACGCGTAATTTAACACATTTCCCTTTTAGAACAAGTGAACTTGTGAATACCAAATTTCACCAAAGGTGACTTTTATGCGAATAAGTACGTTAAAATTGACGTTTTGACCTTTGCTGTCGTACTTGTGAATAGCTTTAGTCACCTCAAAGTCACCTAGTCCTGTCACTGCAATTTACGTACTACTAGCACTGAAAATTTTTGTCTAGTACACAAACCTTAGCAACTGCTGTGAGTACATCAGTGATCTTAGCACATTGCAACTAATGTGAGCGTAAAATAACACAAGTCACTTTTAAAACAAATGAGCTTGTGAATACGAATGCTGCCAACAAGTGACTTTTCAGAGACGACGACGACGAGTGACTCGGTAAGCTTGTGAATAAGCGTGTAATGCTTCCATTTGAACACGTACAACTAATATATATTTTTAAAATTAGCCGTTAAAGCACCCTAATTTTAGGTTCTGTCGGTTTTTCCGAAATGTCTCCGTCGGTAAACTAACGGTTTCCATGGACTTACCCTGCAGCAAACGATTCTCAGCATCGGTGAAGCTCAGCACCCACGCATCACCCTCCATGGCCGAATTTTTACCCTGCAGGGCGACGCATTCCTTCGACAGCATGTCGAATCCTTCAGTCTTGACCTCTGCGACAATGTTGGGATGTGGCCACGGTATGCCCGGCAGTGGCCAGTGCGAGGCTGAACGCGGCCACAGGCCGGCACACTTGAAAGCGGGCGTAATCTGGACGATAATGCGTTCGCGGATGCGCAATTTCACTTCCGTGGTGTCGGCGATCATTTTGACGATGTCGCGGTAGGCGCATTTGTCGCACGCCTGTGCCACCAGCGTCTGAAAGCGGGAGCGAATCTTGCGCGCGGATAGGTAGCCGGAAGCGGTTATGAATTCCACCCACAGCGACATGGAGCGTTTGCGGCCGTCGCTAAGCTTCAGCACCGCACAACCGGGCAAGGTACCGTCGTCCACAAAATTCAGCACGCCCATTTGGTTGAGGTAGATGATGATCTCGAACTCCGTGGGCGAGACCACTTCGAGTCCCTCGAAGCGGCCATTGTAGTCGTTGAGTGAGGAGATGAAGCGGGGCTCCTGCACCTCGACCTCCTTGAGCACGTCCTGCACAATGCGACAGACCTCCTGGATCTGTTTGTGGATCTGGGCCTTGCGGGTTTGCACGCGGTCAGCGCAATACTTGTTCATCTGATAAACCATTTTCGATTGTGCGGCAATCATGTCCGACGGCACTAACATATTCGGACCTCAAAGGTTTTCGGCTAAGCGTACCGTGGGAGTGGGAGGGGAGAAGGGGGGTTGCGAATAGAGAGAAACAGTCTTCACTCTTTCGGAAACAGAAAAGACAAGACCTTTCACTTTAGTTGTTATGATTATTTAGGAACTTATCCAATTTAATCCGAAAGGTATAAAATTTATCGAAATCACTTCGCACTCGCATTTATTCTCTCTTTTCTTTCACTCTATTATTAATAGCTTCACACATTAACGATTTTGAATATTTTGACGACATTTTCAAACGATTAGTTTTGAATATTCCAATTAAACGTTGGCATCAGCAGTTCCAACCAAAAACCGTCTGATCGAGTCACTTTACGCTTCTTCGCGCCGCACTACAATATTCCGCACTCTCTCGCCGGCAAGTCCAAAAGCTGACTGAATTCGCTGCGAAACCTCAGCACCACAAAGAGTCTTTCCTCTGCGGCCTCTTCGTCGCGTCGGCACGGCAATGCGACGACATGCGTTGCTCGGTGCACACCCCGAACAGAGAGAGAAAAGTCTGCGAAGGCTGCGAAGACTGAAAGCGTGAAAGAGACACTACAAAGATGCGGCAGTAGTCGTCGTTGTACGGTTCGATCGGATTCCGTTTGTGCGGCGGAGTGATTGCTATCGGGAAGAGTGGTTGGTTCGGGAGAGTGTATTCGGTTGGAGCGTGAGTATCTAGTGCAAGCTGCGGTGGCAGAAGTCGCAATGGCTGCGCAAAGGCTTCTTTATTTCCGGATTTTGCATAAGTGTTAGTGCAAGTCTAGTTGAGTTGAGTATCGCGTGATGGGTGAGTGTGTATGTGTATACAATATTAAGCACTGGAGATGAAACTTGAAGGTGGTTAGTTTTTTTTTTGCTGGAGACTTTTCACGTTTCTAGTCGTCAGAGTGTTGCCAGTGCTGAGAGAACAAAGATAATTTTGAGAGTAATTTAAATCAATTCAATTATTCAATGCAATTTAATTCCGAATTTTTTAATAATTTTCATTTAATGTCAACAAACTTCTGCCATTTTGGCGAGAATTTTAAAGCATTTTTATAACAGATTTAAAAGTTTTTAAATTGATTTAATTTTTTTCTATTTTTATATTAAACAAAAATACTTTTTTACTATGCGTGAGAGTATTTTTAAGGGACTAAAATTTATTAAAATTAATTTGATTATCTTTTTTTAAAGAATTATAATGATTTTTATAATAAAAAAAAATATAAAATAGAATAAAATAGAAAAAAATAAGAAAAAATATGCACTTTTTCTTTTGTTTACTTTAAATATGTTTAGAAATTAAATCCAATTTCTAAAAATATTTAATTTAAATAAAAGAAGGAGTGCATATTTTAGCCTGGCAACACTATTTCTGTCTATAATATACAAATGGATTGTGTATATTGCGCACTAAAGCTCCGCCCCTTCGAGTACTTACACCAAATGGTACTTCGAAAGCAATGGACCGACACACGCACACACATACAAACAGAAAAAGTAACTCCAAACAAACAGATTGTTCCGCACCAACGAAAACAAGAGTACGAAAGAGCGTTTATAGCGCTTTTTATGCAGAGGAAATGAACAACCGTGCATTAGCATTGAAAACAGCTATAATACGAGTATCTTACCTTACCATACCTTTACCCAACCTTAGCCAAAGCAAGCAACAACAACTACAGTAACCGTGCACAGCTTTCAGAATAAAGGCCGGTGCTTGCCATCCCTTACAACAACTCCATTGTTGTTGTTGTTGCTTTTGCGAACACATCGCACCCTTAACAAGAAAAAAAGCATGGATGGATGGACGCCATGAAGGATGATTTAATATGAAGGCAGTGTGGAAGGAAGGAAGTGAGGAAGGAAGAAAGGAAGTGGGAAAAGAAGGAAGTGGGGAAGGAAGGTTTGTTTATTTAACAGCATTAACGCCTGCTGTTTTCTAGCAGCACATTCTCTCAACACTTCTCTCAACATTCTCTCTCACATTCACGCTCTCTGCTGCTGAATAGTTTGCAACGCGTGTTTGTTACGTGAGTGCATGCGATACAGCTTCTAATTCTAATTAATCGTAATTTCTTCATTTTCTACACTTACTCTGAGTTCGTGTAGATACGATACGGATGCACAAAGTCCTTCCGTTTGTTGCTCTGCTCAGCATGAGGCGCTGCTCAGGTCTTTCGCCTTCCGCATGCAAAATGTTCGCTTGGAAGTACGTATTAAAGCACTCTCCTCTCCTGTCTCACCGGGACGGGAGAGTCCATGCTCCGCCGACCGTTCTCCCATTATGTACACGTATTGCCTGTCGTCTTGCTCTACCCACTTAGTGTCGGTCTCTATCTGTAAGCTGGCGATTGGTAAGCAGCTATAAGCTGTGACTGGTTAATAGATTTTGCTTCATTGTTGCCTTGTTGTTGGTGCTCTCCATTACTTCGGCGGTCGTTGTTGCTGCTCACGCGTGCATACACTTTTTGTGCCATTGAAGCTTGCTAAATGAGTCCGGAGTCCGGTGATTAATGTAATTTAAACACGAATAAAGCAACGTGAATGGTCTTGGTCTTGGTCGTCGCAGCGACCGACAGGCAGACATTGTTTCTTTGTGCCATTCTTCTGTGATGGCGCTAAGTCGAAATGGAATTTTGTGTTACGACGATACCACAAAACGAATGTATGCCGCCGCAGAGAGACGGCGGATGGAACACGCTGAAAGAGAGCAAGAACTATTGCGGCCTGGCCTGTCCAACTTGTTACGGCCTGTTCGAGCATTTGCATATCAGCGCTGTTACCACTCGACGACCGCTTTTTGACCACTTCACCAAAACTCTTTCTATAAAACTGTCAATTGAACTGTCCCGAACGTCTGATAAACCACGATGTGATTAATAATGTAAACCGGGCTAGAAAATTACAATAAAATTATCATTTGTAGAAGAGATAACATTTAAATAAATTACTAAATTATAACCACAACGCATTGCCAGATAGCGTACCGGTGTCATGGTGTCCGCGCCGCCCTTTAGCCAGAAAAGTCTACACAACTTTGCGTCGAAAATATCTTCTTCCCGTCCGTCTTCCAGTTACGTCTGCCAAACCAAATTCATCGGGCCATAAGTAAAATAAAAGGCTGACATTAAGATAAGACCACATAGTGACGACTTAACTTGGTCGCAGCGTATCATGTTGAATGAGTAGGGAGGTTTGGTTGGGTCCATTCAATAATGGTGGAGAAGTAAATGCTCCCGAAGTGACCACACGGTAAGTACGCTCGCCAAAAAATATTGAAAGATTTTCTCTTTTTTGTCCAGTGCTCAGTCGCAATTGTGCCATTATTCACGCTCACTTAGCTCTCTCCCTCTCTCTCTATCTCTTATAGACCGCTGCAACTGTAACAACTTCCAAGCGTCCATAGACAACGTCCTCTGACGACTCGGACAATCGACGACCGAACCATCGACTACCGATAACCGAACACGAAAAACAACAACATCAATAATCAACAGGTGCGCTCTACTGTTACTCTTATCTTTACCGATGGCAACATTGGCACCACAGGTGAGCCGTTATGTCATACGAATGGCCACCACACATACTCATACATACTCGTACATACTCGAACATACCCAGAGAGAGAGAGAGCTCTGCTCTGTTAGATGCCATAAGTTCATGTCATTCTCTCGTTTCACGATAAGATTACCGAGAGCAACAATTAAATTTATGGCCCTAAAGTGACAAATAGTTGGACAATTTATGAGCCGTGCATGGATATCGACGGTACGTGAAGGTACGAGGATGGTACGCATCGGACGGATAATATTCCTACGCATTAGGATTGAAGTGTCTTCATTTTCGAAAAAAAACCGATTAATTGCAGTGTTTTTTAACCTTTTTAAGACCGTTTTCTATTGCAATTGTCTGATTTTCTACGCCTTAAACAACTCTTAAGAAGCGTAGTTAATTCTTTCTGCTACTTTTACTACTACTACTACTACTACTACTATTACTACTACTATTACTAAACCCATTAAATTGTCCTCAAATGCGACAATTCCATTCCGTCCTTGCGCAACGGAATGAGTTTCCGGGGCAGGGAAGGCGGCTGCCAGCGCATCTACCAACTTGTTTTATCTTTATGCCGCGATCGATCACGCGTAGCAGTGACAACTTATTTTGCGAATTCAGCAGCTACTTGCGCGCAACTGTTGCGAACTTAATTGAGCAGCGCAACAAGCACAATAAGAACAACTGCAGCAGCAACAGCAACAGCAACAGCAACAGCAGCACAATTACAAGCAGCTCGATCGACAGACCGGGCGACAGACCGCGAAGATAGTGATCGAGGCACGAAAGGAGTTTCTGAGAACACTTACGGAAGCGACAACACCAACAAAAACAACAACAACAACAACAACAACAACAACAAAAAACTAGTGGACAAAGTCTTTAAAATCATTGAAAATTACTTTAGAAATTCGTGCTAAAGGTTTACAGTAACCAAAAAACAAAAATGGACCAGGTTGCTTTTTATACATATATCCGTTGGACAGAGATTCAGAAATATCAACGCCTATTTTAGCGCTATGCTGTCTCGACATTACCGCCTAGTTTATCGCTATTTCTCGTAATGTCTCGACAATGAGATTCTGAATGCTTTTCAAGCAACCTCCAACCTGCCACAATCCTCGGCGTCGCGCCCTTAACTATCAACCACCTCTCAAACCACGTTAAAGTAAAATCAATCAGGCTTAACCTAAGATTTTCAAAGGCGTTGATTTTCCAAACGAATTGCGCACACAACTTCACGTAATCCGGTTGGGGACGTTAAGTCGCCCTCGCTGACCGCTGGCCGAGGATTTAGCGCTAAGCGCGATCAAGTGATAACTTGGCGATCAATACGTGATCGTGGCGACGTATTCTCTGGGAGCGGCTGCTGCTCTCGCTCTCGAAGGAAGAAGGAGATAGTGAAGAAGATTCGGCGGCGACACTGTGGCCGGCCGACGATGCGTTTCCACCATCACCTGCAACACCGCACCAGCAGTTACCGCCAGCCAGACGGTGCTAAGATCACGTCTTGCATCGGCTCATTTGCTGCTGTTGTTGTTGTTGGTACCACGGAGCTGCTTTGCGGCGGATTGCAGCGAAGTTGCTGCGAAGTCTGTATATGCACGTACGACCTTTAAAACATGTTGTCAACATACTTGGCTGGAACACGAACGAGGTGGCCGGCTCGGCGGTAAATGTCAATGGTGACAGCGGGGCAGAGATGCAGGTTCCTCGCAACCATCTCGAGGTACCCAATGCGTTGCGGTAACCTGCCAGGCCCTTCAGACATTCTCACTATCCAATGGAGCAGTTAAAAAGAAGTGAAGTCGACGGTCGAAAGGGCAGAAAAGGAAGAAGAGCAGACATATTCGGGCAGGTAAGAGCAGTCTGTATGCTTTAGTCGAAGCAGCGGCCTGCAGAGCGTCAAACAAAATAACGACGCTAACGACGACGTTGAAGACGAAGGCGACGATGATGATGGCGACGGCGAGGACGAACGATGGCGGTCGTAAGTGGCGCCTGTGTCCCGTGGTGTAGTGTCTGATAATGGATTGTGGCAGTAACAGCAGCAGCAGCAGCAGCAGCAACAGTGCAGCAGCAGTAAACTAAGCCTTTGTAGGAACCAACAAAAGCAGCAACCATCACTAGGAGGGGACATTGGCACCACAAGAAACAACAACAACAACGAAAAACACGAAAACAGCAGCAGCAGCAGCAATGTCGACAATTAAAGAGTTGGTAAATAATTTTAGCAAAAACCTAAACAAACTCCAAACTTTACAGCAGCTTCAGCAATAGTCAGCCTGAGTAATTGTGGTAAACGGTAAGGTTAGGATGGACCTAATGCCATCTCTTAGGTCCATATTTTAGCCAAATTCAAAAAATTATACTCAAGTGCAAAAATCGTCTAAACCCAACACGAAAAACAACAATAAAACCGAATAAAAGTCGTTTAAAATGTCGATTAAAAAGGTATATATTCGTCAGCAGTCATTCTGGACTTGCCTAGAAACGTACTCATGTGGCGCAGGTGGCGCTTCTTAAAGGGACCACACGGTAGAGCCTTTCAGAAGGCATTAACCCGCTTTCACTTTCTTCATTTATAAACAAGGTCGTCATTTTTGAACTGAAAAATGCTCAGAATTCTTCTCAAATAAGAAATAAGCACATGGCTTTTAATGAAGTAACTCCGTCTAATATTTTTCTGCATCAGCAGGTGGCGACGACGACGATGGTGTCTTAGCGTAGCCTCTGATTAAGAAACTGACAACGGTCTCACACGAACCAGACCGCGACCATCTAGCACCGGCCAGGGCCCTAAACGCATACCGAATGATGTTCGATCTGCTGCGCGGGCAAAGTGCGAGTAGAATAAAAACCATGCTATTGCGTGTGCCGGCGGCTATTTAGTTGATAACGTGTCCATTAAAAGTTAATTAATTTATGCAAGAAGAAACTGAACTGAACCAAAGCAAAAGCAAGGAAAAACACACAAAAACGATAAGGATAGCCCATAAGGATAAGGATAAGAGGCGAAGAAGTAGAAAAGAAAGCAGAAGACGTACGAGAACAAGAAGTAGCAGGAGGAGGAGGAGGAGGCGGCGGAGGCGGCGGAGGCGGATATGCTGAATGTTAGTCTTATCTATTTAATGGTTGTTAATTAGATTGTGGTGCCTCCTTAACGGGCACCGTCAGGAATCGTGAGGCATTGTAAATTGATATGATATTATTCAGGTTGGTCTCTGTCTCGGCAGGTAGAGAAAGAGCTTCAATGTCAGCTGCCGGCACTGGCTTTTTTAAACGATATCATAGCTATATACGATAAATATGTATGTACGTACTCAGAGACTCTGACTGAAATCTGTCATAGAAACTATTAATATTTCAATAAAATGAACTGTCTGGAATTTATTTCGTTAAGAAAAAACAAAAAAAAAAAAGAGAGAGAGAGATGTAACTGCTTAAGTGAGTCAGTTTTCTTATTATAGAAATGAGATTAATGGCCTTCCAGTGTACTTCCAGTGAGGCAATAGTTTTTCTAGTAACGCTTTACAGTATAAACACAATCAGTGCAGCTCCATAAGCTTGTGTATAAATGAGGAGCCGCATGAGCTGGTCAGCTGCAGTGATTGTGTTTCTACTGTTTTTGAAAAAAACGGCAATGACAAATTTCCTCTTTTCCAAATTTCTCATACACAAATTTCTCATACACAAATTTCTCATACTACTCGCTTAATGCTCTCTTGTTTTTTCTCTCCGGGATCGGTTTGACACTTGCCGCTCATATGTGCATTCATTCGTCAGAGGAGAGGTCATCATTGCCACCAGCACTGTTCTCTGTTCTCTGTTCTCGTCATTAATTTGCTAACGAGAGCAGCGAGTGCACCGTTGAAAATCGCTAGTTCCTCGGGCGTTGTTCCTCTTGTGTACTCGTGTGTGTGTGTGTGTGTGTGTGTGGCGAAGGCTCGACATTCTTGATAGCACCAAGAAAAGTCGCACAGACTCGGCCGCCGCGTCGTCACTGGTTGTTGTTGCTGGTTGTTGCTTGTTGATGTGTGGCTTTTGTGCTGGTAATTTTGTTGGCCTTGTATAATCTCGCCTTCTTGCATAAACGCTGTAATTAGCCTCCCATTAAAGGGGTGGTCCGCGCATGTCTTCGCTTCGTAGCTGCATCGAAGCCTCGCTGCGCTGTGTCGATCAACAATCAAAGCACGCCCCTGCGCACGCCTCATAAATAAAGCGTGCGTACCCTTCACCGCAGCAACGCAGCACCGGAGCGGCAGCGGCTGCGTAGCGGCAGACATAGTGCCGGCGGTTGTGTTCAGCGCCCGTTGATGATGCGGCCCGTTCATCGTGGTGGCCCGTTGGACCGTCTGTCTGGGCACGCATAGTCTGGCCGCTAAACAAATAGCCACATTTAATAATTACAAACGAGATGAAGTGAAGTTTTATGAAGGGCGGACAGTTCGTGCGCAGTTTATTCACCTGCGTTGTCCGGCGATGTGCGAGACTCAGGCACGACGTAGCCCGACGTCAACGCGTTAGTAGAATGCGCTGGATGCTGGTGGTACACCATTTGGTTTTTGGAGGCGCACAAGGAATTTCGCGCCTGGAAGCCATTTCCAAATGCTAAATTGATTTCATGATTTTAATCGTTGTTGCTGTTGATGCAGCTCGTTGTTGTTGTTAAACGGCAGACAAGGCAAGAAGGCAGAAGGTGCCCCCGCAGGTGCCGAAACGGTTCTGGTTGTTTGTTCTGCCAAATGTTGGTTTAAATTTGGTGCAACAGACACCGACTGGTCATTCTGATGCCGGATAATTAAAATGCCATCTAGTACATTGTTTGTGCTCTAACCATGAGGTGCGGATGATGATGCGCTCTGATGATGATCAGAATGAAAATTGACGCTTTGGTGCCCTGAAATGGTCGATTGGTCCCATTAAAACATTTTCCATTCTGTTGCCCTCGAAATGGGAAACGCTTAGTCGCTTTTTTTAACAATCGATCCACGATTGATCGATTCCAGAACCTCTAACTATAGTGAATTATTATCCTCTGCAGTATGTTACGGCCTTAATCCAACTATATACACCTAAAAAAGAGCCTTTCTTTGTTTGTTTTCCGATAAAAGCATAAAAAATATACCCACCGGAATACCTACGACCTTCCAGTACTCTGTAAATACTCCTTTCGATCGTCACACCAAGAAGCCTCAATACCAAGCGAGCGCGATGAGCGTCTCATTACTCACAAAAGAGATCAAAGAGTACACCGAACTCAGCAAAATCCATTTACAACCGAATAAACATAAATTGAGCCACAATCATCGCGTTGTAAACAAAGAACGATCCGAACGATGCATCCGCTGCAACCGATCTGCCACTACATAGTGCCGTGATGGAGTGCCGTGTGGTTTCCAGCATTCTAAGCTGTGCTCTTTCTCTCCTTCTTTCTTTCTTCAAAAGCCGCCTCTCAAAGGGTTAGCAACGGCGCTCTGGTTGCCCCATAGACTGGAGCCGCCTAATATGGAGCCTCCATCCACTGATGCGAACTTCATTTGCTGTGAGCATACGCCGACGTACAGTCGCTCGACTGGCTGCTGAGCTGGTTAGCTGCCTGCGGCTGCCAGCTGACGTTGAGCCCTTTAAATGGACTTTGTTTGAAGTAATCGAAGTGATATTTCGCATGTCCCGAATTCAATTTACTTGCGCCTCACTGATTCGCCTCTCCGTGTCTTGTAAGGCCACAAAGCAACAAACAAACAAACAAACAAGGCACCATCAACCAGGGCGAACGCACCGTGTAGCAATGGCGAGGGCGACGGCGACGGCGGTAACGACGGCGATGACGGCGATGACGACGATGACGACCACGACGACGACGTTCGTGCACGTCGGTTGTTGCGATGCGATCATGCGCGCAATTGAATTGAATTTTCATTTTCGATACAACGCTTTCGTTTTGTGCCGTTTCTTGATCCTGCCGCCTCTCATTCTGTGGCTCTTAAATCCGTTTATCTCCGTTTACCAGCTGCCACACGCCCCCTCCCTCGGGGAGGGGGCGTTTGTTTGGCTTTCATGGCACTTCTTCTGTCGCCATTCTGGCCAGTTGTTGTTGTTGTTGTTGTTTTTATTGCTGTTGTTTGCGTTGTTGTTGTTGTTGTTGTTGGATTTGGTGTTGTTTGTGTTGTTGTAGTAGTGGTAGTAGTAGTAGTTGTTGTTGTTGTTGTTGTTGTTGCTATTGCTGTTATTTGTGTTGTTGTTGTTGTTGTTGTTGGATTTGGTGTTGTTTGTGTTGTTGTTGTTGTTGTTGTTGTTGTTGTTGTAGTAGTAGTAGTAGTAGTTGTTGTTGTTGTTGTTGGAGTTGTTGTTGTTATTGTTGTTGTTATTGGTGTTATTATTATTATTATTGTTGTTGTTGTTGTTGTTGTTGTTGTTGTTGTTGTTGTTGTTGTTGTTGTTGTTGTTGTTGTTGTTGTTCTTCTTGTAAACGATTGCGAGAGCCATTAGAATGCACGAAAATATTTCTTACAAATAAAAGTATTCTCTGGTGGCAAAGAATTTTATGCCAATTGGTAAACACTTAAGTGCTTACTCTTATCAAAGAGAGAGAGAGAGAGAGTGAGAGTGGGAGAGAGCCGAAAAAACTTTTATGACTTTTACACACGACATCCGTTGAATTCATTCTGACACCATTTTCTTGCTATGAAAGGATTTAAAACGGACAAACGTTTTCTTTGCATCTCAGTGCAAATGATCTGCGTGCAGCTTGATCTCTGCTGCATTCCTTCGGATGGCCAAAAATGTACTGCTGCTGCTGCTGGTACGTGTTAATTAAGGCCAAACCTTAATTCTTGTGGCAACGAACGAACTGGAGACGGTTGTGGCACATTCGTGTTTCATTTCTGTGCCTGTTGCAACACAAGACACCGACCAGATCCAGATCGCATACCACACCCCCCTCTCCCCCGTTTTCTCTCAGCAGTCATTGAGTTCTGCACGACGTTGTGCAAGAAGTGGCAACAGTTTCATGGCATGCGTGTTTGCTGTGCTGCTTATTGGCAATAAATAAAATCTAAAGCTCGTTTGAAAATCCGGGGCCATCAGTGCTGGCCGCTACTGTGTTGGCCAAAAGGAGGTTGGTCCGAGAGGTTGGCCGGTCCAATGATCGGTTAATTGGTGTAATTAATTAGCTACGGCTAAGATCGATGAAACTGCGGCAGCGACATCGACCCGGTAACGACACAGCACAGACACACAGACTCGTCTTCTCATTCGTTTTCGAGGAGGATGAGAAGAGAGGGCGGGGTGGTGGAAGGAAGGCAGGGCGGTAGAGAGGTTTGTCAATTGCAGGTGACGACTGGAACCGGCATCGGCGCCTCCTACTGAACCTCGTAACCTCAAAAGCCGCCGGAATTTATCCTCATTTTTCAAATAAAGTGATTTTTTTTTAACAACGTTCAGCATTTTGCAATTTTAAAAAAAATATTGCCTCATACTTTATACCTCATAACGGTTAATAAAGCATTCTCCATACCATTTTCAAATTAAATGTCAATCACATTAACTGTCAATCACATTAACTGTCAAAACATTGAACCTACCGCGGCAACCGACGGCCAAATGAAATGAATCTAGTCAATCTCTATTAAATCTTAAGGCTCCAAATGAGTTGGAGCCATTTCCAAGATACCAAGAGGCATCATCATTGGGAACAAAAAAAGTTAACCATCACAAAAACTGACAGCAGTTAGCAGAGATGAGCTCAAGCAACTTCTGCTCCTCCTTCCTAAACTGATCATCCATCAGCGCAGCCACCAGACAAACGGTCATGCTAATTGAACGTTTCCACAGACGCACGCACTTCGGCCCCGAAACGAGCCGAAGAAAACGAGTAAATGTCAGTCAAACAATGAATCCATTTTGGTTTCTGCGCCTATAATTAGACTATAGCTAGGAGTAAAGGAGCAGTACCTGCTGCAGTAGACGACGGGAGCAGTTTGCCGGAATGCCACATCGCTAAAGCATCCAGGTTTCCTTTTTCAGAACAGAAACCTTGCCTGTCAAAAACCTTAACCACATCGCCGACAGACCTGATCCGCCCCGTTCTGCTGCTACCTTTCTACCTTCTTCTGAAAGGCTTTTTTCAGTTTACTTTAGTTTTTCGCGAGCGCTCCAGTAAAAATTATTTGTTTTTTTTGGGGGGTTTTTTTAAGGCTGCTTGTTGTTGTTTTTGTTTTGAGACAACAAACAGTCTCGGCTCGATTCAATTAAATTTGTTTCAGTGTTTATTGAAATTTTCATTCATCTTGGCCTTGTTTAATCTCTTTGTTGTCTTAACAAAGGTCTCTAAACCCTTGGGGGTCTTTTTCGAACGCAGTCGTGATGTGATCTGAGAGTAACCCACGTGCGTCTCTCTCTTCCTCTCTTTCTCTATCTCCCGTTTTTCTCTCTGCATGATGCAATTTTAGTTGCTCTCGGCAGGTCATTGAACGGCTTTACTTGTAGTGAAGAGAGAGAGAAAGAGAGTGTAGAACAAAGAGTGAAGTTCGTCCTGTTCGATGTTTAACAGCATCAATAACATAAACGCTCAACGGTTTAATATAATCAAAATCAATATAATCAAAAATTATAATGGTTAAATTAACAAAAATCTATTAAATAAGAACATTTTTTTAATGCAAAAAAGCCTTTTTTCGCTTGATTTAAGCACACAATCGTTGAAACTTAGGTTTCTTGTTTAAAAAAGTCATTACGCGGAGTTACTTAAACATGCCCAAAATAACCATTATCACGCTTAATCCTTAATCGTGGTGCCCTCAGTGTGCATCTCATGCTCTATTCGAAAGTATCGTTTCTAACATTTCATAGAAAATAAAATCGTTTATATCTTACCATCTTTATTAAGTCCTAACAATACCAGAGTGCTATCGAACATACTCGTAACATTAAAATTTGCGCCCTCCTGGAGCGCGTCTCAAAAGTGGCTTCCTGCTCTATCACCAGCAGCCACGACTTAGTTTAGGCTAAACTCTTTCTATGACCAGTTTTCGCCTGAATTATGCTCCTGAATTATTAATTAAACTCAAACTTAGCGTTCGTTATCTTGAGGCTGCTTGCTTGTTCTTATGTTAAACACACACGTGAATAGGCTGCTTCTGGAACCACTCTACTAATTGGAATACTTAACTTAATTAGCTGGAATTCCGGCATGGGCTCGCCGATCAACACTCGCCATAACTAACACATTTTATAAGCCGAGTTTGTCAGCGGTTCCCATCGTTAAGTATTTATTTTGATCTCCATCATGGAGTAGCGATGCGATAATGAGCGGGACTCTAACCGGACGAAAACGGGCATTTGGGATTTTGAAGAAAAAGATGGACAAGACGAAGAAGAACAGTCGTCACAAAGCGTTGCATGAGCTGTGTCGAGTGGTCGGTCTTCACGTCGAACGGCTGAGCCTGGCTGTTATTCGAGCCTGACTGCAACGCTGTCATCGTGACTGCTTGTCTTCTTGTCATATAAAAGTTATAAAGTCAGAATTATGCAAGTCCTCAGACTGTAGCTACACCGCGCTTCCCCCTTCCGTTGACGCGCCTGTCATGTTGATATCACAACATTTTGCTACGAACGTCGCGACGACTGTGTTTATTAAAATCTAGCCGGAACAATCTTCTGGTTGTGCTCATCGGAATGCAGGCAGCCATAAAATAGCTTGAAATATTAAGCAGTTCCGAACTTCTTGTAATTTTAAGCGGGAACAAGATATCTACGATACGATTTGCTTATCGTCGCCGCAACCGAAAACATTCGCAGCAGTTTAACGATAGACAGAATGACATTCTCAAAAGAATGTTAGTGTTGTAAACATGCTAAAGGCGGGAAAAGGCGGGAAAAGGCGGGAAAAGCTATAAAGAAGAAATAGCAATTGTAGAGATGAACGTGATGAACGTAAAGGCCAGGAGTAAAAATCTAAACTTTATAAGAAAAACAGCACGATGGCGTTGAGCGCCAAGTTTGTGAAGTTTGTGAAGAAAACATATCCTTCAGAGTCAAAGATTATGAGCCTCAATCCTTCGTTGAGGGTAAAAACCATTCATAAACCCATGCATCCTCATGCCTTATGCCGCCCAAAAACAACCTGAAGACTATTAGCAGACAGTTTAAAGTCATAAAAGTTATGCTCTGTCACTTTCATTGAATGTGAATACAACAGCATAGAATTTCCATTAAGAACGCCGATAAAGCGTCGACCACAAACTGTTGTTGATCGAAACTGAGATAATAATTGCGAAAGTGTTGCGAATTTGAAGGACGATTGTGTTTTTGGTTGTCAAGGTGCGTCCAAGTGTCCACGCTGCATGCAATCCATTATGAAAGACTAAAGACACAAACTTGTTAAAGCTACGATCATAGAAAGCCGCTGGCCGTGACCGGCCAAAGCGTAAAGATTTCTTTATGCCCGAATATTGTTAATGTTAATCTTTTCATCACCTTCAATGTGCCGCTGCCGCTGCCGCTGCCGCTGCTGCTGCCGCTGCTGCTGTCGCCGGTGTTGCTTGATTCCACGAACCGCATAGAAAGCCGCTGGCCGTGACCGGCCAAAGCGTAAAGATTTCTTTATGCCCGAATATTGTTAATGTTAATCTTTTCATCACCTTCAATGTGCCGCTGCCGCTGCCGCTGCTGCTGCCGCTGCTGCTGTCGCCGGTGTTGCTTGATTCCACGAACCGCCGCCACAATCGCAACAACTCCTTAACTCGCCGGCTTAATAGCAAATGCGTGTTTACGAGCCTGCTTATCAGCAATGGCCGAATTGCAGCAAAACTTAAGACTGGCTTTATGCTTTTTTTAGCGCTGCTCCATGCAATTCCTGCTTCCTGAAATTGCTCCATTTCGAGGCTCATTTACAATCCATTATTGGCCATCAACGCCTGCTCGTCGTACGTTTGCGTACGTATTTTTTGCTCGTTTTCCATAGCGATTTTCTGTGCCCGCTTGAGAGTTTCTCGCCATGGCACATCATAACTTGGCCAAGACGAGACACACAGGGCACAGACGACGAGCCTACCCCACACTTGCTTATCATTTTAATGGGCCATATTTTGCGCATTCAGCGACTTAAAAATGCATTAAAGAAATGCATTAAATGCCATAACTTAGTTTTATGCGTCTGCGTGCACGATAACACCTGTTAAGACGGCCGGCCGGCCAATACATATTCGCGAAATGGCTTGAATGTGTTGTAAGACATTGGAAGTGAGATTTTTATAAACCAAACGGTCGCGAAGGACATTAAATTGCTGGAAAAATTGCACTTAAGATAAATAGTTACGTGATGGTGGTTAGTGTTGTTGTTGTTTCGGTATTTGTTGTCATTTCTGGCGTTGTTGTCATTTTTAGGTTTCAATGAAAAAGAAATATTTAAATAAAAGACTTTATTTATTCAAGAAATCAGAGAGCAAAAGGAAAGTTTTTAAAGCTTAAGGTAAATGAACAAAAAATTAAAAAAAAAAAAAAAAAAAAAAAATTACAAAAAAAAAATTAAATAATTAAAAAAAAATAACAAATTTTTAAACTTTTGTTATCATTTTTGGGTTTCAATAAAAAATAAATAAAAAATATAAAAAACTTTAATTACTCAAGAAATCAGAGAGCAAAAGGAAAGTTTTTAAAGCTTAAGGTAAATGAAAAAAAAAAAATTAAAAAAAAAATTTTAAAGTTAAAAAAAATACCAAATTTTTAAAATTTTGTTATCATTTTTGGGTTTCCATAAAAAATAAATATTAAAATAAAAGACTTTATTTACTCAAGAAATCAGAGAGCAAAAGGAAAGTTTTTAAAGCTTAAGGTAAATGAAAAAAAAGAAAATTTTAAAAAAAATTTTAAAATTTAAAAAAATACCAAATTTTTAAAATTTTGTTATCATTTTTGGGTTTTAGGAATATTTAGGAATACTCGTAAATATAAATTTTTTACTCAGGAATTCAGAGAGCAAAAGGAAGGTTTTTAAAGCTTAAGGTAAATTAAAAAAAAATAAATTAAAAAAAAAAATTAAATTAAAAAAAAAAATTTTATTAAAAAAAACGAGTCAGTTGGTAGAAATTGGTCCTTTACCTGTTAATACTTTACAGTAAAATACATCACATTAAACTTTGGCAGAGTAAGTATTTTGCATGCTGCAATGTCCAATAAAACATTCTGTTTGTTGTACTTTTTTTTTATATTGTAATTAGACACACGAATTAATGAAAAAATATGTATAAAATATAATCAAATGCAAAGCTTCTTTCTCATTGCTCGACTTGGTTGCATTGTTTTTCGTCTGAGACGCACACACGCAGCACGCAGACCGCAGACCGCAATCGTCACGCTGCGCAAAGCTGCGCTCTGTGTGGGAATAAATGAAGTCAGTCCAACGCAACGGAATGACTTCGGCCTAATGAAAACGGCAAAAGGAAAAGAAAAACGAAAACGAACGCATGCAGCATTCAAGATTTTGAAAAGTTTTAATAATACATATTTAAGTCATTAAAAACTGCCGGCTAGACGCATGCGTCGTCGCGTCCAGGGTCAGCCGAAGGTGCGCTCACAACGGGGTGGACCATGTTGCCCGTCGCCGGTTGCATGACAGAGGCAAAAGACTAACAAACAACGCTAAAACAACGCAAAGCAAGGTCCAGCACGGTCCAGCACGATCCAGCACGATCCAGGATCCATACCATCACCGTGAATACATTGAAAATTTATACGATTTGCATGCGAGTCGTATTTGCTGTCGCCTGCAACTGCTGACCGTTCAAATGACAGTGACAGTGTTGCCAGCAGGTTGGTAGCACTGCAGAGAAATCTTTGAAGCATTAATCACTCAAAAAGGTCACTCTCTGTGAGAGGTTTCTCAGACATACCAACACTACAAATAACAGACGACCATATTCTGAATGAGATTTAAAATAATGCTTTTTTAATGTGACCACATGACCAGCCTGAATGTCAAAGTTGACAGCTCTTTTTTCGCGTATTTCTGCCGCTCTTTCTTCTCTCTTTCCTTCAGAATTTACTTTATTTAAAAGCCAGACTTTAACCGAGCCTTAAACGTTATCGGAAGCTGCTTGATTTTGTCTCTGTGAAAACCAATAAAATAAGCTCGAACAGTTTTACTGTTTGTCAATTTATAATTTTATAACAAGAAGGTGGCATCATTAACTCTCAAAAGAAGAAGAAGCAGCAGCAAAACAAAACAATTTTATGTTCATTAAAACGTCTTAAAAAGCATTAACGCAGTCAACGTGACGTTTAAAAAACAGCGGCTCTCATTCTCATTGCAGTTTTTTTAAGACTTCAGGAAAATCCTTTCATTGATTTTCGCCTTGTGGTCGGTCCTGCTGTCTGTGTCTTTCAGTGTAACGGTGATCTCTGCGGCACATCAGGACACACGTCAGTTTGCCCGAACCTTCCATTATGCGTCTTACTCGTATTACAGCCGAAAATGAAGATTTTGTTAGATACCATTTTTTATCAGCCGCCAACAGAGTATGGTCCCAAAAGGACCATATGGTACTTTAAATATATCCAAAAAAAAAAAAAAAAAATAACTGCTAACATACCATTTGCAGTGAAGTCGAGTAGACCGCCTTTAATTATGAGTACTTACAAGTATTTCTTCTCCCCTTCCCTCCCTGTCCCTGCTTATTACACTCTACACTCCTTGTTTGCCTTTTCCTTTCTTTGGTGCGCCCAAAGCCGGGACTTCTTTCTCCGCGGCCCGGTATTTGCTTTTGTTACTATTGTTGCTTTTGTTGCCATTGTTGCCGCAACAACAACAATAATAATTGCTTGCCATCGGGCTGGTTAATCAGTTTTCCATCAGCTCCGTTGACTCCGCACAATGCGTTGACGGCGCGCCGGACGCGTCGCCGGCGGAACAAGCGAAAAGAACAAATTTTTGCAATAACACGAGCGTTGCGTTGCCATTGTATTGTTGCGGCTGCTGCTGCTGCAATGTGTTCAGCAGCCACCATTCTGCGCCATTCTCTTACTAAAGAGAATGGTCTCGCGGGTCCCTCAGACGCGTTTGCGGGCTGCGTATTGTTTGCCAAATCTTCTCAATTGAATTTCGATGAAGTACCTTGACGCACTCCACTTTTTCGACCTTTCGTCGAAAAAAAGACCTTTTCGAGGCAGCAGAAGCAGAAGCAGCGGCAGCAGCATTGACAGCATTAACAACAACATCGTCTTTCATTGCAGCCGCCTCTAATCCTATTCCCTGCGAGCAGCAGGCGCTCGCATGCATACATTATTTTAAGTTGTTGTTGGAAGGTTTTGTATTTCCATCAAAATGTTGTCAAAACTGTTGAAAGGACCAAAGATCTGACACTGATTAGTGGACACATTTTTAAAAATGTCGTCCTGCCGCGCCACTCGCAAATGATCGCGGCGGAAGGGGGAAGCAAGTAATGAATGAAATCAATAGCAAAATAATCGGAATCGGGGGCTCAGAAGTGAAATATAACTCCTAAAATCTTCTTATTTTGGAAAAAGGAAAAGCAAAATTAATCATTTGATAAACGTACGATACATACATATTTTTGAAATGATGAAATGATGAGGACTTAATGAACATTAGTGAACTTAATGTGATCAAGCAAAGTGTTGCACTGAGCGTTAAAGATGTCAACAATTGTTCAAACATAAAAATCGTTCTCAATTAAGCAGATTGCATTGAAGCAGCATGGATTTAACAGAAATGTTATGAGAAGGAATGTTATGAGAAGAAATGTTATGACAGTCAAGGCAGAGAGGAGAAGCGAGTGTCCACAGCAGAAGCCGTTCTCTCTCTCTCTCTTTCTCTGTCTTCAACAGCAGCTCACTTAAAAACGCACACGCGTCTCTCTTAAAGATGCTCGTACTTATTGTAAAATGATACCTTAACTAATTGTAGCTACAACAACAATAACAACAACAACAACAACAGCAGAAGCAGCAGCGTCGCAGCAAGCGAAGAATAAAGTATTTTTATTTAATTTCTGTTGCTTAAAATAAATTGATATAAACGAATATTCGATATGTTTTCTTGCGAGAAAATATTGTCGTTTTGACGGAGAGAAGAAGCAAAGTAGAAGAAGCGAAGTAGAAGAAGCGAAGTGGAATAAATTGATGTGGCCTGTAAAGAAGTCGTTGTCTGTGTTTCCAAAAGTTTTCGTTAAAATCAAAAAAAATACGTAAATAAAAAATTGTATTCCTTCGAAAAAAGAATGGAGAATTTTTTTTGGGCGAACAAAAAACCACGTTCTTCTTGTTGAGAAATTCTTCTGTTAATCGATTGCCTTTCGCGATTTAAATCAAAACATTTTCATATTGCACAAATACTCTACCTACTCTCTTCTTCCTTCTTCCATCTTCCATCTTCGGCGACACAACAAAATTTGGTTGTACACAAATACAACGAAAAAATGGCAACGAAAAATTGCTTCAATTCAACTCAACAGAAATTGCACTTACATGCTTAACTGAACATAATTATTGTCAGTTTAATTTACAGCCGCAATCGGAGAATTGCAACAAGCAGTCATTCATCAGCAAGCGTCGCCAAACTCTAGGGTGGAAACAGGGTGCAAAGAGGGGGTGAAAAGAGGGTGAAAAGAGGGACTATTACTACTTGACAGACTCTTCCTGCGATCGGCGTCACGATTAAGTGCCTAAGCGCTCGAACGAGCAGCAAGATTATGCGCTGCTCCTAACAGCGTTGCAGCAAACGAAGCAGCGAACATTTTCTACATTTTCCTACCGTGAAAATGAGAAAAATTCACTGCTCGATTGATTCGGCGCGCTGCTCAAATTGCTCAAATAATTATGCTCCCATTTACAAATTGCTCAAGCGTTGGCAACAACATCACGCGCCGGCCGGCCGTTGATGATGAATGCGTCGCCGTGCATTGATGAACGCTAGCTGTCAACGAAAGTGACTCGGCCATTCATTTTTTGCTGCGACATGATACGCTGCGAACGGCATACAATGCAGCAAAAGGAATTCGTACAATTCCTGCGCCGGAGACGTCAAATTGTCTGCAATTGTTTGGCAACATCAACAGCAGCAGCAGCAGGAAAGCCAGCAGGCGCGCTGGCGTTGCCAAAAATAGAAAAGAACCAAAGAAATTTCGGTGCGAATTAAAATTGTTGCTCAGAAATGCGCAGCAAGAAGACGAAACTTGCAGGCTTTTTTCGCTGCGCCTGCTGCTGATGCTGCTGCTGCTGCTGCTACAAGACGACGTGCAGAGACATGCGGCGACAAATGAACAGACGACAGACGTAAAGACAGGATGTTCGTTCAGCGCAAAAACGTAAAGAAAAAGAAAAAAGAAAAAAAGAAACAACAGCATCATCTCAAGGCAGCCGCCGTGAGGTTGCGCTAGAAGAGCGCGGACGATAATTTTAACTGACAACACGCAAAACGGAGCACAATTTTTCGAAGATTTCAACCAACTCCATTCCTTTCCATTCGAGCAAAGTGTTTTTAAAAATCCGCGATTTTGACAAAGATTTTTTTTGCTCAAAAATTCAAACTGCAGAAAAATCTTTGCAGCAAGAAATTCTCGGCAAGTTTATAAATACTGATCATAATTATTTGCTATAACATTAACACTGATGGTCCCTAAGTCGACAGCTCACTGGTAGCAATAGCATTCTGGCAACCACAAACTACACTCTGCGCCAAATATTATGACTGCCTTTAATTATGTTCTCTGCGCCAACGACAACGACAACGACAACGACTCGTACTCGTACAATAAAATGTCAATACTTAATACCACGGCGATCAAATCAAATGATCTGATCAAGGCGTGTTTTATTTAATGGGCGACTAGCCGTTGCCTTTCATTGTGCCCACACAGAGAGCAGTTTTATTATATTAATTGGCTTTTTCAAATACGACGTTACGACGACTGTATTTTGAGCACAGAACAATCATGTCTGAATCTGAAGTCGCTCCGGCTTGGCTCGGAGACAAGTGAAACTCACCCGCTGGGTGAGCCGTGGGTCAAGAGCCGGCAACCAAATGAACCATAAACTTTAGTTCAGCTGCACCGCAGGACTCCAGGTAAACCCAAATGAACGAACGCACGAACGCACACGCGGGACAAAATACACACTAATGTGAAGGCGAACCATAAAAGTCTTTGTTCAGCGATCATTTTGGTTGGTGATGATCATGACGACCATTCTTCCGGAACTAAGGACTCCGAACGAAATAATAATAATAACATGACCCAACCGACCACGGGCTCTGCTTGGGCTCTGCTTTGTGCTGCTGATCTCTTTTCTTTGGTCTTGCGAACGGCCTTGTTATGAGTAGGTACTTTCTGGTTTGATGGCATGAGAAGGCGTTGTTAAGACTAATTAACACTAAGAGAAGGTATTTGTGTTGTAAAGAGATGTGGCACCTACGAAAATTAATGGTATGTATACACAAACTAGTATCGAGACTATAAACACGCCCCTGACCGGCAGCCACCGGCAACCACCATCACCATCACTGGCAACTACCGGTCTTTGTATTTGTTTGGTTTTTGACGGATTACTTGTTCTTTATGCAACGGCTTTGTGTCGGTAGCTTAAGTCGCAGAAGTGCTGCTTTGATGGATGGCCAACGATTCGTTATGAGAGTCGTTTTCGAGTCGGTTTCAAGTCGGCTTTGTGTCCGGTGCTAGGTGCAGCTGCGGTGGTGATGGCGATAGCAATGGCGCTGGCGCTGGCGCCTAATGAGGACAACACCAAGCCATTCGGTAAGCCAAAACGCTAACCACCGAGTGTGTCTATTATTATTATAAATCGACGGCAATAAATCTCGTTTAGAGTACGAAGATGAATGCAATAAAGCTTGCAGCAAAATCATGACAACTTCAATCAATATCTTAATTACTAAAAGTAAATAATTAAGAGCAATTATGACCAATTATTAAAAACCAATTAAAGATCACTTTAAAAAAAAATTCAGCATTTTTTTTTAGAAATAATTTCCGTGAAATTTCGAATTTACAAAAAAAAAAAAACAGAAAAGAAAAAAAAAATTTTTTTTTTTTAAATTTTCGTAAAAAAAATTTAAACTTAAAATTTCGTGAAAAAGTTTAAAAATTTTACGAGTACAATTCATGTCAGTCCAGAAAAAAAAAAAAATTCATAATTTTTTTAGAAATAATTTCGAGCAATTTTGAATTTACGAGAAAATATTTTTTTTTTTTTGAAATAATCTCCGAGCAATTTCGAATTTACGAGAACAAAAAAAAAAAAAGTCATAATTTTTTTAGAAATAATCTCCGAGCAATTTCGAATTTAAGAGAGAAAAAAACTTCATTTTTTTAGAAATAATTTGCAAGCAATTTTGAATTTACCAGAAAAAAAAAAATTAATAATTTTTTTTAGAAATATGTAATTTCCGAGCAATTTGGAATTTACGAGAAAAAAAAGAAAAAATTTTTTTTTTAATTTCGGATGTAAATTTTCGTATGTAAACTATTATTTCAATTTTTTTTTTTTTTTTTTTTGCTTGCAAAAATGGTGGACAAGTTTTTACGAGTACCTACAATTCATGTCAGTTCTTTCAACCTCACAAAATAAAACCTTTCTGTCGTTCGTTTTGCGAACGCTTCAAAATCGGTGGTCTTGTGGTGTTCAGCGAACGAACCTACTTGATGGTCGTCTCGTCGACGATCACAAAAACGTTTGCTATCAGCTCCTTTTCCTGTTCCACGCCATGCTCGTACAACAAAGAACAACAACCTCAATTCTCTTGAATGAAATCAAAACCCGGCGAAATGAAGTCGCGATGCGTTAAATACTCTCATACTCGAGTCGTATAACGAAGCTGATTTTATCGAAGGGTACGCTCGCAGGTACCCTTCCGCGGTAAGGCATCATAAATTCGTAACAACTTGACGGTGAACAGCGGCGTCGGCGTCTGGGTCGGGATAGGGGTCGGGGTCGGAGTCGGCGTCGGTCTCGATGGCGTAGCAAGAGGAGTCGGAGTAGAAGGAGAAAAGAACACCTCCAGACGCAGCATATTTAAAGAAGAAGAAGAAGAAGAAACGTGTGAGAAGAAGAAACACACAGAATCGTAAAAAAGTGGTTAAAAATGTAAACAAAAATAAGCGTTAACATGGCAACAATGGCAGCCCGCTGTGGCAGTGAAATATGGTTAATATAAATTTTTATGACGTTGTCATACGATGGCAGTCGATACAGCAAGAGTCGCAGCCAGCCGCGACCCGGCCACGGACCGGTAACACGCCGAAGGTGTGCTTTGTTTGTTTGTTTTGGCGTCGTTGTTCCTTTAGTTTTAATGGCTTGAGTTTATTTTAATGAGGCTTAAAATATTGGCACGCGAGTTTCTTTTAAGTGTTGGCTGCGTGTTTTTTTTTCGAATTTTATACCAAATTTTCACACACACACACACACGGATTTTTATACATTGGTTTTTGGTGTCTGGAAATGTTTGTTCAAAACACTTCAAATCCATTGAAGAAGATCTTCATTACATCAAAGGCTGAGCCAGCGACAATCGATTCGCCTTCAAATCGATAACTCAAATAGTTTGTGAAAAAATCAAACTATATACCAAAGGTTTGCATTACTTAACTTCTAATGCGTTCAAAGCGTGCCTGGCCAGCGCCGGAATCGGCCAACAACAACCCTTCGGAACTGCTGCTTGAAGCAGTCACTGAAAATCACCCTGCATCATCGCCCCGGTTCACCAAATCAGCCTCTCCATCTCTCCCTCCCCTACCCCCTCCCCTTCCCCCCACTTGACTGCCAAATAAGTTGTATCGCGCCACGATTAAGAACCACACTCACCAACACGCCGGACGACCCTTGTTTGACGTTTCATGTAAATAAAGTAATGATTTAGAGCAGCGCAAGAAAAAAAAAATCACTTGTCGCAACATAATCGACAATATTTTTGCGATTACGACAGTTGCTGCTCTCTAATGTTGTCCATGCGTAGTGGAGTGAGAAGCCGCTCGCTCCTCTGAGGGTGGCTCGGAGCAGCAGAAACTGGTCTGGTCTGGTTGATTTGATTAGAATCCGTATCTAGTGTTGGTTTTGTTGTTGTTGTTTTTTTTTTTTTGCTTCTTACTGGCAAAACAAGTGTATGACGCGACATTAATGACAATCAGCAACGTTGTTCGACAGTGTTGTTTGTCGTAAAATAAAGTGAGCATCGATAGTGTTGCTCAACGCGTTGAAGAAGGTTGCGGTACGGTGTTAGTGATGTTGGTATCACTATCGATAAATCGAAAAAAAATTTCCCGATTCTCGATTCAAATCAAATCGATAAATCGAAAAAAAAATTCTCGATTTATATCAAATCGATAAATAGAAATCGATAAATAGAAATAGAAATTTTTTTTTTGAAATAATTTCGGAGCAATTTCGAATTTTTGAGAAAAAAAAAGAAAAAAAATTTGGCGATATTGATATCAGATGGATAAATCGATTTGTTATCATTTCAATTATAATTTATCATTTTCAATTTTCAATTATCAATTTTTTTTTGAAATAATTTCCGAGCAATTTCGAATTTACGAGAGAAAAAAAAAACAAAAATTTGGCGATGTTGCTATCAAATCGATAAATCGATAAAATTTCATTTTCGCATTATTTAACACAAATTTTAGAAAAATCAAAAATCTTAAGAAATTTTCAAAAATTAGGACATACTAGTATTACTTCCTTTTCACATTGAGCAAGAGTTCATATTGAACAAATAGCTCTTTTTTTTGTAATATTTTATTAATTTTCTTTTTTTAATTTTTTTTTTTAATGCTTAGAGGTAATTTTAGGGGTGTAGTCGCTAGGGTAGCTGGAGGGCATGGAGGAAAAACTAGAGACCGAATTTATATACGTAAAATTCGAATTCGAAGGAATTAAACCAAATACTTTGTAGGCGGAGTAATCGGATTTTCCCAAATTCCAACAGCTTCTTTTTTACCTCTTTTCTCTCCCACTCACCCCCCTCACCACCCTCCACCTTCCTTCTACAAATGATGATCAGGGGGAAAAAATTGCGCAACAAAGCAACACTTAGCCATAAAAGAATAATAGAGAGCTCTAGAAATCGTACGTACACGAGTGTACCACTAGCGAGCACTTAACAAATTACAGATGTGAAAATTTCATTTCTCTTCCCCACCCCTTTTCCCCATCCCTTTTCCCCTCCCTTGCTGTTCGCCACCCTCCTTTTTCGACTTCAACTTCGACTCTCCTGCACATTCCGCAAATTACAAAATGATTAATGGACTCAACCAGTCGCATCCTCCTCGACCGGACTCGACCCGCTAACAAAATATAATCCAGCCCTCTCCGCGGCTTTCTCATTCATGCTCTGGCACACTTCAGCTCAAATGATACTCTGGAGGATTTCCTGGAGGAGTCCCCAAGTGCAAGAATCACTCTTCCGTTCATTTGCTCAATGCTCTTCCTTCCTTCCTTCCTTCCTTCCTCATGCTTTTACGTACTACTGTTGCTTCGGGTAAATAATTTTATAATTCGACTGAATTTCAAACAAAATTGAGGGAGGTTGTTGTTGTTGTTGTTTCGAATTATGCCTTATGCCAACAACAATGCCAGCAAAACGTCAGACTGTTACAGTAAGTGCGTACATCCTCTCAAGGGTTGTATGACTACAAAAGGTCCGATGTGTGTAGACAAGTTGTTGTTTTTTGTTGTTGTTTTTTGTTGTTGTTGTTGTTGTTGTTGATATAGCTGGTGGTTATGATGCTTCCGAGGATGCGGATGTTGCGGCTGTTTTTGTTTGTTTTTGTTACTGTTTCAGCGTTTGTTGTCCTTTTATAGATTCTTTGCTCAAATTACAATAAAAATCCTGATGCTGTTGCTGCTGCTGTTGCAAGGGTTGCATGGTCAGGAACTTGCTCTGCCGGGAGAAACCTTCCCCCAGTAAAAAAGCAAAGGGTACGAAATTGAATTTTGCAATTTCACAGCAACACTTCTGTTCGCGCAACGGAAACGGAGTGAGGCGTGTGGGTAGTACGTATGGGATGGCGGGGGGAGGGGAGAGGGTGGTGCTGGTGCTGGTACTGGTTTTGGTTTTGGTGAGAGGGTCGTCGCAGTGTTATCTTTGATTTGTAATCTGATTGTTTCTGTTTAACTGATGATTTCATGCTGAATTTTGACACATTACAGAATATTAGAGTTTCCGGCGAGAGGAAGATTCCGGCCCAAGGAGTAAATTTTTGAACTTTCGAAAGCAATTTGTGCGAATGCTGCAAGAAAAAGCTTCTATCATGAAAATTTTAAAATAACTTTTAAAAATTATTGAAATAAAAAGTCTTTTGAGAACTTTTTCAATGAGTTTTAAATAACTTTTAACTTAAGTAAGTAAGTTATAAAAGTTTTAATGCCGAAAATGATCATTTTGTAAAAATTTCTTCGATTTAAATATTTAATTTTTTGAACTAATCCAAGATTAATTTTACCATGGATTACTTCAAAAAAGTAAATACTGAAATCGAATAAGTTTTTACAAAATTATTATTAAAAGTTTTAATGCATGAAATAATCGTTTTGTAAAAATTTCTTTGTTTTGAGTATTTACTTTCTTGAACTAATCCATGGTAAAATAAATCACGGATTAGTTAAAAAAATTAAATACTTAAATCGCATGGTGAAATTAATCATGGATTAGTTAAAAATGAATTAAATACTGAAATCGCATGGTAAAATTAATCATGGATTAGTTAAAAAAATTAAATACTAAAATTGCATGGTAAAATTAATCATGGATTAGTTAAAAATGGATTAAATACCGCTTGGTAAAATTAATCATGGATTAGTTAAAAATGGATTAAAGACTGAAATGTCATGGTAAAATTAATCATGGATTAGTTAAAAAAATTAAATACTTAAATCGCATGGTGAAATTAATCATGGATTAGTTAAAAATGAATTAAATACTGAAATCGCATGGTAAAATTAATCATGGATTAGTTAAAAAAATTAAATACTAAAATTGCATGGTAAGATTAATCATGGATTAGTTAAAAATGGATTAAAGACTGAAATCGCATGGTAAAATTAATCATGGATTAGTTAAAAATGGATTAAATACTGAAATATCGCTTGGTAAAATTAATCATGGATTAGTTAAAAATGGATTAAAGACTGAAACATCATGGTAAAATAAATCACGGATTAGTTAAAAAAATTAAATACTTAAATCGCATGGTGAAATAATCATGGATTAGTTAAAAATGAATTAAATACTGAAATCGCATGGTAAAATTAATCATGGATTAGTTAAAAAAATTAAATACTAAAATTGCATGGTAAAATTAATCATGGATTAGTTAAAAATGGATTAAATACCGCTTGGTAAAATTAATCATGGATTAGTTAAAAATGGATTAAAGACTGAAATGTCATGGTAAAATTAATCATGGATTAGTTAAAAAAATTAAATACTTAAATCGCATGGTGAAATTAATCATGGATTAGTTAAAAATGAATTAAATACTGAAATCGCATGGTAAAATTAATCATGGATTAGTTAAAAAAATTAAATACTAAAATTGCATGGTAAGATTAATCATGGATTAGTTAAAATGGATTAAAGACTGAAATCGCATGGTAAAATTAATCATGGATTAGTTAAAAATGGATTAAATACTGAAATATCGCTTGGTAAAATTAATCATGGATTAGTTAAAAATGGATTAAAGACTGAAACATCATGGTAAAATAAATCACGGATTAGTTAAAAAAATTAAATACTTAAATCGCATGGTGAAATAATCATGGATTAGTTAAAAATGAATTAAATACTGAAATCGCATGGTAAAATTAATCATGGATTAGTTAAAAAAATTAAATACTAAAATTGCATGGTAAAATTAATCATGGATTAGTTAAAAATGGATTAAATACCGCTTGGTAAAATTAATCATGGATTAGTTAAAAATGGATTAAAGACTGAAATGTCATGGTAAAATTAATCATGGATTAGTTAAAAAAATTAAATACTTAAATCGCATGGTGAAATTAATCATGGATTAGTTAAAAATGAATTAAATACTGAAATCGCATGGTAAAATTAATCATGGATTAGTTAAAAAAATTAAATACTAAAATTGCATGGTAAGATTAATCATGGATTAGTTAAAAATGGATTAAAGACTGAAATCGCATGGTAAAATTAATCATGGATTAGTTAAAAATGGATTAAATACTGAAATATCGCTTGGTAAAATTAATCATGGATTAGTTAAAAATGGATTAAAGACTGAAACATCATGGTAAAATAAATCACGGATTAGTTAAAAAAATTAAATACTTAAATCGCATGGTGAAATTAATCATGGATTAGTTAAAAATGAATTAAATACTGAAATCGCATGGTAAAATTAATCATGGACTAGTTAAAAAAATTAAATACTAAAATTGCATGGTAAAATTAATCATGGATTAGTTAAAAATGGATTAAATACTGAAATGTCATGGTAAAATTAATCATGGATTAGTTAAAAAAATTAAATACTAAAATTGCATGGTAAAATTAATCATGGATTAGTTAAAAATGGATCAAATACTGAAATCGAATAAGTTTTCACAAAATGATTATTTTAAGCATTGAAACTTTTAACATAACATAACTTAATTATACTTTCAGTCGACGAAACTGAAACGTCCTCCATCAGTTAAGTTAATGGTCTAATTTGCTAAAATTGATAGAGTCAAAATTATGCTGTTTTACTTGCGATCATGACACCGACCATTCATTCTGTCCGCCCACTTTTCAGCAAGCAACAATTACTGATTTCAATGGCGCTACTGTTCGTCCTCTTACAACAAGGCCCTTCTTTTCGAGCCCCTTTCCTTTGCCCTTTCTGTTCACGACTAATCCAACCCCTGCCCACGCTAGACCTTAAATGAAAAAATGTTACTCAGTAAAAAGTCAACAACAACAACAAATATTACCATGTACCGATTCGTTTCAGGAAAAAATCTGTGACATGCTCTAACAAACCTGAAAGAATTGCTATGCTTAGAACATGATTTACGATTTCCAAAACAAAGTGTTCTTTCCTCTCCGGGCGAGAGAGAGGAACGTGAACGGGGGACCGACCGAAGGGGTTAAGGTGGTGTCGGTAAGAAGGGGTACGCGTGTCCATTGATAGATAGAAATTACAGTGACATGCAATGAAAAACATGTTTATGGGCGGATTAATTTGGCTTACGATTTCCATTTGGGTTTAATGAGGCTGAAGATTAATTTGTCAGTGTTGAGGTGAATTGTCAGAAGTTGAAGAAGAATTTCTAGAGATAGCGAGACAGTTCGCAGAAGGCCGATCGAACGGCCATCGAAAGACAATCATTGACACGGACTTCACCGTTGCTTGAGATGGCTGCAGGAAGAGACTAGAATCTGACTAGTCGACAGACTGATTGATGATTGGTCGTCAGACGTCATCGCATAGCCGGCGAATTAAATACAGAAATGAATTAAAACAAACTGAAATAAAACAACGTTCAACAACGTTGCTCGCTCCTTGACGCTGCATAAACTGCATGATTTATAACGCCCACGCGCACACCGTTACCATATCATGCTCCCCGCGCTCCTCTTCCCTCTTCTCCTCCCTCTTCTCCTCCTCCTCCTTCATGTATTTTCTAGTATGCAGCACTTAAGTGTTGCATTTAATTTTTAAATGTGTTTTTAATTGAGAAATATTTTTCACAACTTGAAAGCGCAGCCTCTTCTCTCCTCAGCACCGCCATCGTCGTGTCCATCTGTGTGGAACATATTTTTGACATTTGCTCTCTAAACGTCAGCACTCAGCATCGTCGCAACGTTCTGAAGAACTGTCACTTAATTTACGAGCTTGCCTTGTATCTCGCTCGGAACTTAAGTTGAAATGAATGAAATCGGGTTCGGGTTTCGCTCGGTGCGCATCACCCACGGCTGTTTACTCTGGGGAGGCGTTGCCGCAGTTAACGCGACGCGACTACTAACCAGACTGAATCTCGGGCGCAGCCAAGACTAAATGATAGCAACCATTATCCATATACGGCTGTTCCTCGCCGGCTGCTCTAAATGCATTTATTATTTATTTCGATGTCATTGCGGTTCAGCTGTTCCGGAATTTCAAAACCATTTCTTGCCCTATTTTGACATAAAATGGTTTTGATATCAAAGCGAACCTGCTGTCGTCAGTTGCTGCAACTAAATTATGTGGTACTTCTTTTGTGTTTCGCTTTTTTGGTGTAAGCAAAAAAGTTACACGCGTTGGTCGTTTGGAGGATGTTTCCAAAATGCTTTGAACGCCAGCTGAAGAATGGCCTTTGGCAAGAAGCATGATTTGATGACATTTTCTAATGAAATTATCATACCATCAAAAGGAATTATCATAGTTGAAAACGCGCTTCATGCGCGTAGACTTAAAATGCGTACATCTAAAAGACTTTTTGGCTTTAAAAGTAGAAAGGAACGGGCGGTAACAAGCTCGCTTATTAGTCACGCTCATATTTCACTTAGCAAAGTCCATTCTACGCTCTCAATTCTACTCGTCCTCGTCCTACACACGGTGTATTAAGTTTGACTGATGGTATCTCCCTAGCTTTTACCTCAGACCATCTCCGCCGGTGGTAAGCCCGAACGGCGTTTGTAAGCCATGTAACGAATTTGCAACGTATACCGAACCAATCAAACATTAATTCAAGAGCTGCGTAGCCAGCCTGAGCCTTCTTTGGCCTGAGCTAGAAAATGAGCAAAAATTCATTTCAAATTCAATTTCAAGCTTCGCTGCACAGCTTCATCCTTCGTGCCGTATTTCGCAGTGACTCCATAAAATGTATCGATTTTTTACTTTTCTGTCTTGTTAATGATGTTGCCGGTTACTGGATTAGGTGGTCCCCTCAAAGGACCTGTAACAAATTCGGTAAATTCTAGGAAACGACAACCTCTTTGACAACTTGAGATTTGCTGTATTTTAGTGATTTTGGTGATTTCAGTGACACATTAAAATAGATCGTTCTGCATTTCATCCCTTACATTTCTGTCTATGTAGTGCTTTATTTTCTTCGTGATGACGTAATGGCTTACTTCGTTTGAAGCCATTTTCTATTGTAAAATGAATGAACTTTTTATTGCAAACTTCTTTTCATGGTACTATCCAAACGATCGAGAACCTTAGCATCGATCGACCATTTGCACCAAGAAAAGAAATTGAAAGAACTTTTCGAAACTGAGAGCTCATTTTTAGTCGTCTTTTTTTAATATTTCACATGGCAGCTGACAAAAATTTGTTTTTCAAATAATTCCAACCCTCTACCAAAAAACAAAAAAAAACATAACCACACAAAAAACTAACCTAACCTAAAAACAAAGGGCTAGCAAACAATAGACATCCATTCATACGCCTAATTTACATCAGGTCAGGTCACAAATGTCAGACTACGAATTCGTCGAAAACTTCTCACAACAAAAATTAAAACAAAAGCTTAGAACGAAAAACCAACGGATTGTCCGAAAAACGCTGGCTGACATTGACAAATCCTTTGTCAACGAGAATGCACGAGAAGCACAATAATACGCATAAATGTCAAAGTCTTACGTAGTTTGGCTTTATAAAATGTCAAAATGGCACAAAATCCAAAAACCAAAAATGTATTGTGGACAAATTTTGAAAGGTTTTTTAAATGTAAATCCTGCCAAAAGACGCCGGGCACGTGTTAGAGAGTGCTGCCAATCAGCTCAGAAAACTTCTCACCGCGCATACCGCGTTTGTCAGCCGGGTACGCCACGCCGATGTAACAACGCCGCTGGTAACGCAAATATTTTGTGGTTTGTTTGTTCGACTTTTTTGCTGACAAATTGAAGAAGCAGGGATGACATTAATACCAACCTCACTCTCACTCTTTCTCTTTCTCTCTACCTTAAGTTTAAGGGCGTTTGGAAAGCGATTTAACGTGCCGTATCTAGCCTCCAGCGGCACCACTCGCTGCCGTGAATTAAAAAACAAAAAAAAAACGAGCATGAGGGTGTGCTTTTTATGCACTTCGGGCGCTTTAGACAAAGCGCACGCACAGGCACGTTAGCGAAGGGCGAATGAAGGACGGGCGGGAGGGAGTGTGGTCGTCGTCCTGTGCGCTTCCTGCATCACCTGATGATTCACAGTAATCATCAATGTGGCATCGTTGGAAATGCAACTCTGGAATATTTCATTTCAGCCGGCACAAGACGAAATATGATACGTTTCGTTACGTTCGATACGTCTTTGTTTGTTACGGGCCGGTTTTTTTTTGTTTTGATTGTCTTTCGATCTATTTTTAGTATTTTTTTCTCTTTTATGCGCATTAAAATCAGGCTCATCCGAGGCGGCAGTATGTTCGTGATCAAGGATAATTTGTTATCCGAATTGTTGCTGTTGTTGTCGTCGTCATCGTCGTAGTGTCCATTTTATTACACTTCTTTAATTTATGATGTCTTTGAATTCATTATTTTATATCTACATTTCATTTATTAATTCATAACCGTTCGTCCGGGGGCGATTAACAGATGAGTTTACATCTGGGGCTTCTCTCGGTCTCGGTTTTGTAGCCATAACACACGCAATATCATTAGAGCATAAAACCATAACTAATTTAATGATAAGATAATGGCAACGTAAGTACTTGAAGCCTCGAATTTAACCAAAAAAAAGGGCATAAACTTTCTCATTATTATAAATTTATAAACCTATTTTTGTTAATGATATTTTTAAGGTGAATTGGATTTTTTTTTTTTGGTTACTTTGATATCAAACCACAAAATTAATACCATTAATACCATTTGTTAGCAGTAACGAAAAGGGATCGCAGCATCATCGAGCATCATGAAAAAGGTTTTTAAAATAGCCAAAATTCCAAGAAAAGAAACTGAAAACCTCAAAAAAGAACTGTCAACACGTTCTTACGTCCATTAAAAAGAGAGCCCCAAAAACAAAGAAACAGAAACAAACAAATTAAGCCTTCCTTGACATTTTTTATATGTACGTTTTTTTAGTTATGCTAAAATAAAACCCAAATCCGAGCAGGCCGCTGAAAGATATTGATAAGAGCCAGAAGAGATAGATAAGAATTGAAACCACAACAAAAGAGCAAACAACAACAACAACAACAACTATTCTAATACTCGTATATACGATACGTAATCAAGAGGTATCGATTTCGGTATTTTCGAACAAACGAATCCATAGTATACATTTCATTACGTAGAAAGGTTCACAACGAGGTACATACATACATACGTAGTCTCTCAGTCCGATTCTGAATGTAGGCTAAAACATCACAGGTAATGCTGTATCAACTCAATCAACCAACCAGATTGGTTGCTAGAGTTGGTTGTCTGTACGTAGATCAGGCTGAAGATATCACCGAAATTAACTTAAAAACGCATGTGGTACGTGGACCTGAATCAAGTGATCAAGCGATCGCATTGTAAGCGGGATACATCTGCGCCTCATGTATTCTCTCCTGTTTCTCCTTACTTCGTCTTCACCATCTCTCCAACGATGATGACGACGACGACGTCGACGATGATCTTCCAATACTCGTCTGGAATGTCTTCTGCTTCAAGAGATGATATCTCTTGAATTCATCTTTGTTTTGGAATTCATACCTTCTCGCATTCTGTGGCGCGCTTGTCCCAAACCGGGAACCAGCTGATGATGAACCAACCAACCAAGCCGCCTGTGAAATACTCATACATACTCGTAGGTACCACATACAAGTAGCCTTTTCATGATCTTGGTCTTGATCATTTCTTCTGGTCTTTTTTATGCACGTTAACCAAGTTTGTTTGTATCGCGTATTGTCCGTTTTCATTTTCGTTGTCTCCAAACTTTTTGTTGCTGACCGACCATCAAGTTTTGTCTCTTCCTCTTTTATTTGGTTGACGACGACGCAGACGCAGATGCACCAGAAGAAGGAGAAGGAGTTTGGACCGCTTGGTTCACTTTGGTTCGCTTTGGCTTGCGAGTTATAGCCGCCGGTTTCCGGTTACCTTTTCGAATAAGGATTTATTTTTATTACTGTTATTTATAGTTATTGTTGTCTCTGTCTCTTTGATATTCATGTCTTTATGTCTTTCTTACCTTTTGTTTTTGCTCCATGTAGCCCCATTTAGCTCCAAATTTTAGCTTCAAACAGCAATTATTAGCAATTACGCATTATTATACGTAATAACTAAATCGGTTTAGGAGCTGCAAACTTTTGATCATGCCTTAATGGGGCGGGAGTGGCGGCAAGTTAGGAAAATTTAAGTGCCATTTTTCAAGGGCCCTACAGACATGCGTCGTGACCACAGATTTTGACCAGGCACAGATCCGGCAACGACGACAATGCCGCAGTGACGCAGATTGCAGCAGCCTCAAAGAATCTGTGAGCTTGTTGCTCTATAGATAGATTTTTCCTGAAAATTATAACAAAGCAAGGACGAAATGTAGAAATGTTGGAACCTTGTGCTTGCCTTGCTTTTGTTTGTTATGCCCGGAGTTTAAGATTTTTTACCCTACTTTTGTGATTCTGTGCGTTTTCCGGTCGCGTCCTCAGTACGCGCACGTAGCAGCCGGGGCCTGTTCTTAATTATTTTGTCATTATCAAAACCACATGGTTAAATTCAGCTGCTGCTGCTGTTGCTGACTTTTCCTCCATTTACCTCCAAGCGAGCAGACGACGGCGACATCTCGCCCCTCAACGCTCGCGGCAGTCAATCAAGAAATTATTAAAATTAGTTTTCCACGCTCGAGCAGCGCAGACAATGAAGTGGCACCGTCGCAGCAGCGGAACTAGGAATAAATATTAACGGGCACCTACACGTGATTATTCAACGCTGCCGCTGCCGATGCCGGGAGTGGTGGGGGTGGGGGCGAGGAAAAGCAGACATTTGCGTTCAATTAGAAGATCCACCAGCCAGCTGCCCCTCGCCACCAAGCAGCCTGAATTTATTTAAAGCACTGCGCGGCGCTAAGCTATCTCTGCGCTGTGCTGAGGTCTCTTTGAAGAACACGACTCGGTTCGCGGCTCGTGCTCCTGCTCCTGCTCAATCATCTTAATACGATTTGTCGTTCAAGCCCTTCACAAAGCCGTGGCGTCTCACTCCACGACGTGGAAGCCGTTCGGTGGTGCACCAGCTTGCGCCGGATCCATTTTTTACCCACGTCTCACGTTGTGCTCGTAAACTAATTAAAAGTGGCAGCCTTTGAGAATGTCAAATTGACGAATTGTCATTGAGGCTGCTGCGCGCGGAAAAATCGTACATTGCTCGTTTCGATTTTCGTGTGTGCCGTCGGCGGCGTTTGGTGCAGGAGAGCGTTGAAGGGTTACCCCTTAGGAACGCTTCACCTCTCCACTATGATAATTAGTGGCTCACGTGTTCTCCGCCCCTTCTGAGGATCTGTGCTTGGCTGGCACTGCGGATTGTTGATGCTTTATGACATCTTCATTCTGACATTTATTTCGGCTGAAAGACTCGCTCGCGTCTGGACGGGCAACAGTTGTTCTGCGTCAACGAAGGATTAGGTGCGCCCATCGAACCAGTAGGCGTTTGGTAATGAATGAAGGACGGTTGGGGAAGGGAGGGCTGCGGCAAAACGAGTTCTCATGTTAATGTGACAAGCAATTAGTCGATGAGACGGATGAAGAATGCCTTCTAAATGGCGTGTAAATCTTTTAACAGTCGTTCGCTCGCTCGCAATGGATACGCCATAAAATGGGTTGCGTTTTCCAAAACGGTTCTTTAACTATATGTCATTTCAAAATAAAATTATCAGCTTGTAGAGAAAGAGATGCATCCTTCATGCATTTAATGTATTTTTTTTATCTACCAGTTGCTCTTCTACGTTCCAATTGAAAACTTTTAAAACATTTTTAACATTTTTCTTAAAATTATATTCTAAATAAACGAATAGATTAAACATTGTTTCTGAGGAACAAGTAATGTTGTCATTTGATAAGAATAAAGACTCGTTTCTGTTCACCATGATCCTAAAAGCGAGATTCTAAACTCTTACGAAGCGACTCGTTCGTTTCTGTAAGCTTTTACGGAGTTTAAATGCTTGCTGTTTTTAACTCGTTTGTATTTATCATGGCTTCTCGTTGGTTTATATTGGGCCATGGCGAGTAAGTTTGAGTATGTGTGTGTGTGTGCAATTTAAAGAAATATGTCGCGTATATATACTTTAATTTTTTGAAAGCGTAATACTTAAAAATTACTAAAACAACAGAGTTAACTCTCTGCAATAAATTAACTTTGAATTTAATAGAGTCAATAGGCAGTCTGTGAAAAAAAGTGTAATGAAACCATTTTGCATTTCACTTTATATGGAAACGACTACTTTAAACCTACACATCGTTTAGTATGACAGTGTTCACTCGTTTCTTCATCGAACAAGCGATTCTGACAAGATTATGACTTATGAACGTAAAATCGTGAGACTTATTGGAAGTGTTGTTGCTGTTTTGAACGAGTTATCAAACTAGCTTCCCGTTTATTGGAAATACCAAACTGCGGCCGGAGCGACAAAAGTAAGGAACAGAATCGTCCACAACCACCTCATCGTTTTGTTATTGAAAATAGGGCCATTTTTATTATACTTTTCGTGTCATCCAACCAATTCACACACTGACTGGACTCTTCAATATGTATGAAGAGCACTGAAGCTTTACAGTGCTCTGTCATTTTTAGCACAAGTTGGGAGTATACTGGAGAATAGAACGTGTAAGCCATACTTTTAAATGCACTGGCATATTAAAAATAGGAGTACACTACGCTTGAAAAATGAAGCAACTAAATCTGTGCGAAAACCATCAAACATTTCTGAGGTACGTGTCTGATATTAACTTATCTTATTCCTTCTAAGCCCTCGTCTGGCAACACTCGTTGTCTGCCACATTTATGTTCTATAACAGTGATGGCTAACCTGACCCGCGGGTTACAGACTGACCAGTTTTTTATATGGCGACATTCATTTCCTAAAAGCTTTTTTATTTTCTGGATAGGTTTCATCAGTCAAATCAAATCAATTTGTTTTGCATAAAATTGAATTCAATAAGATTTTATAAATTTTTATTTTTATACTTCGAAATTTTTATAATTCTAACAACCCACGTTGTAAAATTTAGAAATTTAATTATATAATATTGACCCGCACGGAAAAAAGGTTCGCCATCACCGATTACTAAAGCGCCACTGCAGTTAATAATATTAGTATTTCCATGAAAAATGCAGACCTTAAATAATGAATAAAACACAAACAGTCGTTTATTTACTATTATTTACTAGGATTTATTGATTCAAAAACTTTAATAAATTTATTTTATATTATATAAGTTTCTACTGGGTTTCCCCTTAATTTTTAAAATTGATAATAGATCATGAATTCATATGTATGTAGAATTTTTTCAGATTTTTACGTCGTAAAAGAATGCAGCAGTTCAGTTGGCGTGCCACCGACTTGACTTGACTTTACTTGACTTGCAAGAGATAACAATAAAGAAAGAATACCTGAAAAACCCAATCAGGAAATTGTTTTACAATATATTATTTTTCAGATATAAGACTTGTTGTTACTTGTTAATATATTCATTTATTTATTTGTTGAAATACTATTTATATATGATTTAAATTTTAGTTCGTTAAATGTATCTCTTTTAAGTTTTAGGCAATTCATTATGTAGAATGAGACTATCCAAAAAGAGTGCCTGGAAGAGAGTTTCAAGAGAGCTTGTTGTTGGTTTAAAGTTGGTTTAAACTGTAATTTACTGTTAGAAGATATACTATATATCGTATATTGTTCAATGCATATCTGCAATAAATTCATGTCTACTCTTTTTGAATTAAATATTCATGTATAAACTTCCGATAACCTTAACTTCTTTTCAATTGTAAAATTCATGATACAGAAATTCATGATACACTCTAAAACTACACTAAATAATTAAATGTATAGTACTTTCTGTCTGTCTGTCTATTCATATTAATTCAAGTACAACTAATCTAGCTTTGGGAAAATCGTTTATATATAAATTGCTAAATTATATATGTACTATATATATATTTGTATGTGTACTGCTACAGCATTTCATTACATTTTCGTCAACTTAATTGGATGCGGCCCTTCCGTAGTGCCCCCTTAACCAAGTTAAACCTTGTTAATGGCTTTGAATTGATGAATATGATTTTGAAATTTATATTATTAAAATAAAAGTTTAAAATTAAAATTTATTCCTATAAAATAACTTAAAGGATTGACATTTAAATTTCGGTGTTGAAAAAAAAGAATGTTGGAAATTATAAAATTAAAATTGGAATCACATGCACCAAACACAATAAGACAGACTTTTTTACGAAGCCGGTTATATACTGAACAGGCATACATCTACAATCTTTCAGTCTCTCTCTCCCTCTCTCTCTGCATTCGCTTGAGCTTAACCCCGATAGAGAGAGGGAGAGAGAGAGGTCTCGATCGTAGATTCCGTAGATATATAATATAGCTTGACAATTAACGCACAATAATTAAAGAAATTTGTACGGATTTATTATGTTTCTTTTCTTTTCATTGTTCAGTTTTTATAAATCTTATTCTAAAATTTAATGTTCATTTAAAATTGCTATAGACACTCTCCCATAACGTCATTATTTCGTCACTTGTTGTGGCCCTATTTATTGGTGGCATGCGTTCTTAACAGAGCTTTTCGTGCAACGTTCTCGTCTATGACCACATAAAATGTTGGGGACTTAAGTCTTCTTGCGTTATAAAATTATCCAGTTTTATCTAATCGTTCATTGTCAAACCACATCCTTTTTGGTATATAATTTTTGTTGTACGAATACATAAATTACTATCTCTTCCTTCTTAAACTTCTCAAATAATGTTTAAAGATTCATTTTTATGTGGAAGAAGAAGTTTTTGTTGTAATGCTTACGTTTTTGCAAATATTTGGGACATGAGTTCCTGTTTTTGTAATTTTTAATGTTTTGTGTTGTGTATTTTGTATAAATAAGTATCCTTTAATGATATTGTATTTATTAAGGATTTGTTGATAACTGGCTTATACAATACATAGTATATAATTTTTTTTAAATTTGCCTTTATTTCTTGTTTATAATGTTGTTTTTCGCTAATTTCTGTGATTTTTTTAAATTGTTATTTTTAGCATTTTCAATTTTTAAAAGTAGCTCTTACGTAAATATTTTGTTTGCCAAACGTAACCAAATATTCTTAAGCGCAGCGCCAGCCTAACTTAATAATAATCAGAAAGAATCTCAGCTAGTTTTTCTAAAAATGTTTCGATTAGTTACACTTTTTGATTTTAACTTTTTTCCTTGGTTTTTGCATTTCTTAAGCTTTTAGAATATTTTAGAATGGATAAAATGCAGCTATGCTGGAAGTACTAGTAAAATTTAGTATCACAGTATTTTTATAAGATCAAATTTTGCGTTTAATTTATTATTTTTGCCTTCAATAACTTTTATCAAACACTTCTCCGTCGTCAGTGCTTTTTGTTAAAAAATCTTGTTCAAACTTTGTTTGGATGATGTTTTGGAGACAACATGATGTGATGTGCTGTGATGTGATGTGATCGTGGTTAATGTTTATTGAAAATGTGTGTGAGTGTGTATGTGTTTGTGTGTTGAATATTATGTTGTGATAGCGAAATTGGCAAAAGTGATTGCTTGTAATGAATATTTATTTATCGATTACGACAATTAATACAATTAATTGTAAAGATAAAAAAAAGATAAAAATTAAATAAATTATTTTTTTTAAAACCTGAAATAAATACAAGCGTACTTAAAATATCTTTACAAATTAAGAGATCACAACTGAGATACTTAACTTTTTTGTAATTAAACTAAAATTAATAAAACGAAACGCTAAGTAAAAATAAATTATTAAAAAAACCCGCTCATCATGAATTTTAAGCAATTTTTTAACTGAACTGTTCTGTGTTTTGGAAAACATGAGAGGAAAAAGGAAAATCTTAACACATGCTTCAGCTGTAAAATCGCAAGGTGCCTATGAGACTGTCTGTCGTGTGTAGGTGTCAGTGCTGCATGTAGAGAAGGTATGAGTGCGTGTGTGTATCTATCATATAACTTATTGGTTGCATTAATTTTCTTTAAATACTACTTCTTTATTAACCGCTAAATAGATATAGATGTTTTCAAAGGTTTTTCGTTTCTGTTGTCTTGGAAAATTTAAATCTATTTGTTGTATTGAAAGATTGATAGAAAAATGTACCAGAGTAGTACAATGATAACTGTTAAGTAGACTAAAACGCCATAATACTTGCTTTACTTAGTTCCAGCAGAGTAGCTACATTCTATTCTAGAAATATTCTAGAGCATTTGTTTTGACAATTTCTTAACGAATTTGTATTGACGAATTCGTATTTGAGTTTATTGAGTTTATAACAGGAAGCTAACAATGTCATTATCATGTTGCTGATTGCAATGTTTCGTGATTTTTGCCGCTTTTCTACAACCTGAGGCGACGACCAGAAAGAACTTCCATTAGAAATAACATGAATGAATGAATTGTCTATTTCGACATCAGCAACATCAGCGGTCTGTAGCAATGAATTTATCGAATTTCGAACTTGAATTTTAAATACTGACAATAGCAATAAACAAATTAAACCTTCTTGAACGACTGTGACGACTGTTACGAGCTTTGTGCAGCAAAAGCCTTGCAACAAAACGCAATAGAGCTTATAAAAATTATTAAAAATGGCTAAAAAATAAAATCCTATATAATACCATAACACACTCGGAATACTGTTCATGTTACTAGTACCGTTGTCAACGGCAAGAGCTATAACTTTATAACAATATACTATAACAGTGTGCTGCTGCTGTTGCTGTTGCTGTCGTTGATGTCCTGGTTTTTCTTGTTTGTGAATTAGATTCTTTATATAATACTCTACGCGCGATCGACGGATGAATGGTTTACTTTGCGTATATTGTACCATGACGTTCTTTAGCAGTGTCAACACTAACTTCGCCATTTCACTCAATCTCTTGCCTAAACTACTGCTTACAATAATCAAAATAATGCATAAGTTCTCGATTACGTGATTGCTTTTTCCAAGTCTCTCTCTATTTCCATTATTATCGTTGCTGTTGCTGTTGTTGTTGTTTTTGATGATGTGTTTAACAGTGATGCAGATTTTATTGACTTGTTGCATTTTAAGTAGTCATTCCGGAAGCGCAAATTCATCCTGTTCGATTGGTTTCTTCAGCCAGTTACCGAGATCTTCACGCCGAAATGCGGCGAAAAGTTCACGTTTAGCAATCTACACACACCATGAGAAGCAGAATAGAAATTAAAATCAACATACCAATAACTCATTTCACTCACTTGATAGTCCTTTACTCGTCCCTTTGTCTCGCCGTAGTCTGTCGTCAATTTTCTGGTCTGTATTCCCGGCAAATTCTTCAACAAGTAGCCGTACTTCATGAAGTACATTTGTTTAGTAATTCGCGAGATCTGATTGTTGACCGTTTTGCCCGTCAACGAATTCACTACCTCCACTTCGGTGTCACCGATGGTCCAGTTAATGCCGAAGTTCGGTGCTTTAGCCTGATTGCGCGGCTCTGCGGATGTGACCAGCGCCATACGCGGCTTATTCAGATGATACGGCGGAGGAAGACCTTGTATGGATTTTTCGATGCGTCCGCATACGGCGCGATACATGTGCTCCGGATGCAGCAAACTGCCGAGCACAATGGAATGCAAGTAAATCGGTTCGATAATGGAGGCCAGCAGTGAGCCTTGTATGCCAACGATATTCCAGCGGGCAATTTTGTCCGAGCAAGACATGGTGAGCAAGCGCTGGCCCTGCATTTGTTGAAGAGAGTATAAGAAATGGTGGTGGGAGGTATTTTAAAGGAGGTTTTCTTTTTGAAAGCGCTGTAAGTTAACGTTTTCTTAAGATAATTTCAGGTTTGCATTTTTAATGCAATGCATTTATATTAATTAGGAAAGATGCCTGGAATTCAATTGTGCTCCACGCCGTTTTCAAAAACGTAAACGGTTCGATCTTTGAACACAACCGCTTTGTCACTTTATTTGTTTTTGGAAATTACATATATTTCTCACTCACCTGCAATACTCCATCCCAAGTCTGAATGCCGTCACTGCTCTTAACCGGTATGGTACCCTCGCCGGACTCAATTTTGGTGCGAAGCTGTCCACGCGCTTTTCTGTACGTTTTTTATTCATTTTACGATTATATTTTTTGGTATAGAGAAGCGCAAAAGTTCGTTCGACAAGCACGAATTGTGTCGAATAAGTTTACAATTTGTTCACAGGACAAACAATTTTTGTTTTCAGGAGTTTCGAATACGTTTTTATTTTATAATATCGAAGTCGACAGAGAGAAAGAGTTAACGCAGTATTGGCCAACCCACCAGGTTCATGTCGATGTCGATGTAAAGTTATCAAAGTACATAAGAAAGAGATTCGTAAACAAAAAAGAAAACAGTTTTTGTGCGTTGTTTAAAAGAATAAGCATGAAGAAATCAAAATTGAACAGAACAAGAAATAATTGTAAAATTTTGGGAGAAAAGAAAGAGAAGAAAAGTCCATGTTTAAATGGAATTGTTTTTTTTTTTTCTTTTTTAGTTAAAAGTTATATTTTAGTTTTTCTCGTATGTTAAATAAAATACCATAAATGAAGTGTTCCAAAGACTTTAAAAATATTCCGCCATTACTTTGCAATCTGGCAACACTGTTTAACGCTTTGCATGAACAGTTCCAATCAACAGTGTTGCAAAATTGCCGGCAAATATTTTTAAATTTGTAAATTCTTTTTTTTTTAGTTTTTAAATATTTATTCGTTGCATTTAGTTGATGTAGGAATGAATAGTATATTTTTTGTGTTTTTTATATGCGTTCAACAAACATGTGGCATATTTATTCAATCAAAAAGGGCGAAATATATTCCAAGTGGGCGTGACCAGACTAACCTATATAAAATTTGAGTTCTATAAAAGTTTTTCCAGCAACTTTTTCAATTGTTTCATGACATTCATGACGTGTGTGTAAGTGTGTATAGTTCGCTCATTTTAGTTTTGTATCGAATCGAACAATGGCTATCTTCGTAATTACAAGTCTATTGTGTAGAAACATCAGAGTGGAGGATATAGTTGAGATTCGAACAACGTCCACTCAGAATATAATTGGCCGCTTGTATTCTCCATCAAATAAATTCATAAATAATAGAGTGAAAAATTGTAATTCTTCTAACTAGCTTTACGTTTGTTTTACCAACCTATTTGGATGTTTGTCAACACCAGTGTCATTTTCGTGAGGACTAAAAATCCGTGCATCACCACAAGGCGCTGTATTGATGTACAAATGGAAATGAACACCGGATTTTAGTTTGTACGGGTATTGCCCATTGTCTTGACTCCTCACGAAAATCGACTGATTTGCTGTTGCTAAAATAAAAGTTAATTTCATATATAAATACAAACGATCGCTTAAGAAATTAATAAAATAAATTTTCTTATCGTATATTCAGTTCTTTTTTACATTCTCAATGCCTGTTTCTAGAAAAAGATAAGTTCAAGAAGAGATTATTTCTATTAAGTATTTCTATTAAGGGTAGAAGAGCAAACAAACGGTAAGTTTTCGATGACAAATTAAAATAAAAAAACTATTTGTTATATGTATTTCGAAGCTGATCCCAAGAACAAGCTGATTTCAAAATGAATTTGAAAACCGCCAAATGCCAATAGTATTATACTAATTGGACTCAGTTCTGCAGAAGCAGAGATCCACAATCCAATCCACACTGTAGAAAAATCTGAGCTGATGTCATTTTTCGACTGCTTTTAGCCTATACTTCATTTTGCTTTTTCATTTTCAATTGCTATCTGCTTGTAAATGTATGTAGAGATCAATTGGTCTGCTTTGCAAAATGAAGAATGAAATAAAATCAGTCAAAAAATGACATTAGCTTAGATTTTTCTACAATGTAGATTGGGCGCTTTTGAAAAACTGGCTCCAATTGGAGGTTCTTCCCTAAAGAAAGGAGCTCGAATAATTGTTATAATAAATAAAGTTTTAAAGATAAATGAAAAGGGAGAGAAACGGATTGAAAACTTTTTATTAAGGGATAGAGAGAAAGAGAGAGAGAGAGTGAAAAAACTATCGTATATCCTTCTAAATGCCAAACAATTTGAAAAATTTAGAAATAGGAGATCAAGAAAGATAGTATAACGACAAAAAATAAAACGAAATAAGCAAAGTTGAAAATCAATTTGCAGAGGCAAAATTTTAACACAAACTAAAACGCAAAAATATATAAAAATAAACTCAAAGTAGACCAGAAATTTAACAGTAACTGTAGTTTAATACATTCTGAAATTCCAGCAAAAAGCGCAGGAAAATTACTTCATCATTCAAAGCTACAAGTACAATTTAATTAACATAAAATCTCAAATCAAATCAAATGACCAGAACAAGAAGTTATATTGTGTAACTAAGAGAACGTAACGTAAGAGAAATGCTTTAGGTTTCTTTTCTTTCGCAAAGATTCAATACATACAAACAATTAACCTAAAATTACTTTTTCGTTAGGAATTCGAATGCAACATCCGTGACTTACCCTGACTGCACTGCAGCTCCAGCTGAGCATATAGATATTTGACAAGACAGCGACGAGAAACGATTTCCGCATGAGAATCGTTAAGTACAGCGCCATTGACGCTCATGTGCTCGCCGCTGACGCATTTGGTGCCAGTAGAGACCGATATGACCTGAGGATGCAGAGAAATAAACAAAGGAAGACACAGGAACACCATTGATAGGTATAAAAAGTACAATAAGTTGAGTCGAAACGACCAGAGAAACGCTAATATACTAAATTAGCTGTTATTTTTTACTCTTCTGATACACATTCAAAACGCATCACTGATGTTATACACACACAAATACACATACAGACACACAAATATTTTCATTCTCATCCACTTTTTATACTGATCGTCCATTATATTCTGCAAGCTGCACGATCTCATACAAAAAATTTAAAACTTAATTTCAACCTCAAAGTTTGGCTGAGCTTACTTTCGCTTCGCTAAAATTCATATTATCCGTCATGACGATGCCCGCCAACACTTTGCGCCGCGAGTACGATTCCTGACCTTTGATCACTTCCATAAATTTCTCCAGCACCAAACGTCCAATGGTGTCAGCATGAATCTGAGGCAACTCCATGGAGGACGTCTTATCGTCGATTGGCAGCGGGGAGTTCTTTTGCGGATGCATCATCGGACTGTACGAGATGTTGCACAAGGAGGCCAGGGCTGCTTTTGCGGCAGCGTTTTTGGCCAATTTCTTTGAAGGACCTTATGAGATAGATATGAAGGAAAATTGTGGAGAGGTAAGGATAGAAAAGCTACATATATAGATATTTTTTAAAAATCTAAAAAAGGAAATGCAATATTTATGTATGTAAATTTATGTAAATAAATGAACTAAGTTACGATAATATAAGAAAAATTCTGCGAGTTGATATTTTAATTGAATAATTCTTGTAAGCCAAAACTATTATAACCCAGATTATAGTGTATAACTGCAAATTAAAAGAGTAAACTTGAAATTACCAGTTCCATCGAATTTGCTGCTGTTCACAGTCACGGTCATTTTGAAACGACAATTATTTTGAGCGCCATCAATTGTAGAGCAATCGAAATGGACGTCGTTGAAGAGCTCATAAAGCAACATAACAGGTCCTTTATCGGGCACCTTTTTTTGTCCATCGACGGTTATAATGCTTTTGTTGCCATCTAAGTCATAAGAATTGAATTATTTTCAATGCTTCGAAAATTCACAATCACAATCGAATTAAATGAATTAGAATATTGGAACAGAAATAGCTCTCTACTAACTGAAAACTGGGAAAACTGGGTAAGGATTAAAAATTTATTAAAATTTTATATTGTACAGTATACTTGGCTGAAGAAGAAGGCTTTGGGTTTAAAGCAGTTAAACAACTTAAACAATTTGGTTTTGAAGATAAATGAAAACAAATTCTAACACTGAAACAAACAAACAACACGATTACCTGATAACACTGGAGTGCGAGGCAATGAAAATATTCAAAAGTAAAAAACTAAAATCAAATAAATATTTAAAGAAAATTCGGTTTATCTGCATGAGAAGATAGAAGAGAATGTATACCAATGCGCAGCTAATTTTTTTAAGGAGATATACTACACTGAAAACCGTTTGGAGAAACCTAAAAGAAATATTTTTTGAAATTATTTATAGCACATAGACCACAGTTTTGACGTTGAGTGTGTCTAATAGTAGCAACCGAAACCGTTGACGTTCTGAGAGTAAAAACTTGTACTATAGTGTTGTTCATGAAGTCAATAAGCTAATGTTAGCCAACTCCGGATTATCCCACGCTTATGATTTTTGCGATTTAACAATACAATAAATATTTCAAAATGTGAAAATTGAGAAAGACTTCAAAGTTATGTACTATAGTGAAATCTTTCAAAATAATTCTGGCTTTTGACAGATTTTAAAAACTTAAAGAAAAAAAGTAGGTGCTCTTTACGTAAAACTTAAACGTAAAGAGCACCAAAGATCTCCTATTTCATCTCGTCCCTGCTTTTTTAAGGAAGCATCGCAGAAGTACCACAAAAATGCTGAAACCATTTCAACAAAAACACGAATATAAAAAATAAATAAATAAATAAATAAATAAATTGAAAAAATAATACTTGCTTGTCATGCTTAATAAATCATTCCACATCATATTTGAAAATTTCTTAGCACTCTTAGCATGCTTCACATAATTGGATACAAGCTCAACCAACTCAGCCTTTTCTAGCGTCTGAATGTTCACTCTACCGTTTTCCAAATGTTCGTCGCTGGTGAAATCCAGATTGCAGGAGGGCTTTAAAGGGGTTAACACAGCGCCGTCTTTGAACTGAATGAAGCTGCGCAAAGCGGTGGCAGCTGCTTCGATGCGTGCGATCTTCTTACTACGCCCCTGGCCCATATATTTCTGACCATCCACCTGAAACGACAAAAAAAAGAGAGTGAAAAAAAAAACTCGTGAATTCGGGCGAGAAATCGTAGAAGGATATGAAAAAATTAAGGGCCTTTTTTTGACAAGAGGTAGACATTTTTTTTAAAGAATAAATGCTAACAAAAATCACATTAATGAGGTACTTTTTTAACCTTAGGTTAGGTTAGAATGGCAGCTCTCTTCAAATATCTTCTCTCTCTCTCTCTCTGGCGCCTAAACGGGTCTAAAGAGACCAACTCCATACGATGCCATTTTTGGCTCGATCTAATCTGCACACTGATGAAATCGATAAAAATTAAGCTTCAAAAGGATAAAAAAAAGCTTATGTATCGAAAATTCTGGAAAAAAGATCCAAAGGCAATTATTTTCCAAAAGATACAATACAATATAAATAGAATTTATAATACGAATATGTAATAACAAGAGTTCAATTAGTAAAGGTTGAACTGAGCAAAGCTTAAAAGAGCGACAAACAAGAGCAAACAGAGCGGCTTTAAAATTTAGACCAATAGCGAGTGTTTGTTTGTGGGTTGGTTTACACAATAGTGGGTCATCCCAAAAACACGTGTATGCACAATGTAAATCCGTGTACGTTCACACTCACGACAAGCCAGCCATCATAACGCAATCAAGCTTAACTTCACTTTACTTTGTCGTTGTCGTTGTTTGTGTGACGGATATGCAAAAACAACTTCCGCTTTTGCTTCTTCACATTAGTGCAGCAACTATGCATATGCATTGCACAAGGAAAAAGGGGGCAAAAAACCTTTTTGTTTATTGTTTAAAAGTTTTAACAAAAAATGCTTTTCCTTTTCCCCTCGAAAGCACTTTCTTGACGGTGGCTTTGTATGAGTATTCTTGCTACACACCTTCCCGCACTCGTTTTTGAGCATGTGTTTGCGTTTTGTAAGAAGTTTTGCTGTTTGCATTTGCATTTGTTTGTGTGTGTTGATGTTGTGTCAAAGAATACATGTAGTACTCTGGCAGCAACCAACCTGCAGTCTTCGATTCTGCTCTTCTCTTTCTCTGCTGGTTTAGTTTCGCAGAATAATAAATACGACGTCGTCAGGCCTGGCAAAAAGTAGGCAAGTTCTACGAATTGAATACTTCAGCTCCAAGCACTCACTCACTACACTCAACATAACAATGCTGGCGAGTGTGGTTGTATGCGCGCCTCCACACACACATACATACATACATCTATACATATACATATGTATACTGAAAAGTAACTGCATGTGTTTATGTAGCATCACGATTCCGAGTGGTGTTGAAATAACTGAGTCGAGCTTTCAATTTGTGACATGCCTAAGAGACGTGCTAAATTTATGCCGTGCTGTAATTTTATTTGTTGAAATGATGTTTTTGCAAGTGTTTGAGATTTTGCCCGAAGTGTTGAACACGCTTCGTTGTTGTAACGTACAAGTATAAACAAAATCATACTCGTAACTTGAAATATATGCATGTACATAAAGACCTAGACTTCATCCATTCGCATTGCCACAATTTAATTCAATATCCATGATTGCTTATTGCTTGTTCGTTAAGGAAGGAATCCTGTAAGGATTTCCAATAAGGATTTCAGAAACCGCTTTTGTTATTCTCTAACATTAAGGCTTTTCTTTCTTCTGCTCAATCAAGCTTCGCTAACAATTCACATCAGAATACAATATTATATATGTACATACAAAATGTTAAAATTTCCTTATTTCATTTCTTTATTATTTTTTCTAAAATGAAAATCTCAAAAAAATACAGAAAAGTGTTCTACTGACGTTAGCAAAGTTAAAATATTCATTCCTTGCAAAAAAACTTCTTCCGTACTCGCGGTATCGTACGTACACCATGAATGCATTCGCTCCATTCAAATGGAAAACATAATCATTTCCGAAATATGCTAACTACGAATTTAAACTTTTAACTACGAAAGAGAAAAAGAAGAAGCAAAACTAATTGTAGCGCAATAATTGTGTTCAACGAAGCAAAAAATGGATGAAAATTATAAAGGCCTAAATTGAATTAAAATGCAAAACAAAAAAAATACTTCTATCGCTTAAAATAGTAGACCAAATTATTTTAAGCGGTAGAAGTATTTTTTTTTTTTGCCTTTTAATTTTTTTAACTGTTAACATTGTAACTTAAAACAACCTCGAGAGCTTCGTGATTTCAAAAATTTTGGTTTATTTAAATTTATAAGAGTAAGTTTTTCTCTAATTTTAGGCCAAAACTTTGGTTAGATTTATGCAAAGAATTCTATAAATGCAAGATCCAGTATTCTGAGATTTTTAAAATCTCACTTTCATCTCAAGATTTTATAATCTTAGAGGGCACAGCGTCGTGGTAGCCACATAACCACATCGGTTGAAACCAGGTTTCTAAAGAACCTCATTCTTAAGGTTTAGGCAGATTTTCAACGAGCTTATACAAATTAAAACAGAAAATGTAGTTGGAAAGCGTTTAAAAGTCGGACCGCAGTAAATTCTTATGTACGCTACAACAATTTCTCGAACCTCTCGTAGTTCAAGGATTGTTCGAAACTGCCTGCCGCATCAGCACTCCTGAAATAACCACCATCTATCCTTATTTGCTGACAAATCAATAAATTATTCCGTCTTCGCAGCTGTTTGTCTGTCTGTCTGTCTGTCCATCAATGGGCGGCGCGTGTAGCTTTGCGTGTCAAACGGCAATTTAGCAATTCCAAGTTGTTTGTGGTGCCCCGGTTTGCGGTAACCAGTCGGACAATACACATTACTTTTAAATTTTTTTTTTTTTATATATGTATGTTTTTATATTCATACTTTTACTTTATTTAGTCTACTGAGATTTTGTTAGTGGGTACGTGATTGCTGCGGAAAATAATTTAAAATCTTTATGCCTGAAAATTGAAAAAGTTGCTAAGAGTAAGTTTTAAATAAAACTCATTCTTACACTCGTCGGTTGTATTGTTAACCATTGCATAAAATGAAAAAAAATATTTTACTATAATTTATTGAGCCGCTGACAACGAAATATTGTACAAACAGTATAATAAAGAGATCGACCCGACCGCAAACTGCTCTTCCAGTTAACGGCCTCGCCTCCCTGCATGCACCCTCCAACCCCCACCCATGCTCTTATTTACTCTCCCGTTTTCCATTGCTTTAATTAAATTCGCAAGTGAAAAACCGAGCGCGGACAGGTTTGAGACCATTCATCATTTTTGTGCTCAAACAAAACCGTGTCGTGCACTCAATAAATTATTAAACGGAACACACTACGTGTTTTCTATACAACTGGGGATGCTTCGCCGATATTGACTGGATTTTTTACTTGTACCACTTCATCAATATGCAGAGATAACTGAAGCACAGTCAAAGCGCAGCAATAGCAGCAGCACCAGCAACCACAACAGGAACAGCGACAATGAAAGGATGCCAAAATGAGAATCTGTCGAACAGTGAGCCGCCCGCAATGCGCACGAGCCACTCACTTACCGCACTCGTCCTTTCTTACCAAAGCATATCCCTTTAACAGCTTCACCGTTCAACATTCAACTTGATTTAAAGTAAGATTTTTTTAAAGCCAACGTTAACGCTTAATATGTTTTCACAAGTAGAGGTTAAAACTCGTAGTACATATATCATTTCTGTTCTTTTAATAATAAATTTATTAAAATTAATTATCATATTTATTAAAAAAACCTCTTCTTAGGTCAACCGGAAGCACAGTGCAACACACTGCATTTGTTTTATCGTATATCAGTCAATCAAGTTAACACCTTCCAGTCGTGTTGATTTATTTGATTTAATAATTTAATAAAGTCTCGCTTGTCAGGGATGGTTAGAGGCACCACAAGGGAAAAAGGTAGAGGCAGCGGCACTTTGAATGAAGATGCCATTTACCCAAATTTCATGGAATAACGCATTTGAGAAATCTATCTTTAAAGACTCAATCGCATGATGCCGCAAATCTACAAAACAAATCAAAATATTAACTTACTAAATTGACGCAAAATTAGTACACTAAGCCACGAATGCACACAAATGGATCAAACATTATAATTGTTATTTTTTCCATGTTTTTCTTGCCCTTTTAATGGCTTTTTTATGTAGAAAACATTAGTTTCAACGAATGTGTATTTACGTTCGTAAAAAGGTTGCTTAATTTAAGCGGAAAATGCTCACACTAAAGAAACTGCTGTTAATTGAACCTGCTGTTCATTCTAACAATATTAAACATATAATGTTCAAAACAAGCATTTTTTATAGTGAGGCCACATCAAGTGTGTTTATGCTTGAATCAACCACGAAAGAGCTTCTTTCTTAGCTCAGTGTAAATATGTACATACATATACCGAAACAGACGTGATTACTGATGAATAAAATAAATCAAAGATGTTCCCTCCAAATAGCTCTCAACGTTTTAATTAAAACTGTGTTTTTATATAATGTATGTATTATAATTAATGTTACCATTATTTATATTTCCTGAAAAAATGATTTCTGCATTTTCAAAATAAACGGCTAATTGCATTTAAAACGATATTAGAATTAAATTTACGTTCAAATAATAGTAAATTTCTTTCTGTGCCAATCGCTTAAAATTTGGCCAATTACTATAGAGAGCAGTTATCCTCGGCTTAAGCGCTTTGAAAACCCGTTGCCACGGTCGTATGGCGAAATGGATTTTCTTCTACCCACGCTATTTTCTCTATTACAGTTCTTGTAAATGGTAGCAGAAAACGAACAACAGAAGAATCCTCCACGATGTTCTACGCTTAAATTATGCCAAGAGCATAATAATGTGTACTCAAGTAATTTATAATTCCAATCCAATTTGTTGCAGTTTAAACTAGCTCTAACGAGTATTTAATTATGTACGTGGTTGCGAAAATACGGCCAGAAATATATATGGCAAAAAAGGAAATATAAATAAAGCAGAAGGCAAATAGAAAGCTTTAGGCTCTTATAGTAATGAATGGTTAACTAACGAGAATCCCTAAATTTATCGTTAACGAATCGTAACATACCGTTAGAGAAGACTGCTAAAAGATTATAGAAAAAATTATCTTGAAAACAAAGAGAGTCCTTTGAAGGTATGACCGAAAATCAAGGGGTCATGATTTTTCACCTTGAGTGCTTTCAAAGAGAGCCCTTTGAAGGTATGACCGTTTAGATATCAAATTAGATCACTGAGGTATGTAAAATACAATCAAAAGGCAATAAAATAAAGAAAATAATTATTATAGCAAAAAAAAAAAAATTTTAATCATTTAATTTTTCTCTCCTTCATAGAAGCGTTCCTACCACGTAATAGTATGGAAATGGGGACACCTTAAGCTTAAATGGATATCGATAAAACGTAAGGCCAATTGAAATATGTATGTATATTATGTTTAATAAATTTGACAGAAATGGTAACAACCAAGCCAACACGCTCGCTCGACATGTTCACACAAAGTTGTTCGAAAAGAACATGGACCAAATAAAATCGTATTGTATTATCAGAAAATTGTGTAACATCAGTCAATTGGCTGCCAATCCTCAAAGATTCAAACGAGAAGAAATGTACATAATTTATTGTACCTTATTTGATTTGTAAGAGAAAGAGAGGGAGAGAGAGAGGGAGAAAATAAAAATCACAATAAAGATATAAAAATATTTTCTGTTTGATTTTATTGCTTAATTGGCAGTCTAACCACCCAAACCTTGGAGCTCTTTTGACATCGCATAGTCCTAGATATTATGTCAAGCGTAGTAACAAAAATCATTTAACCTTTTACAACACATTTTCCCCGCCATTTTCTGATCCCTCACTTGACCTTCACGGGTTAAAGAGGAAGATTCACCTGACGAGCATATTTGTTGCCTCATCACGTAGCCAGGTTTGTCATCATGCTTTGTTTGAGAGCTCATTATTAAGCCTCCTTCATTGTTCTTTTCGTTCTATTCCACTTTTTTCCCCCTTCTATCTACTGCTCTCAATTTCTTTCCACAGCTGAATATGATGTCAGAAGTGGGAGTAAGTGCAGCATCGAGATACGATTTGAGCACTGCACTTTCTTACTGTGCTTTAGAGGTTGCAGGATTTTTCGCTTCAGTTGTAAAATGACTGAACAACTGCCGCCACCAACTAACCTACGCCTAACCCATGATGAAAGCTGTATGAGTTCTGACTTCGACATCAACATCAATGGCGTTACAAAAGGTGTCACAATTGTCGTAGTCTCTCTGCTAGCAGAGAGAGTCAAGTGCATTCGGCCTTGAATGAAAGCATAATCGAGTAGGAATGAATGAATGTGGGTTGTAGTAACCACTTGGCAGTCCTTAGTCTCAAATCAACGGGAAGACCGGAAGAATAACTAAGGTAGGGGCAGATCTGTATGTGTGGATTTTCGAATCAGAAAAGAAAATCTAGTCATGAACTTGGTTTAAAAGACATCAGTATAATGATCGTGATGGGAAAATGTAAGTGCAAATATTTGAAACTTTAGGGATGGATGGAAATTATACTATTTTAGATACTTTTAAAAAAATCTAAAACAAGCAATTTCTATTGGATTAAAATATTTATATATGGACTGAAAATAATATAACAACATTATACAACCTAAATGCATTCTAATCTTTTCCTGGTGGCAAAATAAATTATAGGTAAAATCTTCAAGTGGCGTATTAAACGCTACAATCTCATCTCATTACCGACAAACTTAACCTCAAAGCTTCTTTGAGAGCAATATTTAATGCGAACTTAAGGCAAGAAGCAGTACAGCGGGATCACGAAAGGAATTCATCACTTTACGTTAAGAAAATAAGAGGTTAGTAAGCATCTCGATGGACAAAAAATGGGCTTCATGTCTTTCCACTTTGAAAAGATTTTCTTCAAAGCCGTCAGTCACTGACAGAATGGAAACACTTGCCTTTAGTAATTTTAAATAATGTTTAAAATCTTTTACAAAAAAATCAGCGCGCTCTCAAGAAATATATGCCAAAAAAAACACATAAGAAAGAAAGAAAAAGAGGTAAGACATCTCCTCCCGACTGACAACCGGGTCAATTTTTCTTGATGGAATTTATGCATGTACTCTAGAATTCTCGACTCTCTTCTCTTCCATCTCATCTCTTTTCCAACCTAACCAACTCTCTCGGTCGTCAACGAGAAGCCAACGTTTTCTACCTGTCGCTGAGTGGTTGTTTTGAAATCTTTTAATTTTCATTAAAGCATAAACTAAAAACGCGCTCAACTTGATAAAGTAAAAAAAAAAAAAAGAAATTTTTACCCTTTTTACCGACCAAACATACAAAGTGAGAGAAGCAGAAAATCAAGAGAAATACAAGAGAAAATCAAGAAAATAAAAAAACAAAGCTCTTGATGAGGAAAAAGATACGTTGACCTCTTTTTCGCTTTTAAGTGGGTGAAATGGCAAAGGAGACAAATGGATTTGTTAATCCTTTTTTTTTTACTTTTCTTATTTCACTCTCTCTCTCTCTCTCTCTCTCTCTCTCTCTCTCTCTCTCTCTCGGAATCAAGTAGAAATTGGAGTATAATTGAAAAGTCATTAAGAAGAAAACGTTTTTGCCTTTTATCTAACAAAATGGAATGCATTAAATTTGAAGGAAAATTCCTGCAAGAAATAGGAAAATTTAATTTAATTCCTCTATATTTTTTATTAAAAGTTTAAAAAGAAAAAGTTTTAAAAGAAGACTTTTTGAAATTTAAAAAATAATTAAAAGAAAGTTAGCGTAAGCAAGTTGCAGTAAATTTATTCAATCACGTAAAAGGAAAGCAAGAATTATATTTTCCCAGCACTTGCGGATGGATAATCAAGCCCCAACACTGCACAATTTAACTGCAAGCTGTTTGTTCGTACTTCAGTTCTTCCTATGTTGCCAACTGTGGCGGTATTTCTAATTGCGAATGAAGTGAAAGAGAGGAAAAATATATATCGTATATAAATGTATGTGTTAGGTGCCAGTCCGGACTCTAACGAATGGGAGTTTGTATGCACCACCGACATTATAATACATTTTCTCGCCCTCAGTAATTTGAAATAAAAGGAAATTTAAACGCGACCAGCAGCAGCGGTAAGCCCTACCAACGACTGTAATTTGGGTCACAGGATTTTAAATATTTTGAATGCTGGCCAAAATAAGGATATTAACTGGAATTAATTTCGCTTGAAAATTCAGAAAAAATGAACAATGAACTACTGAAATATTCTCTGATTTTGTTTGATCTGAGAGAGGTATTGCTACAGGAAATTGAACGGGCTGCAAGTTAACTCCTAATTACTTGCAGAGAAGAAGGGGACCTAACTGACCTCATTTCGACGACACTTTTCAGTGAAGAAAATGCAGAATAAATTAAGAAAACCAGATTTCTTGCACATAAATCCATTCTACTGTTAAGTCTACAATTGTTGGGAGAATTCTTTAACATCATGTTAGTTACACCTCTGTAAAGAATACGAAGCCTGTGAAGCCTCTGAGTGAAGGGTGCAACATTAATACTGATTGAATAAATTGAATAATTTATTCATTGACGATTTTTTAGCAACGAATTTTGAACATTTAAAAAGTCAAATCTGTTAGAAAACAGCTTTTGCAGCATATAATCAGCTGTAGGTAGTTCCTCAGTATTTGTTTACCTGCTGCTATCAATAAACACACCATCACAATTTTATTATTTTCCATTTTCCTAAATACATTTTAAGCGCAAAAGTTTTATATTTTCCAGCTAAACGCATATGGCACAAATCTTTCTTTTATGACTTAAGTTTGAAACGAAGAGATTTTCAAGTTTGTTGCCATTTCTTTGAATTCAATTATTATACTCGCGTATAGCTCGTAGCTTAAATCTTATAGATTTTTCTTTGTAACAGGAAACTTTTTCATCTGTAGATGGCAATGTGCTCTTTTTTCAATTTTCCATTGGAAAAACAACAAAAATTAACGAACATCAAGAAACAACAAAAAATAGGGCAATTAAGAGTTAGACTATTATAAGACTTGCGTTGACTCAATCGATATTGTGCTGGGTTCAGTTAAGCAATGATCATAAGACTTTCAATCAGAAGAAGAACAACTTTGTTTATTTGTTTGTGGTTTTCCAATATTAACCCATTAACCCATATTTATTAAAATCCATACGTAATGGGTATGTTTCTTAACGCAGATTGACGTACTTCAAGTTGCTTCGAGCTGCTTGAAAGCAAAGAAACAACTTTTCAAGTCGAGAGAGAGAGAGAGAACGAAAGTAAGAAGAACACGCATGAAATCGGTCAAAAAACAGCTCGAACTTTTTCTTCGAGCTAACTTTTGACAGATAAGAAAAAAGAATGACCATCATCAGAAAGCATTTCTGTACTTTTCTGTTCATTTTTCTGTTTTACACAATTTTGACATTATACTTCTCTCTCTCTCTCTCTCTCTCTCTCTCTCTCTCTCACTCTCTCTCTCTCTCACTCTCTCTCTCAATGATATGTATATGTCACTATTCAGTTGAAAAAGCAGGCCGTCAACTGTGATATTTTGAACGGTGGGACTGATTTTCATATTCGCTAATTCAGTTTGTTATGGAAAGCCATTTATTTTCGTTAATCCTATTGTCATCATTTCATTTGTACGTGTCATCATTTCATTTTGACATTTGACGCCTTTGACTTTAACATATAAAAAAACAAGTAAACTTTGGCATTTTTGACAATAACATTTGTGTGATGATTTTTTTTTACCCTAAAATAAATAACGCATATAATTTAACACCCTAAACAGCAATAACAACTTTATCGCAACGACTATATAACAGCTTTTTTAATACGTTACAAGCTGAATAACGAAGCGAATATACTCTTACTCTTCGAGTGTAGAGTATTCAAAGAGAGAAGGCGACTTCCCCGCCTAACAAATACGCATTCTTCCTACGCTTTCTTACAGCTTTCTTCTTCCATTGTATGGACTTTCTCTCCAAGAGCTCTGAAATTGTCGTTAACGGTATCTATTGTATATATTTTCTGTTTTGTATGCTATCGTTATTGCTGTTGTTGGTCTTCTTTGGTTTTGTAGGCTATTGAAAGGTATTTCATGCAAAGGCATGTATTTGTGTGTGTGTGTGTGCTTCTTTGCATCATCAAATCTTAAATAGCTACAGATAGGTAAAAATCCTTCATGCAGCCTTGATTTGAAAGCAGCATCGTGCAGCTCGTGCAATTGCCAGCCAGCCAGCATTATGAGCTGTTGTGCAATATCAATTAAAAATGGCAGAAGTGAGGGCAGAACTGAGTCGAGTAGAGAATGAAAAATATGTTTGTTTATATGTATGTATGTATGTACATATTCGTAAAGCAAACATTCATACTCGTGCATGCACGCATGAAAGCAATCTTTGATTTCATATAACGATAAAAGTTGCGGAGAGTAAGAGAAGAAGAGTTCAGTGATGTACATAGGAAGCAGAAGAAGAGTAAGGACATTCTCATTCTCCTGTGCTAAGTATTATGGAAAAGTATTACAGCTCAGACTATTTAATATTTCAATAATTATTTAGAGCAAAGGTTTAATTTTTCGCGCTCAATCGTTTACGACTATTTAATATAATTTTTTGATTATTTAATTTAAAATTTTTCCTTTTTAACAAATATGTATTATCAATCAATTGCTCATAGACGCGACGACGTAAGATAACTGACGCATAGCCGCGCACTCGCCGCCAATACCACAAAATCAATGATGGAAACTATATTGAATAAAATAATAAATAAAAATCGAAGTCGGCGGCAGCTGCTGCAAATATTTCAAAACAGACCAGCAATATATTTTGATAAGCATCTGCTTTCTATTTTAATTTTATTTTTCATAAAATCTTTGCTAATCCATTGCGGCTGATTGAGTTCATGATTTTCTAAACATACAAAATTTTGGGAAGGGCAGATCATTATTAATTATTAAGCTGATTTAAAAATAAATACATATTGCGGATGATTAATGTATATGCGAAAAATGTGCACTTTGCAAATGGAACATATCATAGTTTAAACGTCCAAAATCAACTCGAAAGTATTTTTTGTAAAGGTACAGAAAACATAAAATCAATTTAATTGCATTTTTAATTGTCAAGATTAGCGGCGGTGAGACGAGTAGAAAGAGTATTTTATTTCCGGCTGTTTCAATTTTCCTTTATTAAATAATAATGGACTATGATTACATTCGTTTTTATTAGAATTAAAATCGTCGTATTTTTTCACTACTCTTTTCACTTTGCTTTGGTTTGGTAGCAAAATCGAACATGAAATCGTTAAAAATTGTCGCAAATAAATCGTAATCAAAACTGAATGAGAAGAGAATACAGGAAATTAAAAGGAAAGAGAAGCTTTTAGGAAAATAAGCGAAAAATCAAAATAATTGGTCATAGCAATAGGCAGGCAGATCGGACTCCTGTAAATGGTAGAACAAATATTTGGTAGAAAACAAATATTTGAAAAATGTAAGAAAGAAAGAGTTCAGTAAAATAAAAACTGTTCCATATTTCGGAATGTGTTCAACGAAAAACATTGTTGCTTTTTGTTCTTTTGATTCATATTCTACGAGCACAACATATGTATGTACGTATGTATGTCTGATTTTCCTGTTTGTTTTTTTGTGTAGAAAAAATTTAGCAACTTGCGGAATTGCTCTCCTTCTTCTCCTTTTTTATAAAAAATTATACCAATGACAACACTATCAAAAAACCACAAAACTATTTAGAGCACAAAAAAGACACATACACCGAACTACTCTCTCTTCCACCAAACAGTATCTCTTCTTTTCAAATTTGTATTGAATAAATATGAAGAGAGGAAGGAGTTGAGTAACATTGCCTACAGGGAAAAACAACAAACAAAAAGTTCTGAGTTTATTTGTGTTGGTTTCATTTGGATTGTGTGATTGTAAGTTGTTTTCTTAGAACTACAGTTTCGCCTAAAAGCAGAATACATATTTTTGCCTAGGTAGACAATTTTTTTGGAACCGCCTACTACTACCTTCTATGTCAGTGATGACGAACCTTTTTTCCGTGTGGGTCAATATTATATAATTTTATTTTTAAATTTTACAGCGTGGTTTAAAGTTATATTAATTTTATATTTTATTTCTATAAATCTTATTAAATTTGATTTATTGCAAAATAAGTTGCATTGTATTTTCTAGATGTTTAACCAGCCTATTAAGAGAATAAAAGAGATTCAGCCTATTCAGAGAATAAAAATGTTTTGGGAAATGGTTAAAATATAGCAAGGGCCATATAAAAATGTGGCGTAGGTCAGTCTGTAACGCGCGGGTCATAGGCTAGCGAGTCACTGCTCTATGTTCTACGAGTGTTTTATGTTTCCAGAACAATTGTCAATAATTGTCAGTAATTGGTTTTAATTATTTTACGATTGAAAAAATTAAACTTTTGGTGAACAAAAATGTGTTTTTCAATCAAAAGCTAATTAAAATAAAAATAAAAAATATACATATGTACATATTTGCAAACGTAGGATCAAAACAAATCTGTAATAAGCAGATTAAAAGTTGTAATAAATCACATGAATTACTTAAAATATTTCAACGCATTTTTCAAAAAGAGTGCAAAATTTCATATTGTATATACATATATAACGTAAAAAGCTACTATACACTCTCATGAAATATCTTGAAATGTCTTTCAATTATTACTTCTTATTACTTTTCTGATACGAGTATACACATCGTATTTTCACACACCAGACATAAAAATAATGAATATTTTACAAATCCAACATAAAAAAACAACTTTAGCAACAGAGTAAATTGTTTGCAAAAAGTGCCATCGTTTTAACAACACTCTTAAACTGGAAATTGTCTCTGGAAATGCTTCCCTCTCACACTCTTAAACTGAAAATGGTCTTCGTCCTTTTAACAAAAAACAAAAAAAAGAATTCCTTTAACGATTTAATTGTAATTTCCAGAGAGAGAGAGAGAGAGAGAGGGAGAAAGAGAGAGAGAAGCAATAAAAAAGAAATAATTTTAAAGTTTCATCAGAAGAGGATCAAATACGGCAACGGCACTTCAGTCTTTTTTATCTTCTTTTCTTGCATACAATAAAAAATATCAATTCGAAGAGAAAATTATATGGAAATATAACAAATTACCGTTTTAACATTAAGATAATAACACTAAGATAAATACACTTACCTCCACTGAGATGGTAAACAATGGTGCATGCACCGGTCCAGTTTGCGATTCTAGCTTATAGACCAGACCATGACGCAGCTCATTCAACATAGCGACGGTATTCTTTGGCTGAGGAACGCGTTCCTTGCTGGTGCGTGGCTTCTTTTTGGGATGAGCTGATTATTCGAATATCGCGTCGCATGAATACATATAGAAAGGAATGGATGGACGGACGGAAAAATGCATGAGAATAAGAAACGACTACGGATGGATGTACGAGTAAGTAAGTTGAGCTCACCTGAAAATTTGGAGCCTTCATAACGACGCTTCGATGGCGATTTGCGACTATAACCGTTCATGTTGTCCACTGTCGGTACAAACAGAGGCTATAAAATACAAGAGAATTTCAGAATAATAAATAAGTTAGTACGTACTACGTAGGTAGGTATGTATGTATGTACGAGTACTTAAGAGTGTCTTAAGTTATGAAAGCTATACATTGTTTTTAAGTGATACGATTAGAAATAGTAGGAAGCAGTTATATTTTATAATACGAGTATGCACATTCAAACAGTTCATTTCATAGAGTGCTTAATTTACACCAACACCAACAAACATGACAACACAGTGTCTGCATGTAGTACACACATGCATGCAAGCATAGGATATACTGCAGCAACGACAGTAGCTGCACAACGACATAATCAGACACTTAAGAGCGGAAGGAAGCTCAGCAAAGGATAGCAAGAACGACACAGAGCAGAGCCTGCGGCGGCCTAACAAACTATGTATAAAGAACAGGCGCTTCAGAACTGAATAAATTGAATTCAAAATCATTCTTTTTATTCATTTAGCAAAACAAGTATGTACTCGTACTTGCTGATTTGTTAGCGAGTTTCAATTTTATTCAAATTCTTTTGAAACATGAAGATTTAAAAAAATTTAAAATTATTAATTCTCTTGAAATTCTACGGTGTTTTTTTTTTTTTGCTTTGCTGTTTTTCTTTATTTAGTAAAAAAATAAAAAAAAATATTTGCTGCAGTTAGCATTGTACCCCTAAAATTCTAGTAGAATAGTAATAAAATTGTAAATTATACTAGATTGACATTATACAGAATTCTACAGAATTGACATTTTGCAAGGACGGACCTTGCAATAACTATCATTTCCTAGAAAGAATGCGGCTACTGCACTGACCTCTTTATAGTGAGTGATAAGATAAGACACTCCCACTAGTATTTTACTACAATGTTTTTCATTTCGACCATTATTTGTCTTTAGAGTACCACCTTCGTGGTAACTGAGCAGTCGTTAACTGATGCATGGCAGATGGCAAATAACGGCAGTGGCAGCCTCGTCCAAGTTCTCACTGTGGCGTCGTTAGTGCTGAGAATGTTTATTAAAGCAGCCATAAATTGTTCGAGTACGAGTAAAATAGTTATCACAGTAAAATAATTGTTGTATAAGAATAAAAAGTAAGCACAGTAAAGTAATACTTGTCTAAGAGAAATAAACAATATTAAAAATTTTATTAATATTTTACTAACGATAATCGTTATAAGTAACGATATCGTTATTAGTAACGATATCCGTATTTAAAATTATTTTTTATTTGTTTAAAATAGAAAAAAATCCCTTTCCATTTTAGTAAGTATACAACACACAACATTGATTAGAGTTGTTTACATTATTTAAAAATTTCTTTAGTAATGAAGTGTATTCTTTATTGCCTTTAAAGTGCGCGCACACACACACACACTTAAAATCAATAACCAACCAATTAAACAGAAGTATGCATATGCTATAAATTATAAAGAAATTGTCATTTAAAATGTTTAAAAAAAAATTAACTAAGATTTTGTTTTAATCAACTCATCATTAACCGAAATTATGAATTAATTTCTGTGTAAATTTTTTATAGAAACAATTTGCAAAATTTCCTGTGGTTTTTGGTGGAGAAAAATAATCAGATTTTCCCCCGAATTTAAGTACTCTACTACTTCTACTCTTTCTATACACAATATTTTTCCAGAATTTTTTTATTACATGTTTATTGCTTAATTTGAGGCGGTTTTTTGGCAGCGACTCAAAAATATTTAAATATTAATATGAGGCATGCAACAACGCTTTCAGAGCATAAACGATGAGCATCGCCGAAAGATTGAGATTAGACAAATTGTGGATTAAAAAAAAACAATATTTAAAACCAAAAAAGGAAAAAAGTTACAATGATTGTTGTTATTTGGAAATTTTTGTGTTCATCTTGGTAACAAACAGTTGCCAGTTGACTTTAATGCTGTCAACTTTAATAAATCAATCAATGACAGCCTGCAAAAACTGGGTTCTTCTGGATTTTTTGAGAAGACACGAAAGGCGGATGGCCCTTAACACTAATCTAGACATCGATAAACTAACTAATGTTCTTTAAAATTTGATAAAATTTTTTAAAAATTTACAATAGTTAAAAAATTAGGAAATTATACCTTTCTTAAGCGCTGCTGCTGCTGGTTACTCTAGCGAAGAGAGGTTATAGAGCTACCCGCAATAATGACTGCAATGCGCAAAAACCATGTATTGTCATGCGCGCAATACAAATGAACTTGTGTTCTCACACACACACATACTAATGCTTAAGCTTTCGTCTACAATTTAAACCAACTAAGAAAATCGCAAAAAGCATATTTTGAGCCTTCAAGTTTTAATTTGTAGAATAAAAATACTATTAATATCTAACTGGAAAGAATATTATCTATTGTGGTTTAGGAGATAAGCGAGATTTCGCTTTAAAGAATCCGATGATCAGCGGTTTTCCTATTGAAATCTTTAAATACTATTTTCAAACCTTTAAAAGTATTTATAAAGGTAATAAAAATAAAGCTAAAATACCTTTAATACTTTTTAATTTTTAATAAAAATTAATTAATAAAATAATAAAAATTATTATATCGTAGATACTATTTAAAAATCCTCGTATTTCAACAGTGAAATTTTTTAAATATTTTAAAGTTTTTTTGATATTCACAAAACTAAAAAAAACCGGTACGATTGCAATCAAGTATAGACAATGCCGAAATGACGATATAAGGAAAGAAACGTACCTACATTAATTATGCTTTTTTCAAGTCCAATGAGTTTTTAAATAAGGAATGGTTTATGGAATGGCGACATTAAGAAAGAGCGGTATGTTTTGGAAATTTATTTAGCTATAATTTTCAATGACAGTTTCTGTAAAGCAAAGTAAAGTAATGTTTTTCTGTAGTACCTTTCTAAATCTTCTGTGAAAAATCGTACGTCGATTCTTTGAACTTAATAAACGGCATGGATAAGATGAATTTCGTAAGTAGTAAAGCCCGGAATACATTCTTGAAGACAGCTATTGTGCTTTATTAAAAAGCTAAGGTTTATTACAATTAACTGTCAAACAATAAAACACTCTGTGAACACTCTCTCGAAATTCAAATGTGGAGGAACTGAATGCACCGATTTGAAAATGTATGAAAAAGAATATTCTTTCACGTTTGCAAACCCGTAAAAAATTTTGAAATTTTTTTAAACCGACTCTTTGAACCGATTTCTTTAAATACTCGTCGTACGTCGAGCTCCACAGCGATGAAAAATCAAACTGAACGGATCGGTTCGGCAAAGCAAAAACAGTGAATGCTTTAATAGAATTAAAAGAAATCGCAAACATTATGAATTTGCCAAAAATAAGAACAAATAAAGCATTACAAGTGGGCACCTTTTTCGAGTATGAAAGAAGGAACGTCATACAAATTTTCTATTAATTTAATGAGGAAAGCAAGAAATTAGGCGTTCGTCGTTTATATGAAATATTGCCCTACAGACGGTGAAGGAAGATTTTTAGCAGCAGCAACAACAACAACAACAACAACTGCAACGTGTAAAACACACATACATACATATACTCGTACAACAACCATGCATGCAGTCCATGCCGAAACGATAGCGTTCGCATCATCAAAATTCAAAATATTGGCGAGAGATATAACCGTATGATAAACTATCCCTTCGTCAGCAATAATTATGCGAACATGAACAGAAGACATTTAAAAACACATACTCATATTCATACAACATTCGATAAACTCTGAAAGTACAACAAGTGCATGAAGGTGCTTGATAAAAGGAATGCAGAGAAGAGAGCAGTCGCCTGAAGAACATTGCACCGAAGTTTTCTCTAAGCCGGCGGTCAGTCACAACGTCATTAATCAAATGAATTCCGTTGATTCGAACGGCGAGCAGAGAGACATTCAAGTAAACATCGGCAAAGATCAGCAGAGAATTATATATAGTAGAAGTCAACCAACTATACAACAGCAACAACAACAGCAACAACAATAACAACAACAACAGCACAGCAGCACATGCAGCGAGGTGAGAATAACAAATTAACGAAATCAAATTGACGCGACGGTGCAGTTGTCGTGCACATTTCAGAGCATCAATAAAATAAAAAGAAATAAACACAAAAATGTAGAAGGATAATTTTTGTAAATTAAAAAACCCGTTATTTTTGATAGAGAAAGGAAGTTAAATTACACACGTTTAAATTTACACACACGTCAACTTTAAGCCGTCAACTTACACACGTCAAATTTAAGTGATTGCATTTTGACACTGATATAACGCGCGATCAGGAGTTTCCAAAATCTTTTTTTCAGTTTCTGTCGTAACTATCAAAATAAATACCATTACAATGTCGTTTTTATTAAATCTACAAGTCTTTTTTTGCATTACAATTAAACAGTGTTAAGAAATAAATAAATGACGTGAATAATTAACACTCGCAGTGTCTAAACTACTTTGAAAACTATTTAGACCTCTCAACAACTCAACAGTAAGAAGTTTTTGCAATAAAAAGTCACGTGAACACAGCCTATTTTTTAATTAATGGAACAAACCACAAAGCAGAACGAAACATAAATTGAGTAATGCTTGAATAATTTGTCCGTCGATTAAATAAAATAGAATAATTAAAATGAAGTGGCATGAAGCAGTAGGTAAAACAAAAAAACAAAAACGGGGGATAGTGCACACACCCGGAGAACAACAACCAAAGGATATTTAATAAAAAAATTTAATTCATAGAATCATATTAATCTTTTTAAAGAAAAACCCTGAAAATATACGACAATATGTAAGAAACGCACAAAAAAATTGGAAGAAGACCATGAAGGCTTCTGTTTTAATATCGATTAACATGTCCACACCCATACACACATCTCCTCTTAGAATTGTATGTCGTCTTCCTTAAGTATTCGCATTTAAAATATATATTTATAAAATTACTGGTAAGAGTAAATTGCTTAAATTCAGGTCAAAAGCGTGGCTATTACAACAGAAGATGCTGCTTCTGTGCATCGTATCACTCCCTTCGAATTTTACTTATCAACAATTTTGCGCTCATTTATTTTTAAAGAGCTGCTCTGCAAACTGCAAAATTAGGGCAAGTCGGCTTGGCTGTGTATCAGGAGTTTGCGATATCCATTGGGATGCAACAGGAAAGCCAAGAGTTCCCAGCAACAAATTACGAGTATAACAGATCCAGATACGAGGACATTGCTGTCGCGATTCAGAAGATTATGGTAATTTCCTGCTGATTATGACGCAGATGAGTGACTGCATGAGTAGAGTACTGCATGTATAGAAATTCGAAAATGTCTTGCAGGTTAACATAACCGTTAGAAGTTTTGAAGAGAGAAGGATTTGCTTTGAAATAAAAATGTCCCATTTTATGAAGCTCCATCCAAAGAATGCATACTTCAAATGCATTACTTCGCCGAAAAAGTCTCCATAGTCCACCATCATTTGAAGGATATCTACATTTTAAGTGATTGATGATGGAGAAAGGAAGGTATTAACGCAACTACTACAGCAGCTGCTGCTGCCGCATCACATGATTTTTTCATCTTCACTTCAGTATTTGCAAAAAATGCTGAATAGAACTGCAACGTTTGCATTTTCAGTTCACGCATTGCTAAACAGACACATCAGCAGCAACAAATGTCTATTGAAAAAAAGAAGAGTAAAAAATAACTGTACTTTATTTCTTTCTTTCTTTCTTTATCATGCAACATTTCTGTCCCATAAAATGTGACCAGAAAGTAATTTTCAATTTTCAAAAAACGTACATACATATGCCGTGTTTTGTTTCAGATACTCTAAAAGATTTCATTCACATGGAATTTAGTCCTAAAGAGTAAAAAAATCAATATCAAAAGTAAAATCTTGTTTTTACACCATGCGCTATGGTTTTTACCTCAGAGAGGTTGGAATTAATATAACTGATTCTTAGCGTTTGGTATTTCTTGTATAGGTAGACATTTTCTGACACGTTTCAAAATGTTAATATAAGTTAAAATTAAAATTTAACTTCTACTGAATTAGGAACCTTTACGTGTATAAGTAAGTTAATTAATAATATATAAAATATAATAAATAATATATAATAAAATTAATAATATGGAGTACAAATAAGTTCTCGCTGTTTCTTCTTTAGATTTTAAATTTTATTTAAAAAAACTGATAAAGAATATCTTACTCCCATCTTTTAGACAATTTTCGCAATGTCTAGTGAATAAGGCGGATGGGATAGAGTTTTTCATTTTAGCCTTTTCAAATAATTTTTTATAACTCTTGCAACATGGGGTCAGACATTGTCATGCTGCAAAATAACTTTTTCGTGTGTGTTGGCGTACTGCGGTCTTTGAACTTGCAATGCTCTACTCAAACGCATTAATTACAGTCTATAGCGATCTCCTGTAATGGTTTAATTGGGATTGAGTAGCTCATAGTACACCACACCTAGCTGATCCCACCAGTTACAGAGCATATGTTACAGAGCAGCATGTATATTCGACTGCTGTTGATGTTGAGACATGACCATGCTTTTCCCATGATTTTTTCCGCTTTGGATTGTCGTAGCGTATCCACTTTTCATCACCAGTCACAACACGATGCAGGAAACACTTTTTTTTTGTCATTCAAACTTGAATGCGAGGGTTTGCAGGTGAAAAAGCGCCGTTCAAAGTCTCTCCGCTTCAATTCGTACGCAATTTCCTTCTTTTTGCATCATTCCGAAGTCTTTTTAAAGTTTTGAAATTATTTGTTGTTCAACTCCCAATGATTCTGCAAGTTCTTCTTGTGTCTGACATAGATCTGCATCAAGTAATGCCCTCAATTCTTTGTCTTCGAATTTGTTTCGTTCGCCGGAACGCTTTTTACCTTCGAGGTCAAAATCTTTTTCTTTAAAGCGTCGAAACAAATCTCTGCACGTTGTTTCTAATAGAGCCATGGTTGGCGTAAGTATGCACAAGCATTCGATGTGCTTTAGCTGCAGATTTGTTTTGGATATAATAAAATTCCCCGCAAAAACGTTTTTGTTGTTACGAAATCCGACATCTTTGTGGCGATGTTAAAAAATGTTCCTTACCTTTTGACATTTGAACACATACTAACCGTTTTGAGGTTCAAGGTGTAGCTTTAAAATAAAATTAGTTACAGTATTGCCAGATGTGTACATAAAAAATTAAAATTTTAATAAAAAATACAATTTAATTTGAAAATTTTCAAACGAAATTTAAAATCAAACAAAAATTGTGCTTAAAAGTTAAACCAAAATGAAATCAAAAATTAAACCTGAAGTATTAAAGCATTATTATTCAGTATTATTTTTCACAAGAGCTTCTGAATTAGTCAAATACTCTATCAATATTATTAAATAAAACATAAAAAACCTTCTTGAGCGACCATCTTAACCGTCATATAATTAAAAATAATTGGCTAAAAGCTCTCACTCAGTTGTACGAGTTATATTTTGTTGCTCTCATGCAATTTGTGTCCGTCAATTAATGAAATATGCGGTGTCGCTACTAAACGCTTTAAACACGCAACACTTGTTCTAATTAATTCTGTCTCATTAATTGTATTATTTTGTGATAATTAGAGGCATATGGTTTGCATAGATTTCTGCTTAATTTGTTTATGGTTACTAAATGTTTGTGTTTTACCAACTCAAGAATTTCATGAATGAAAAGTGACGGTGCATAGAAATAATACGCATATAATAATAATAATTTTATTAAAAAAATAATATACTTTTAGGGACGTTAGGAATTGGTGGATTTATGTTGAAGCAAGTTAGCAACTTAAATAACTTCTAAGATTGTCTTTTACAGACTATTATAAAAAAGTTAATAAAGCTAACATACAGAGAGAGAATTTATATAATGACACTTAAAAAAAGTGCAGAAATACCAGAGAGAACAAACTTCTTTTTGTTTCTAAACTCTGGTAATGTAGTATCTAAAGTTGTTGTAGTTAGATTGTTGTAATTATTTAAGCTTTCTGTTTCTTTTTTTTATTGTTATTCTTTTGTTATTGCTACTGCTGCACCAACACAAATAGACTAAAACTCATGGCAGTACATAGCAGTACTTATTTGCTACTGCGCGCGGCCGTTCTGTTGTTGTTGTTGCCGCCGCTATTATTTGCTATGTTGCATCCATGCCTTTGGCACTCTGCCGAAATCAATAATTGTCGGGTGCTGCCGCTTGTTAGAATACCAAGGAGGCGCTTGCACGGCCAAGCAAGACAACAAACACAAAATGGAGCGAGCCACTAACATGAGTAAGAAAAATGCAGAAAATAAAATGACAAACTAGAATAAATAAGACGACTAAATAAGAGCTTTGCTCGCAACTTGTAAAAAAAAGGTACAATGAAAAGGCACCACTCATGCTGCTTCTTCCTCCATTTCAAGTAATTCGAAATAAATCGCCAAGAAATGTTTCTCCTCTTAAGTAATATCGTATTTAATACGTAATACCAAAAATAAAATGCAAAATTATGACGCTTTGTGGAAAAGTTCCGATAAATAAAAAGAGTTGAAGAAGAAACGCTGCCTGAATACTTAAGAAACCGCTAAGTGTTAGAAAAAAACAACAAAAGTCAAAAATAGTTTTAATTTTTGTTTCCTATTTTAGTTTCAGCCTCTTCATATCTTTATATACATATATCGTATATTCTAGAAAACAAGTTCGCTTCCAAAAAACCTTATAATAGCTAATTAAATTTCAGTAACAACTACTTCTCTGTTATAACAACGAACATGACTGCTAGTGGCACAAGTAGGCCTCTGGAGGTCGTATGCAGAAATTCACTCTTAAATTCTTTCATTGCATTCTTTATATAAATATGTACGTAAAAGGATTTCTTGAAGAAATCTTATACCAACAACAAACGCAAAAATAATGACAGCAAGGATAATTTTTCTACCCTTATACGCCCATGGAATGACACAAAGACGACCAAGGTAATCGTTAAGAGTATGGAAAAAATTTGTTGACATACTTTCGGAGGATTTTATTTCATTCGATGGCAAGGACAATAATAGCAATGCTAAATCATAAACCACTTCTGCCAAAACGATGAAACTAAATGAAGTTATGTATGAGGCCTGTATTGAAAAAGGAAGACGTAATGATCTTAATTAAAGGTCAAGCTACAGCTTCAGTCTTTAAAAAGATTGAGGGAAATTTTTGCATGTCACTAAAGAGAAATTTAGTGGTTAAAATATTTTTAAGAAAAAATATACCTAACACATTTTTTGTAGAGGTTTTTGCAAGGACTTTAAAAAGTCCACAATATTATAAATAGATTTAATGGAAAACGCTTATAGAATAAAAACCGAATAAAATAGAATACAATAGAAAAATTGTTTTTACTTTTGATAAAAATAAATAAATACAATACAGAGAAGGCTGCTTTAAAGAGTTTATTTATTTGATTCTTTTAATTAATATTAGAACATCTATAGTTTCTCAATTCATTCCTTACACCGACAGCAAATACTTTATATATGTACGTACCTTCAGCGACATAATGTGAATGTTTAGCTGTGTATTTTTAAGTAACCGTTGCTATCGGTGTTGTTGTCGCCGTGAATTTACACACTTTATTTATAAAACATTTAATTTTGCATAAAATCAATCGTATTTCAGAATGTGTGCTTTTCAACGAATTCTGCTTAAAGTGCATGAACTCAATTAAGTTTCTATTTATAATTATCGAATTAATTTAGATTCACAGATTAGACAGATTAGATTTAGATTTAAGTAATCTTTAATTTATTTTCAATTTCGGTATGCAAAGTATAAATTCATAGATTTTTAAATACTCGATGTTTCTAAATTTTTTATGGATTCCTTTAAACAATTATATAACGCTAACACGGCGTTACATAAATAATGCAAACAATGAACTCTAAAATACTAAAGTTCTTCGCAGCAAATAAAGACCAAAAACAATAAAAATTGATTATTCTTCTTTTTCTCCTTAGGTTTGTCATTACTATATTCGGCACTATTTTATGAATTTACAAAGTATCTACTTGAAGATAATACGATTTTCGTTGGGAAGCAATGGGTTAATTAATGTATTAATTACATCGAAGAATGAACATGCGTTTTCCGATTCCGGATTCTAAAAATAAAAAACTATCTATCTAAATACAACATCGATTTTTTAAACTTATACCTAAAAACATAAAGCAGATTTTAGGCTAAGACATTAAAATTAAAAAGAATTAAAATTTTAAAAAAATAACAACAAATAATGTTAAACGGCAAAGGAGATTTCCTTAATTTTTTTGTTCTACTTACATGCGGCGATAAATTTGTAGCGTTGTTTAACATGATCGATTCAATTTCGATTTCACTTCTACTTAAAATGGTAAAAAAAGCCGAATATGAGTGAAAATGATTTGTCGTAAGTTAAAAATTTGTTCAAAAAAATCCGTTTTTCCAATTGCGTCGTCTTCAGTCGAAATTTCCAATTTTCATTTTAATATTGTGTGTGTTTGATGGCATTTTTAGTCAACGGTTTTGTTACTTAAAGAAAAACCTTTCATTTCTTCAACCGTGAAGTTCGATCCGCACTGGATTGCAGAGCCAAATTGCAGTAGCTAAATGAGAAATTTGAATAGAAATACTATATAAATTAAAATATCGAAAAAGCATTTGCTTCCTTAAATCATCTAATAATAATCAATAACATTTGAAGTTTTACGATACGATACCTAGCGTAGACGGTACGTACAATGAATGGAGTCTGTCGACCGATAATGACAAAGTTTCAGATAAATTAAATTTTTTTAAAAGATTTGATGAGGTTCATCATGATTTTCAAGGTTTAAAAAACTTTAAAGGCCTAGAAAATGTTCTAAATTGCAGAGATGAGGTATCGCAAAATTAATTTTATAAATTTAAGTGTCGAGGGGAAAATAAAATTGATTTTTTAAGGATCACAAAACAAAGAAAATATACAAGGAAGGTTTACACTAGCGTCGATATACCCTCAAGCATATACCCTTAAGTGGGCAAAAGCTAACAACAACAAAACATTTTCTATTTTGCTAAGAGCAACGACCTTTTTTAACCCTTCAGGGTTCATCAAGGCTAATATGTTAAAAACGTGTCCTAGGAAATACAATAATTGACCTCAAGCTTTCAACCCTTGATGCCAATAATACCAAATTAAATTTAATTAAAACGTAATAAATAGTTATAGTTATAGTTAGATCGGATTTTTATAACCCAAAAACCCAGGACTCACTATATAATAATTGTAAAATTTTACAAATTAAAATGACTTTATTAAAAATAACTACAAATTGATTAAAAAATAGATTTAAAAGTGAGTATAGTATACGTACAACCGAACAGTAACTCAAAAGTACAAAAGTATTTTTTATTAATCTCTACTGAGTTTATCCACATAAACCACTGTGGCACCACTGTTTTTGAATGCAGGAAAAACTGAATAATCAATAATGGGATGAGACGGAAATTATGGATTATCCAAGTTGCAATTGAAAGTGGTCCAAGGAATTAGAGATCGATCGAATAGTTGTTCCCTTGATTAAAATACCAAATACAAATTTCCTGACTAAAAGGTAGTAAGATATATTAAGCGGATGTTCCTTATTTTTTACCCGCTCGGTATTCTCTTCCATTCTTTCAGTTTTCTTCAAATTATTGATTTTCGCCTACCTTTTAAAAGCAAAAGACGGCTGCCTGACTTTACACTATATTGATTCCTTTAGTTTATCATCTTTGCTTTTAACGCCATTTTATTAAACAACTATCACTGAATTTGTTTATTTTTCCATGATCCGCATATTTTACTTGTTCTTCAAATCTTATCAATAGAATTCAAAACATAGACGCACCACTGTTAAACACTAGAGAAGTCTTCAAGTCTGCATTAGTTGTATATTTTATTAGGTTTTCACACACTCTCAACTTATTTTTGAAGTATTTTTACTTCACCTTTATTTCTCCATCACTTGTCTTATAATAAATAAAAGATACTAGACAAACAGACGACGACAACAAGCCATCCAACAGCAGCAAATGAGCACACGCGACAGAACAACTAGGACTTTCAGATTTTCTGGTGGTAGTGCAATTCGCAAGCCGTGTTGCCGGCCGATAATTTTTTGTGCAGTGCCAACAAATGACGTGAATTGTAACTTTTTGGAGTGAGTGAATGCAAACTTTTTGTTGTTTATTGACAGTGTATTTAGACAAGTTTACACGACCGGGCATTTGTCTGCGCATGGGAAATTTGCCCGAATAATAAAAAGAATAAGCAGTAAATTGCAAAGGAGAATTTCATAAGAACAAATCTCGTCGGTGAATACCGGGCCAAAATAGGCACATTGAAAGCAAACAGTAACAACTGTATAACCACGGACAAATGCTCGAAAATGTATAGCTTAAACACAGTCAGAACCGCAACTGCGAACTGCAAATGCAGTCAAGCTCTGGCCGTGAAACACAACCATAACGACAACTGCAACAACAAACACACAAGAAGAATAACAAAAACAATAACAACAATACGGAATACGCAAAATGCAGTTGCCAAAATTAGAATTAGCTCGACTGCGAACTGCAAGATTCATAACTGCAAAGGGGAAAACTTCTTTCTCGTTTCCCATAAGGCCCATGTAAATTTTGACAGTTGAAAAATGCAGTTCGCAGTTGCAGTTCTGTGTTTAAGGCATTAGTGATGGCTTTTATATTTAATCCAAATTTGCGTTGAATAAATTGGTCCAAAGTATAAAAAATTTATTTGAGCAACAATCTTATTTTAGCGTTTCATCTTATTACCTTAAACACAGTTAGAGGGACGAAGCACTAAAAACCAAAACAAATGTCAAAATTACATAGGCTCTTATGGGAATGAAGAAAATAATTAATTATCTAAGAACATTGTTCGAAGATATAGAAACAAATATGTTCGGGTTAGCTCTATTTCTAATTTGACACACACAAAGTGCTCTTCTTCTTTTCATTTGTTTACGAACCCGAAATGAAAATTGGCATAAATGACAGCCAATGTGTTAAGTTCGTAAGGATTTATTATGTTTAGTCCGAAAACAAAAAAGATAAAAGATAAAGAAAGACCAATAGGTATAAGGTTTAGGATAAGGATAATACAATATAAAAAGGATAAGGTTTACATAAAAGGGATTTAGATTATTCCAGGATTTCGTTTGCATTTAACTTCAATTTCGGATTTAGATAAATCAAAGATTTCGTTTGTTAAATGCGTTTTAATGGTTTTATTGTTATTTTGCCCATTTCGCAAATTTGAAATAGCTTATATATGCGATTCGTCGCAAAATCTTATCATTTCAATTTAACATTTTGCAACTCTTACCCATCTCTTTCATACTACTGTCAATATTGATTTCTCTTTCAGATAAAAGTGCGATCTGTGGAACGTGTAAACCAGAGAAAAACCAGAAAATTCTCTGGTGTAAACAGCGACAAATTCAATGATTACGTATATGCCTTAATACTGACAGCAAAAAGACATTTATGTACATTGCAGATTAATTTCAATGAACCTGAAATATTTCTATTTAACATCAGAAACATCATTTAAATTATGTAGATATTGGGCTTAAATAATTGGGTAACCCAAAGGGATGAGGGTATATTCACTGTGTTCTTCCGTTTGTAACGCATTGAAGGAGGCGTGGGAGGTATAGAAAAGTATATATGTATATTCTGGCTCAGAATCACCTCCTGATTCGACTTAGACATGTCCGTCCGTCTGTCTGCCCGTCCGTCTGTTGAAATCACGATTACAGGAGAACGAATAGAACGAAAATCATCATGAAATTTGGCACGAATATTCTTTCTTATCCTACGCTGTTTGGTATTGAAAATGGGGCCCAGTGCCACGCCTAACTTTTATAGAAAATATGCACTCATCCGTGCCTTTAGCTCAATTTCTTCGCTTGTAGACCGAATTTTTAAAAACTAATTTAAAGCAATGTTAATGCGATGCTGTTTTTGGACGAAATTGAGCAATTTTGGTACAAATTTCACGGCGACCCGTCTCATGCTAAATTGGTAAAAATCGTATAGCACGAAGCAATCGATATGTTTAGGTCCTCAGCAACTTCTCTAACGGTGATTCGACGATTTGCCAATACTATTTCCCTCACTTCATCAATGTTTTTGTCCGTTGTTGACGTGCTCGAGCGTCCGACACGCTCTTCGTCGTTCACATCTTCTAGGCCTTAATTTTGTTTTTCACACAAAATTTGATATATGTAGATTCTTTGATCCATCTTATGGAATAGGCAAAAATCGAAGACGATTTTTTTTTATACAAAAAACGTCACATTATCGGGAGGATTCTGCTGGTTAATGATAATGATCCCTGCCGCAGCCGAAGCCCTGCAATATGCGGGAAAACCTGCATGTAAAAACTTCACATTACCAAGAGGATTCTACTGATTGAGAGTTATGATCCCAGCCGCGGCGGAAGGCCGCCAATACGCGAAAGAACCCGTATGCAAAAAACTTCACATTACCGAGAGCTTCTCTCCTAAAATCCGGCACCGATATTGATAAAAAAAATATTGCTGAAAAGCTAAGAATCTCGGCTTTTTCAATATTGACATAATTATGTGGGTTAATTATACATTTGCAAAGAAAAAAATTAATGAACAGGAAAAAGATACTAACAATTAAAATTTTACGTTTTCCTTAAAAGTACACGACTTTGGATAAAATGTTATTACGTAAATAAAAAATTTTTTAATATCTTTGCATCGGTACCTACATATATCATCCGAGATATAGACGAGAAAATTTCAAATTTTAAAGGGCTATAACTCGTAAATCCAACGAAAGCGAGTAAAATTGTTGTTGTTGTTGGGGTCAGCGCCAAAAACAAGAACAACCCAAAAAACCAACAAAATTGGAAAGTTTGTGTAACTATAAATCTGTTCCAGATGTTGCATTACAAATTCCATAAGAAAACTTTTTGAGAAAGAAAAGTTTATTTATGAACTACTATGTAGAGTTTTTACATGGCCTGTATTTTTCCCTCTCAGCTCGGCGAACGACCGATGCACACCATCTGGTTTGACATGCCAATACGCCACCTTTCGCGGTAATAAAAAAATAAGAACCTGCTACCATCCCAAATATATTAATTGAGGGGATTAACTAGGCAGCTTTTGCCTTAAAAGTTATTGTCGACATTCCCAAAGAAAAACCGGTTTTTTCCTGTAGACTTTTGTGTTTTATTGATTACACATTTAAAACGAATGTTTTTAATTTCTATTGACGTTTCCATTCTTTCTTAAACGAAAACACTTTGGTTGAATAAACAATAATTAATTCATATTTATGAAAAACTAAGTAAAATGAGTTGTTGGCTCACATTTTTGACGGTTTACAAAATACATAATTTGATATATGATCTGATTTATCATATATGGATCGAAATATTTCGTTAAAAATAAACAAAAGTATGATAATGCGTTGTAAAAACTTAACCAATTATAAATAATTTACCTTTTCAGAAATTAGTTTGTACATTATTTCACATTACTTTTAAATAAGTGTAGATAAAACACTGAACTAATGCGCAATATTTTAATAAATAAGAGCCTAAAAGGTCTGTTTGTTCTGCTATTCAATAATAATTAATAATATTCATAGACATTTGGAGTGTATAAGGGCATACTTTTAAGATACTACTTTTAACCTAAACAGTTAACTTTAGAAATTACGGTTAATATAAAATATGCAAGTTAGAACGTAAGAGAGTATACTTAAAAAAGCATGCAAAATGCCTTTTAAAGAGAGTATCCTTTAGTTCAACAAATTAGATTTATAGAGGAGTCACTGTAGAAGGAAGCAGGGCATTTTACCACTTCGTTCGCCAAGATATTACTATTTCTGTTTTTCAAAATTCAACGACCTCGGCAAAAGGGACAGATTCTTGAGGCATGCATGAGCTTGTTGCACCATATACTGCTGATCCTTTGTTTGACCACAAGCCAGTTTTTCCCATTTAGGATCTAAGTACTGCCCTCGTTGCTTTGGCTGCTGAAGCAGTTTCGCATGCTGGGGACTGTTTTCCTTTTTCGATTCCTCATTCGTGTCCAGTAGTAAATCACTCTCACTGCAAAGCGTATCTTTTATGATACTAGTTGGTGAGAATACAATTGAATCACTGGACGTGAGAAATTTGCTAGGAGTTTCCGTTTCGTATGGTAATGCCTTTTTTTCTAATTTTATTTCCGTTACCGTGGGCATAACGTTCTCTCCCCAACTAGTTATTAATGATTTTCTGGCTTTTTTTGGTGGAGGCAATTGGCTTTCTGTGCCTGTATTAGTTGCGGTTGATGAATCAGCGGAAATATTTTCTTTTTTAATTAATTTATGAGAATTAATGGTGTCATTCAGTTGCTCATCCTGCATTATTTCTACCAAATCTTCAAGGCTGGAAGGACTTGGCGGGACGAAACGCTCCCCCCTACGTTTTTTACCAAGTGCAGCTAACGCATCTTTGAACGGAGTGGGCGTGCGGGGTCCAATAAAACCTGAAAGAAAGAAAGAAAGACAGTCCAGTTGTTACATCAGAGGCATAACTTCCAAACACAGCATTCGTTTTTGCGATTGATACGAATAAAAACTATACTTTTCTGTGGAGTTTCAATTGAAGATGTTTCGTGTTCCTTTTTTATTTCCATGCCGACGCGATTGTACGTTTTGTGAACGGGAGTGCTGGCTCTGAGGTTCATGTCGTCGAAAGTGGTTAAACAAGGCGAATTCAGGAACTGACTCGGTGAAAATGGCAGTAGTTTGAGTGGAGTGTTTACTGGTGAGTCAGGCAGATTTACTTCAGGTTTTTTCTGACCGTTCGCATCGAAGGTGGAAGAAACTTTCCTATCCAATTGTTGTTGTCGCGCCCTTTTCAAAATGTTCGGCGCCCGATTGTGTGGTAAACTATTTATGGCATTTGGTTTCGTTGACGTAGTAGAGGTGGACGATGGTGGTTCAGTGGAGCAATTGCCTGAAGGGTTAGTGTAAGTACTGTTTTGCTGTTGTGTGCGCTGTAGAATCTGCGCTGACAAGCTTAACGACAATCCTCCCAGACTACCAGCTCCACCTGTCTTTATTAATGTCTTCAGGTTAGAACGAGAGCTCTTCAGGTCGGAGCCCTGCCGTAAGTAAATTTTGCTTCTGTCATTATCGTACTTCCGACGCATGGTAGAATTCCAGTGATTTTTTATGGCATTGTCCGTACGACCAGGCAGTAGCTTTGCGATCTTTGCCCATTGATTGCCCCATTCCATGTGAGCTCTGTATATGATACGGTCTTCTTCTTCTGTCCAAGCAGTCTTCTTTATGTTGGGGTTAAGGTGATTATGCCATCTTTCTCGGCATTGTTTTCCAATCCGGCCGTTAAGATATCGTGCTATTAAAGTCCACTTTTTTGGACCGAAGCGACTAACCAATTCCACAACCTTTTCATCTTCTTCACGTGTCCAGGGCCCTTTGATTAGCTCAGGATTAAGAACCTTAGCCCAGCGCTGCTGGACTTGTTGTTCTGAACGGTCTTTAAAATTTGAAGCAAAAAGGTCCCACTGGTCTCCGTGTTGCTCGACTAAACGTTTCAGCAAGTTATCTTCGGACTTTGACCAACGCCTTCCGCAGCCACCAGTGTTTTTGGAACTCACGCTATTGGTATCATCATCACCCAAGCCAGTGTCGGAATACTCCGAGTATTCACCTTCGCCGTCGACCACCGATTCGCCGCTTACACTCTCCAACCTTTCTTTTATCACCACATCTTGATCCGTGTCTCTGACCGAATCCATCTTCAAGTATCCTCACCGCGTTTCCAACGTAAACAGTTGTGGTAAATCTCAACACAGTCGTTGTTTCTACAGAACTGGTGCACCTTCCCTTTACAATAAAAACATCTGCCAAAATACCGCGTATGCTCTTGTTCACTGAAGTGCTCGTATATTTGAAGCAATGAGCTGCAGGTAAAAACCTGACCACAACTGAGGCAAGTTATGCGTTCAGAAGGATGTATATCCTGCCGCAGACGAAAATGTGTTGCATCACTCTCTGTTCTATCCAAGTCGCCTACTTCCTGAACTTTTAAACTACCATTTAAATCCATCAAATATCATGTCGTAACATACAACAAACAGTTACGTTTTCTTCAGGAAAACATCTGCCTATACTTGGCCAATTATTCCAGCAATAACCTCTTCATTAGATTTCAAATTAAACGTTGAGAGCTAACGACGCAGCATTTCACAAATGACAGATGGCAACTGATAAACATGAATTCTAGACCAATAGAATCCGGATTTAGTTGAAAAACATAAATATTTTCTGCACAAATGTATTTTCGGCTTTGGTTTCACTTCTAAATGTACGCCAAGGATAACAAGACTTTAGAAATATTTTTCTATCAGAATAAAAGTTCCAGTAACAGCCACTAAATTGATCAGATCCAATTCAATTCAACGATTTCAAGCAATGGAAAGCCATTTTAAAATTTTTCTTGGGTGTGTTCAAAAAAAGTCTAAATACTGAGTGCTTCAAAATTGAATTAAAACCTAACACTGCACTGTGCTATAATAAAACTTGGTAAATCACATTTTAAGATTTCTAATAACAACATAATAAATAATATGGTTTATAATATTTTCTACAAATATAAATTCAAACTAAAAACTTCGCCTTCTTAACCACTGTTTCTAATCCCTTAGCAAATGGAAATTGAGCTTATAGAAAAAAATTTCCCTTTTTAAATATTTAAAAAATTTTTTTTTCGGCAATTTGTTGATTTTAAAAATTAGAGATATGATAATTTAGAATACATAAGATAGAACACTCCTTCTTTCCTCCTCCTTCTTTAAATAAGAACGTTGCATTCTATTTATTCTAGGACGATGACTATTATTTTGATGACAATTTTGTTAAAAACATATACACCTTACTTTTATAACACGGTTTCCATATAATGCCGATCTAAAATAGTATTCGAATACGTTCGAGTTTTTGCTGTACAATTGTCCGTAGATAATTGATATATTCTTAAATCAAAACCAATTGATGGGTTATTTCAGTGCAAACGGGTTCATGGGAAGGACGTAGCAACGCTCTTTGTAATGGTTTCTTTTCTACTGTCAAACTAAAGCTCTGTTTATGCAACGCTGATGTCTAAAATCCGCAATTTCGCGCGAAAACGATCCCTGATATATATTAATGAGTGCGGCCAGTTTCTTCATCCCGAATTAAATAAATTTTCTGTTTCTACAGAAAAAATCTTTCTTTAAGGAGCGGAGGAATTTGACTAGTGCCAAAGTTCCAGTATTTACTAAGTGAAAATGTCTAATATTGCAGCAAAGAAGGTTTTCATACAAGTCGAAACGGCTGCAGAACAAGAGGTATTTCAGTTTTCAATCCATGTTATCCTTTTAGTCGCACTTTTAGCTGCTATAATAATAGTAAATTATTATTTACTTCAAATGAACCCCAAATTCCAATAGGAACATCTCAAGAATCAAAGAAAAACCCTAAAGATATTGCAGTCGGGTGCGACTGATAAGGAAAATCTTGCCGGACGCCCATATATAGACAAATTGAGTCGCATCAAGGCGTAAGTAGTCCTGTACGTATTTTCTCTGTGACCGAATGCTTTCATTTCAGGACATCATCTGATCACGCATTGGCTCCGACTGAGTACGCTAAAAGAAAGAAGACCGAAACACGGGTTGCGGAAACGCAAACGAGTACAGAGAAGAACAACAAAGAAATCACTGCTAAGGAGCTCACAACCGATGAGGAGCCTGGTGAAGTCTACTGGGAAAAATTAGCAGAAAGACGACGAAAAGCCCTTGAAGAATCACTTCAGGAAAATCAATGCCTTCATGAACGGATTCAAGGCTTGGAGGAAGAGCTAAATACATCCCGTCAAATGCTTGAAGAAGCGCGTAATCTGGTTGAAGTTCTTACGGAGATGCTCAGCGAAAACGAAGCTGAGAGGGAAATTGAGAACGATGAAGTTAACCCTGAAGAAACGAAAGTAAAAGAAGTAAAAGTAAAGGAAGAAGACCAATATGACCCTGACTCTAGCAAGGACTAGGCTTTTAATACACCCTAAACAAAAATCCTGTACCTAAGCTTAATTTTAATATTACATATTATAATGATTTTTGTATTTGCCAAGAATATCACTTAATTTATTTTCCAATTACCCAAGTAATATCAACTCGTTTGCATCAGCATTGAAAGCAATAGCTAAAAAAGTTATGCAAAATTTTGAATAAATGAATGCAAGAGATGTTTTTGAAAAATATATATATATTTTGTAAAAGTAGGTGGCATTATTAAATAGCTATATCTAATATATGTATGTATGACTTTCAAATTGTCTTATTAAAATTCAGACCGTAAATCACGAATTTGGCAGCACCAAACGACTTTCGTTTCCGCTTTTCAGTGGCTTCAAAATTTTGAATTTCGCATAATCGCATATTATGGCAGTAAAAAATTCCTTAAATATACGTATCCTTTTCAAATATACAATATACTCGTATTTTATTTTTTTATAGTATACGTTTTATACATTTTCCTTACAACGTTCGATATACAGCATTTCCTTTTTGCAAACTTTTCGAACAATACGAATGTTTCAATGAGATGCAATCTTCCATCTTAGATGACATGCTGAATACGGATAAATCATTCGTGTTAAGCGCTCCGACAGGCGCCGGAAAGACAGTTGCCTTCGAGCTTGCTGTTGTCCGATTAGTTCTTCAGAAAGGACAAACTGCCGGCGAGAGTCAACAGAAGGCTGTGTATGTGGCTCCTACTAAGGCTCTTTGTTCAGAGAAATATCGGGAGTGGAGTTCGCGTTTTCAGCCACTAGGTGTAAGTTGCATTGAAGTAACCGGCGACTCAGACCTATCAGATTTACGTAACCTCCGCTCGACAAAACTAATTATTACTACGCCTGAGAAGTGGGAAGTGCTCACACGCGCTTCAGGCGAATCCGAACTGATTGCTGATGTCCAACTATTTATGATAGACGAAGTACATCTATTGAACGAAGACGTGCGAGGCCCCGTTTTAGAAGTGATTGTGACTCGTATGAAATTGTCTCGAATTGCAATAGAGGGCATCCGCACGCCAATACGTTTTATACTGGCATCCGCGACTATTCCTAATATTGAAGACTTAATAACTTGGATTGGTGGATCAGAGGAGGTGGCGCACTTGACGTGAGTAATGAGCCTAAACTAAACGATTTTATTCGTAATTTTAATCTATCGAAAGGTACAATGAAATGCAGCGACCTGTTCCGCTTCAAATGCATGTGATAGGGATTAACTCTAAGCTGATTGGATTTAAATTTGATATGAGTTTAAATTATAAGCTTTCGTGGATCATTAACAAATATTCACAAGGAAAAGCAACATTGGTATTTCAATATTTTAATTGCTAAACTTTTAAATCTTCAGTTATCCTGTATCTTTCTTCAATTTTTCCTTTGATAAACCTGGCACTTAATTTCCTAATTAATTAATAATATGTTGTATATTACGAATAAGATATTTTGCAATAGCCGCAAATCTGCAGAAATGGCCGCGACTGTTATCGACGAAGGTAAAGAATTGAATTTGTTAAGTGATGAAAAGCGGGACCAACTTTTGAAAGTCTCACAAAGGTATCTTCATTTCATCATACGTTGATATTACTTCTACAAAATCATATGTCCAATATGTATGATATTTCTCTAATAAATATAAAACATTTTTGCAACGGAAACAGTGTGAGCGATGTGAGACTTTCAAAATTTATAACACATGGCATTGCTTTCCATCATGCGGGACTAGCTGGGAACGACCGAAGTATTGTTGAAGAGGCTTTCCGCAACGGTTGGATTATGGTGTTACTTTGTACCAACACATTAGCCATGGGTGTAAATTTACCAGCACATTTGGTCATTATAAAATCCACTGAAGTAATATACATACATACATATGTATCTTTTAAATTGAAGATTAATTTTCGTTGTAAAAACACAATCATTCGCTTTCGTTCTCTTGCATAAGTCATGCATTTGTGGTTCTCTTAAGGAATATCCGGAAAGTACCATTCTCCAAATGATAGGACGCGCTGGGCGTCCTCGGTATGATTCTATGGGCATTTCAGTGATACTTACGCAAAGCAATAATGTGGTAAGTACAAATAAATGTGCATAATAAATTCTTTTAATGTTACTATTTTATTTAAAAAGACATAGAATAGAATTACTTGAGATTATGGTTATTTACAAAGACTACTTTGAATAATGAAATATTATGTTTTAAATTTTCTATAAAATATGTGTACAAAATATACGAACTCATATAGAAAGTATTTTAAATTGTCCCTTTTGAATTTGGTATACATATTTAATAAATACACTTTCGGGAAATGACAACGAAGAAGTAGAATGAATAATAAAAAATATTGTGTGTTGTTGCTTTAAAAATAATAATTAATCCCAAATCCTGTATCATCACCATGAGTTTACAACTTACGAGGAGATTAGTTAGCCTGGTTAGTTAACCTAACGGGTTGTTAGTGTCGAAGGAGATTTTGGGCACAAATCCATTGTCTCCATCAGCAGTGTAAGCAACTGTCATTAGACGTCCATCAGGTAACCACACGGAGTATTGACCAGATACCTATGATAAAATAACCGAAGTAATATTTGAAATTTAATTTGCTGAATAATGTAAGTGATAAACTCACTTTGCCGGAGGCATCACCAGCTTCATTTTTATTGAAGAACAACTCTTTTTCTGGATCTTTAACTTCATACTGGTATTCATACTGTATGAAAAATAAAACGGAATCAAATATAAAATAATCTAGGTCATTTTAAATTATTTTTAATGTAAACTAGACAGTTTTCGAATAATTCGGTAGTTTTTAAATAACTTTTATGCACTCAGGCACGTTGGGCAAAGTCGTGTTGAGTGCAAGAGTAAAATTTTGGGTGTGAAATTTTAAATAGTAAGCGTGGATGGATTTACATATGGTTTTTGATTTAGAATAAGTGGATGATTATATTCCCGATGGTGTAAAAAAATTTTATGATTGGGGTCTTTTGGGACGGGGGCGGTAACTAGCCCCGCTGTGGACTTGTCCATATGGGCCGTGTGTGATATCAAATTAACAAATTTGCATATTTCTTAGTGCATTTTAGTTAACTGCAGTTTAGTTAACTAAAATTTTTAGTTAATTTTTAGTTAATTTTATTTAAAAAAATTAGATATTAATTTTAGAAGTTTCTTAACATAGAAGTTATTTTATTTTTAATTATAAGATATTGAATACTTTTTGAAAGTTTCAGTTTTATTCGTAATAACCGCAAGTTTTTTTATTCGTAATTTCATTTTCAATTTTCGCATTATTTATCAAATTCAATTCTATATTTGTTAATTACGTAAAGGTTTTTTGTAATGTATGCACATAAATTAAATTTAAATTTGAGCATTTATCACAGTCACAAAAACCATTTTATATTTATGTATTTTTGTTATGGTGCTTGTAAAGAGCTTCTTGCTCAGTTCTTAAAAAAAGTTGTTGGCGAAGATTTTTTAACGGTTCCGAATATCTATCGATGTAATACCACCTCGTTACAACATCTCAATTTATAACTTAATTTTACAATTTTCTTTTCATTGTGGTAACAAACTATGTATTGTATTACCGGCTCAGGTTGTTCCGGCGCTTGTGGTCGCGAATACACCAACACACAAAGGCAAAGTAACGTAAATATTAACTTAAAAATAATAGAAGAAGCCATAATCCGTAAATCCTTTTATATGAATTGATTCTAGCTACACTAAAAACTCAGTTCAGTTTGTTTCGGTGACTCGGTAAATCAACGCGCTGTAATTCGTACTGGCCTAAACGTGAAACCCTGCCAGCCTTTTATACGAGACTTGACTCCGCTTGCATCGGCATCATAGGTCAAAGGTACTCCTAACAGCAGCTACTTCTCAAATGTCTAACTGACTTCTACTTAATATAAATTCGTACATACATAGATATATATATACTATATATTGTATAAATCAGTTAAGAGAGTGTCTGTACGCGAAGATTCTTTACACAGTTTTGCTGCGGCTGCGACAAACGTGAATCTGTCAGCGCCGGAGCTCGTGTTGCCTATCGCTTGCATTATTAACTAAATTCTGCTGTATGTTAAATTTAGCCAATGAACAGTCTCAAGAACAACAGAGCGCCCCCCACCCCCTGCGCAGTTGGAGTGACACTAATATTGACGACGGTGGTATACTAATATAAATGGTTTTTTAGTAGCCTAAAATGCAAATCTTCAAAAATGTTCTCTTACAACGAGAGGTTAGAAATTCTGAAGCTTGCAAAAAGAATATGGAATAATTGTGTACACACATACTCGTGCAGGCGTATGCCTATCCAGATACGTAACTTTAATAGGTGTTAAAATGTTGGACATCAATATTGTTAGGGACCCACTTAACTATACCTCGTGTACCTTTTTATGGCAGTCTGACATTCTTCATAAGTGCAGCAAAATTTCTGATCCGGAGATTCGTCGTTCAAGACTTATGGCTCCCAAATGTCAACCATAAAAATGACATTTATCTGCGCTTAAATACAAGTAAAAAGCATACTTTAGCCGTTTATTTAAGTAGAGTCAGTCTATTTGTTTTTTTTTTTAAACAGTTCTCACAACAACAACAACAACAAGAAGCCGTAAGCTCACCAACCAACTAACCAACCACCTCAACAAAGTAACATTTTTCGCCGGCATTGGTGTCGTCGCTTCTGCTGCAGCTACTTGCAAATGTCTCCTGAGCTGCGCCGAGTGTCATCTCCACAAAATCCGAAGAAGCTAGCTAGCTAGCATTGGCAGCGGTGGCCGCCACTTCATGGCATTGCATTTGCCGCTTGCTCACTTCGTGTCTAGCAGCTTCTTCGTGTTGGCATTTGAAGCGCTTCATTACTAACGTCCGCTATACAAAGGCGTCTTAGCTAACTACTGCCTTAACGATACTTCTGTGTACGAGTATGTACACATGCACGTATATCTCTTAACTTCTGAGTCTGAATGCAAGCGTTCTATGCCCATTTATTTGCACATTTGTTAACGATGCTGGTGCCGACATGCTTTTGCTGACGGTTTCGGCATTTCTCCCCGTTTTCTATGCGATGTCATCCGATGATTTAGTCAACATCACTACGTACGTAACCTTCAAAGTCGTGCTTAGGTGAGGCGCTGCATGCCCCTCCAATCTCAGCGCGCACTGACTGATGCGATGCGATGCGATGAGATGAGATGAGTACGTACTGCGCAGTTGCACCGAAGCAAGGCCTGCGGAGAAGCACTCACTGCTGTTCTTGCATTGCTTTTAGGAATTTATTGTAATTTATTCAAATTGCACCAGTTGGTTTATTCCAACTCAACATTATTGCATTTTAAATAGCTTGCGATAAAGTGTACTCATCTCTTGAAGCTGCAAACAGACAGCCTTCCAAGTCTCAATCTGATTATAGAGGAAAATCTTTTTCTTTGGGAATGTCGTAGAAGATACAGTTCTGGAGATGACGGAATGTTTAAAATTTTAGAAATTATACAGTTTAACCGTTGTATGGTGATGATCACATTCGCTCATAAGCAATTTATACTTACCCAAAAGCTAATCAATGAAAGCAGAATCTATGTGAAATTAAATTTTTTAATTTGGTTTTCCCTTTTTTATATTCTTAGAGATATTATGACAATATGTATATAAAAAAAATAATGCAATATTTAATTTAATTAAAAGCGCAAGTATGAACATTTGATCCATGGAAAAGTTCCCATCGAATCAAATTTACACAAACATCTGGCAGAGCATTTGAATTCGGAAATAACTTTGAAAACTATTCGCAATTTAAGTATGGTAATGGATTGGCTCAGATCAACATATCTGTATGTGCGAGCCCTTAGGAATCCTGCGCATTATGGTCTGCTCGACAATGCCAACAAGGATACAGTTGAAAATCACTTCCAAAGTAATTCAGCGTCTACAAATGGAAATATGAATTTTATAGCTTTTTTCTGTTAATAGAAATTAGCGTCATTCAAATCAACGAACTGTTTGGTTTAGGCCTTATTAACAGAGATTTCAGAGACGAAATTAACCTACACCCAACCGGACTCGGCAAGATAATGGCAAAGTTTTGTATAACATTTGAAACGATGAAATTATTTCGAGGAGTATATATTTTACTATTAATTTTTACTTATTTTTGTGACTTCAAGACAGTTAAAAGTTCTTCTTTTGTTTAGATTCGCGGTACTGAATCGTTTTTGGAACTTCTTAAATTAATTAGTAGTTGCAAGGAATTCTCCGGCTTCTCTTTAAGAGTGAACGAGAAGCAGCAACTGAACGAACTTAACAAAGCTATACGTTTTCCTATCGAGGGTCGCATTAAAATCCCGGCGGACAAAATTTTGTGGTCTGTAGATGTGAAACACAATGAATGGTCCGATATAAATTGAAAATTCTTAAAAATGTACTACTTTAAAAACATGGATGTTAACATTTACAGAGAATCCGTTATATTAGACCAGAATTGTGTATTTGTATATATGTATGCTCTCCTTTTCCACTACAGTGTATAGTAAATTGTATTTTTCCGAACAGCCTCATTCAAGCCATATTTGGTAGCCTTCAAATATCTTCATCCGGTCTGGCACAGGAAGCACAAAAAATTATTCGCATCGGCACTAGGCTTTCAATGTGTGGGTTGACTTCTAATCAATTAGCTTCCTCGTTTCACTAAGAAATTCTTAAGCATCTTGTTTAGGTTTAGCCGAGTCGGTGTGTTTTTTGGAGGAACAGCAAAGTGTCTGGAAATACGGTTGTTATAAAGCAGTACTGAATTCCGTAACGCTATCAAAGTGTTTTCATGCCAAGCTGTGGGAACATTCAGAGCATGCACCGGAACAATTAGAAAAAAATTATGCTGTTTGCTCATCTGCAACCACTACCGCTGATGGGAAAGCTGAGCTGAGTTCGATTCCACAGACAAAGGCAAACTAACCATCATCGCATTAACATTAACATTAACATTAACATTAATACGAGTACTCTAAATAAATTTCACACACACGCACACACAGGTTCCGAATACATCATTTGCAAATCCATTTCCTCAATATTTATTGCAAATCAAAGCAACTGCGAATAGTTTTAGCATTTATTTGAAGCAAACAAATCGGAACTACAAACTGTACGCGCCCAGCGCTGTCTTAATAGTCGGAGATTGTTGTAATAACTTACTTTTATTCAATCGAGAAATGTATGTACATATTCTTGTTAGTATAATAAATGTTTTATTCTCAACAATAACACACACTTTTCAGTGATCAAAACTTGATGCATTGTGGATTTTTTGAACAAACAATAACATTGCAAAATATGGAGGCTGAAACAATATTTGCTCATGTTGTACACGCCAAGTTAGGTACATTTGTACACTATTCGTATTTAAAAGATAGTTGTCATTATTTATTAGTTGGTAGATGAAGTTGTATGTACTCACTTTTATGCATTACAGTCGGCGTTGACACCAAAGACTCAATCAAAATTCATGAATCCAACAATCATCAGGACTTCGATAGAGACCAAAATGGAGATATAGAAATGCCAACAAAAAAGGAGTCGTCTATACGTAACCTTATTGATCCAATATTTGCAATTAAGAGCGGTACTTCTAATGTGAAAAGATTTTCATATTCAAAACCAAAATTGAAGGCAAACACTTGGAGTAACGGAACTGCTGGCATCGCCCAGAAGAATCAACTTGTATCAAAAACCAAACTGAAATCAGCTTTGGTGCAAACTGAATTAACCAGTTATTTCAAGAAAACGGCGAAAACCATACCAATCACAAAATCAATCCTCGATGCAGTATTCACAACTGCATTGGATATTCATGGAGAAATTGGAAAAGAAACGGGAATTTTGGAGTGGCCCGAACACAGTAAAAAGACGTCGTCAACCTCTATAACGAGTAATTGGATTTCATGCGAATCCGACTACAAAGATTCCACCACAAATGTACATCTTAAAGATGAAACTGATGCTATAAATAGTGTTATCTCTATCTCGTCTAGCGAACCTTTAGACTTAAGAATACCCAAGGAAAGAAATGTAGATTTAACAAAAAAGTACAACAAAGTGGATTATAAGGATGTAAACTTAGATGCTGGACGAATTATTGCGTCGGAATCAAGAACTATGAGAATATCTGGAAATAAAATTAAAAAAATTTCAAAACAGTCATTCTCATTTGCCGGAACTACAACCAGTAGCAGCTCTACATGCCCAAAATACATTTTCGCCGAGACTACTGTATTCAAAACCAGGTAAGATAATACGATAATCACTATATGTATTTTAAATACCAGCTTGTTTTATAAAAGTCCACAAACTTAAAGTAAAAGAAAAGTAAAAAGAATGCACATTTTTCCACTCTTATAAGATTCTGTTAATTGTGACTGTAAAAAAAAAATTTTAAATCAAAATAGATTGTGTATGTATATATGTATTATATTATTATAATATTTCTCAATTCTTTTATGTGGGCACATTTTTAAATCAGCAATATTGAAAAAAATGCAATAAAAGGTCAACAATTTAGACGACGGGAGATCAAGAACGAAACTTTACTTCAGGACACAGATAATAAAAAATGTAATAAACGCCAATCTGATGACAATGTCCGTTTGAGCGAAGGCACAGCCAACAGAAATCCTTTCCGCTTACAAATTTACAATGAAATTCCAGAAATTTCAGCAGACACGGATAGCTCGGGCAGCTCACGTGTGCAAAGGCTGAATAACCACATAATGAATTACATCCTCAATCAAAAATGCACAAATTTAAATGAAAGCTACGGCTGGAGGTCTATTGAATCTCTACTCTTAAGCAAAAGCGATGAAGGTCCGTTACTAACGGCTGAGGAGTACAAGTTAATTTTCGGGTAAAAATTCAATTTTAAATTTGTTCAACATTATATTTTTCCATTAAAACAAATAGCTAATAATATTGAGCATTATTATATACATATGATTTCGTATGTAATTTTTATTTTTTCGATTTATTTTCTGTTTCCGATTCATTTTTGAAAGCTTTGAAATGTTGATTGGAAAAAAGTGAAATACGAGACTTTTTCAAATGTGGCAAACTGCCAAATAGACTTTTGCTTCGTTTAGGTTTCGATGGTGCCTCTCTCGAGAGCTTTTGATTCTTCGAACCAAGTCTAATGGATTTCCACCTGATTTTAAATTTCTCCGATGGTATTTCTCCTACTGCTTGATTGTGCTTGTACAGCGATGTCGGTTGGAATTCTTTAAAGCATAATTTCCTCATGCGTTCTTTGATCGACTTGCGACTACTGCTTTTGTGAATGGTATCCATGAGTGCAGTTTGCTTTGAACATTTGCAATCAGGATACTTGGTTCGAAACCAATTTACCTGATGGATACGATTGATTTTTAAACGATTAAAATAATCAAAAAACGATGTGTCTTTCGATATCTTCGACAAATTGATCTGAAAATGAGAAACAAACACAAAAGTGATTACCACGTGATTACCAAAGTAAGTCGCAAGTTACTGACCGGTTCGTAGATACTTTCTTCGTTACAGATTTGTTGTGAAAATTGTTCAGCATCTTCATAAATACTATCTATTTTGCAATACGGTTCGTCTAGAATTTTTGTAGGCTGCTGAAAGTAATGATTATATGATTATACGAATAATATAAGATCAAGCGGTTACTGCGGTATTGTTTTAAAATGTAATAAAAACTTTAGAACCTACAACTCCTTTTTTATCCCTTTTCGCCTCAAGCTTTGTTTCTTCTGGAGACGATAAGTTTTGCAGAACACTTTCGTAGCTATTGCAGCGCCTTGCTGTTAAATGTCGTTGGCGCATTTCTCTTCGCGCATATTTATCTTTTAAATCAATAATGGCATACACTGGTTCCGTTACTTTATCCCGATGATTAGACTGATTCACTTCGGCTTCTACAACGGACTTGTTTATTGATGTACCTTGTGAATTTAAGTCGGCGAAGGCCATCGAAGCCTTCTTATTACCGGTCATCTCTCTCATTACGCTGATATTTTGACTAGAAATTAGGTAAATTTAGGTAAAAGTTTAATATTTCTTTACACAACTTCCGTTTTTTTAAACATCCTCAGACATCAAGATATCCAATAAGACTGACAATCGTATCGTATTTAAAAAATGCCTCGCGGTTGAAATGTAGCATCTTCAACCATTGTTGTCTACTGTCTATTCTTCAAATTCTTATGTATACTATGTAATGTACAGCCAGACAATTCATTCATAAATTCTACACCCGAAATAGCAGGGAAAGGAAATAGCGACACGTGCACGTGGCTCCGTAATTGTGCGTCTATATTTAGCACCTAAATACATATAGCACTGTTTCAATGACGAAATATTTTCGAATGCATGCATTTACTGTACATAGTGGCGTTCCTGCTCTCTGACTTAAACTGATTGATAGAAAACACTTTTGTTTTCTACCTTTATATACATGTTTAGTACGAGTATATAACTTGTAAACACAAAAGACACAACCTTTAATTTCAGTATTTCTGCTACGAAATAATACACATAGTAACTTTTCACATTTTATGAATAAGCATTAAACCTATGCCACTCCCATTAATATATAAAATTTGTCCTAACCGTTTGGACAAAAGTATTTATCTCAATCCATTGCAAATTTGAAGACAATGATGAGAGAGAGAAATATTTCCTACTAATGATTACAGTCTCTGATAAAAATGTTAATGATCAGAGACCACAAAATTGAACAATTTCACTGATGTTTGAAACGTACCTGCGCTTTTCCATTTCTTTATTTCGCTCTAAGCACGCACAAATTCGTGAGTTACCAACATTTTTATAGTTTGTTGCCGCCGTATCCATAGAATTCTTTGTACCGTTACGTTCCAAGATTTTTGCAGTATTTTGAGCGATCGGTAGACGAACACTACTCACGGTCGTGCCCAATTGATTGACAGACATACAACTAGTCGAACAACAGCGTCTATTTTGTCCAAACGTAGAAGGGGGAATATTATTTAACGAAATATTGTCAAATTTTTTATCCAATGTTAAAGACGTTGTTGCAGCAATTATAGAAACATTGGATGATGCGTTATTATTATCCTGCGCAGCTATGCTAACAAGTAACATGCTGATCCACTCGCGATAGGCCAGACGATCGTCGCAATGCTGTTTCATGCAAATAAATGACATGAAAGAGTTGCGAGTTGAAAGAGGTGTAGCGAAACTGTGCTGCCTTGTTCATGGTATCATAGTTAGCAATAAACTTACAAAGGTATAGATTGTGTGAGAAGTAGTTTCTATGGTGAAGCGAAACCCTCCCAACGGACGTACTACTGTTCCAGGCACTAGATATACTACGTCCTTGAATGAGACCAGTTTGTTTTCATATTCTTCTTCTGAGCGATACGATAGTAACAGCTTGTCTTGCAGAACAAACCACATCTTGCGCCAACCGCCCATTTTCTGTACAAAAGAAAAAGAAAATGTTCGCCTATAGTTAGTTACTAGGAGTACATTCACACCAGAGAGCTTGCTTTTTGGTTTACATTGCGCTTTTTCTTCAGGTAACCACACAACTTGATCTTCGTCTGCACATCATTACGCTTCTGGAGTTGATTGGTGGCATTTTCAGAATATGCTTTCCTCGCTTCCATAACGATTCGCTGGCTGATAAGGTAATTAATGAAGAAGCTGGATATTCAGCAAGAATATTATCACATAAACCACGGCTTTCGGGCCGAGCATATTTTCGATTACGTATTGATGTCTCACAACGCCAGCGGCTACTGAAACCCAACTGGAAAACCATCCAAACAAGTGCGCTTCAGGGAATCACGGTCGAGTGATTTTCTATTGCGCCGCACACTTCCATCGGCCAAAAAGCAAGCCGTTGTTTGAATGGTTGACTGACCGACCGACTGACTCAACACCACTTGGCTGGCGCATTGCGCGATCGTGTTAACTTACTACTCGTAGTAAGTAAGAGCCAACTAAAAATTAATATTTTTCACTCGTCGCCATCGTCACAGACTACGACGTGTATGCGCTGCGGTTCACACCAATGTACCATTTTTATTGTTGTACGAGTATTTTGTGGGTCGTAGCCACTTTTTAATATTGTCGTTTTAATTTCTATTTCTCTTGTGTCCCTGTATTTTACAAAAAAACCGCCAGACCTTTCTCCCTACCTTCGCGCTATCGCTTTCACTGACTTCAACTTCTTGTGAAGTGGCCAGCAAACGTTTTTCTTTTGAACTGTAGCACTATTAACGGTTTAATGGTTAGTGTCAGTTGTTAAAACAAAAACAAATATTTAAATCCTAACTTATTTTATTGTCTTTTAATATTAAAGACAAAATAATTAAGAACATTTCATGATTGATGCCTTTAAATGTGTCGTTGGCGACCGATCTTTTATGATTATTGTTTGTGAAGAATTTAAATAAAACAATTAAGGTTTTCTTTATAATGAATTAAGCAGAAATTTCATCGTTGCCGAAAATTTATTTGAACAAAACGGTTTGGTAAATTTATTTTATTTACATTTATATTTCTTATTACATTCAAATAACAGCAGCGACAGTATATAAATTACAAAATCAGTGATTTTATAAAACACATCTCTATCTGTACATAAGTGTTTCTATATAGACGATAATCCTTGTATATTATTGTGGTCAACTTTCATCTTCGATGAATTGGCTTCAAAATTTCCTTTAAAATATAAACGGAAGCTCAGGCGAACGAAGATAATAAATTTTAAAATCTCTAAAATCATATCAAATCAAGCATTATACTTTTATGATATAGCATTTTATTCCTTTGTAATGAAAATCTATTGCACTATAAAAATATAAGTACGTGTTGCTTAAGTATGATACGTTTCAAATCTGAAGTCATAATTGCGCTAAATTCAAATTACTTAAATCTTAAATCTGCTATCTTTTAGAAGTGTATAAACATTGTGCATGTCTGAAAATTCTACTGAAGAAAATTGGAAATAAAATTATCGGGACAATGAAAAAAAAACTTAAGATGAAAAGAAACTTAAGTTTTACTATTGTCAACTTTCAGTTTACAAAACATAAGGCCTTTACAAAAGGACAAATGATATATTTTAAAACCATAAAAAAGATGTATCGAACATATTTTCTTAACAGGTAAAGCTTATATTGTTTAATAATTTTGTTAAAGTGTAACGGTTTTGTTGTCGTTTACCGAATAACACTTTTTTATAAAAATACTTTTAAATAATTTTTTTTACTTAGGGATAATTTTTTATCATATATTATCTTAAATAAACAAATTGTCGTACTTGTTGGAACCGTGATGTCAACGCCGGAAGAGACATACTGTACCTCGGAGAATGTATAATCAATCAAATGGAAAAACATTTTAATTTTAGCATAAGACAAATTTAAAGTCAAATAAGATGACATTATTGCCTGTATTTCGAAAATTATGTTCATCTGGTTGTTTTTGTTTTATTTACAAAAACGGTTTAGCTCTGTTATGTACACGAGTTAGGACTTTAGTTGAACTGAAAATTAAGATGTTTACCACTATGTAATTGATGGTGTCGCGGTTGTGATATTCTACTTTTATACCGTTAAGTCGTTTAGTTAAGTGTTTCTTAAGAGAATCACTGCGAATTAGTTTGCATTAATTGACTTTGCGAAACTGTTTTGCTTCCGCAAGTTTTTGCAAAAATAAATAATACGAAAAATATCTTTTTTATTCCAAATGAATTTATTTCAATTCCTCACTCTCATGCCGATAACTTTGTCCGTTTCTTCTGTGTGTTACCGGAACGTTACGACAGGAAGCACCCATCCACCATCCAAAGGCTACAATCAGCACTATCCACTGTTCAGCATACTCGTATTAAGAAGTGGAAGGCTTACTTTTGCTAACATTGTCGATTGAAGTTGATTTCTTGCCTCCGAAGGGAAAACGTAACTTCCTGCGCCGCTTTTTCAGGTCGCTGCCGGCCAGGCTGGTATTGTCGGTTGCCAAATTGTGCTGACGGAGGTGCTCCATTTGAGTATCACTGTACGTTAACGCACTTAGAGAAGCATGTGTATCGCTCATGGACGTAGTAATGATGTCGCCATGCACTGACTTTCCACACAGAGACTGCAAACTGATAGAGTTCAAAACTGGCTTGGTCCTCATTGCTGCTTCTCCATCTCTCTTGTGATCGTGCACTGGCATGTTAGCATGGATTGGTGAGTGATCACTGCCAAACATCCCATCGGAAGTATTCGGTGGTGCAGACTGTACGGAAGACGAAGTGGAAGATGTGGACTGTTGGCTTGCATTGCTGTGCTGTTTGACCATTTTGGCGAGACCAACTCTTTTCGCCGAAGCGTTTGTTGCTGCCGAGATTGTCGGGACAGTGGAAATAGAAGTGTTTGTGGCGGTGGTGTGTAACTGTCCAGCAAAGCTATTGGGTTTCGTCGGCGGCACGTACTGCTTGGAAAGATACGAGTATAACTCCATTGGCACCACGTCTGTACTATGGGATCTAATCATTTCACTGGTATAAAAAAAAGATAGAGTAAATGAAGATTTCTTTAGAACATAGCAGTGGTTTTTCTTAAAAATATGAATGATTTGTTCGTTACTCAATGAAGAGACGATAACGAAGCAATTTATGAATACAAAAATGTTTGATTAATCGATGTCGCTAATCAAATTTTGAACACTTCTGTAACCAATTAGACGTACATATATCAACTTGGTTAATAGTCGTTGCAAATAATAATGAGGTATTAGTTCACTTAATCTAGAAGTTCTTACATTTCTTATCATATTAAAATAAAAAACAAAATAGGCGCAAGATCCTTAAATTACGTTTAATACGACAGACAACAAATAGTAGTAGTAGTACTATAAAACTTTGGAAGATAAGAAGCTACAAGAACTCTTGGTTCATGTAGATTTGTGTTTTTGCATTCTGAAATTGTAAGATCAGAAAATTAGAAGATAAAAAATATTAGGGAAAAATTATATAACTCATTACAACAAGGTTACATCACATGCATCAAATAGAGAAATGCAAAAACGGAAATGCCTGAGAATCGTGAATTATAATGGCCGTAGTTGGAGGGTAAGGAAAATGAAGACATAAAGGAAAATTGAAATTTTTGATTTCCATTCTAAAATACATACATATATGTATGTATATTGTTATTAAAGGCCAAAGGTCAATCAAGGCAGAAAGAATAATTATTACAGTGTTAGTATAAAGTTAAACGAACATGATTGGAGTGAAGTAAAAAATATCCCCAGAGCTCGAATATATTTAATTTTGTGACGGAATAAACACTAGAGTATGGTAGCATTTCATGTCGGCAAACCTTACCCTATAGACAATTTTATTCCCGGCATTTTTGTAAAGTAGAACTTTAGTTTTCCTGAGATTATTCAGAACATATGCCTTTAAATATTGTATAAGATTAAAGGAAGATAATATAAGAAAAGGTCAAAAAGTAGACAATTATTGTACAATCTTATGCATACAATATATGTATGTACATATGTCCATGTACAGACTCTTCGAAAGTCAGTCTTCCTGCCCAAAAATTCTAAAAATAATGCTTCAAATTGTTAAATTATGCTGTTAAGTGAGCAGGTATAAAAGAATAAGGGAAAACTTACTAAAAAAAATTCAATGTTATATGAAAATTCAACATTAAATTAAGCTTTCGTCGCAAGGCTTAATAGAACTAACCTCTGTGCGGATTTACGAGGTGGTGGTAGAGGGGCTTTTCCCGTGGGGCCACTTGGCGGTGGAGGCACGGCCGGTGGTAAGGACTGTTTTTTCATTCGAGGCGGCACAGGAATGGAGCGCTCGGACGAAACGGACGGACTGTGTCTGCTGTCATCTCCAATAACATTTTGAATACTAAATTATACCACAATATAAATAGCTAAATTGTAGGAGTAGGAGGAAAATACTATTCGTCGTATTATTACGAAAATTACCTTTCGCTCGGTGGAAGGTTTTGTAATAACGAAGAAGGCGATGATGGCGGCAATGCATTCTGTTGCACTACACCGGTTGAAGGTTGAGGTGCCGTTGAAGAGATTGTTGTTGTTGATGTCGCTGGCACTGTTGGGAGATTATTGCTGATATGATTGATGGTATCCAACGAATGGAGTGCACGGTGAGCTTGAGCTACACTCGCAGATGACGTCGCCATATTTAAAAGAGGCGTCGATGCGCTTCCAAGATAGAATTGAACGGACTGAATGTCTGTGCCGTCTTCACTGCCGGACGAATCATCCCGTATTGTATTGGCGCCACTACCAGCCATTCCGCCAGAGCCACCGATTCTGCCATAACTATCATGGTAACCTAAATAAATATATAAAATATTTTGCCTTACCATCATAGCGTCAGCCTTGAAAATCATTAATTATTCTTAAGAGTAAATATTATTATTAACGAATGTGTGTATAAACGAGCCAGCGATAATATTAGTTGTTCTTTATAATGCTGGTGTGATTAATTTTCGACTAAAATTATGCTTCTTTTATTTCTATATTTTTATATTTATGTGTATATTTAATACATTTTCAATATAGTATTAAAAAACCCCTCTTATTTTACTCAAAAGGGAAGTAAAATATAAAATTTTCATTAATTATTCGTGTCCTTATCTTCATATTAAAACCGAAAGGTCCTAAACAACTTAACTTTTAAAAAAATGGGAAAAATTTAGAGAAATTTTTAAATGTTGAAGATGTTACATAGTGTATATATACATATATGTATCATGCCAGCCTAAACACACACACAATACCACGCACATGCAATTAAAATGGAAAAAAACTTTGTTGAGCTTACCTTATTTTTGTTTAAATGCTAAATGCTAATTCCAAAGAACGTTAACAAAATTAATCAAAGGAAGGGGAAAATATTTGCTCTTTATTGTGTATATTTTTACAAGTTTATACATGATTTATTTACAAAATTAGTGCCAGAAAAAGTGGTTAGAGGAAGAAAGGTTAACTTCCTCTCTTCAGAACAATAACGAATAGGAAAAGATTGTACATGTGTATGTAATTTAACATGTCAAACGTAACGCAAATTGAAATTAACAATCATTTCCAAAATATGTACTTACATTTTTCTAGATAGTATATAATCTTGTAATGAAATTTTATCTACATTTACCGACGTGAAATAGTATTGCTCATGAAAAAATTCGAATAATATTCTAGCTATTTCCGATTTGAATTTTTTTTTGTCTCATTAAGTACACAAGAGTCTCACAAGAACTTGGTGTGCATGAATGTATGTGTTAGAGAGCTACATGAGACGTCTCGAATGATTCGAAACTGACATAGCAACATTTTTGCGTCGACGAAGTGCTTGGCAGTGATTTCGAATACAGCCGTGACTATCGGAAGCATATGTGGCAATGTTTTCAGCCGCGCTTCCAAAAGTCACCGCTTGATTTGTAAGCAAATTTCAGATAATTATTCCTAAAACTTTCAAGACGTCCTGAACAAGCCTTCGAGACGTCTCAGGCAGCCCTCTAATATGTATGAAGGCGCATGTTGGCAATGATAACTGACACAAAAATAATTACATATTTGAAAATTTATTAATAAAGGCTCTTCAAGATTTATATATAACTACTATATAATCCTTATTATTATTTCAAAAATGCTGACAGCATACCATAAGAACATACCATAAGAACATGCCTTTATGAACATATCAGTTTCCATTAGTTTGTACCTCAATCTTTGCTGATCTTTTTTCTGCAATGAGACCTTTGATTTTCTGAACTATTCTAAACTCTTTAGACCACAAATTTTAAAGTTTACATAAATTTACTTTTCTTGGTCTATAAAATTTGTTACCGTAAGCAGGAAAATATACTGCCGTTTAAAAAAATTAAATCAATTACACTCAAACTTTTAGTGCAATTTGATTTTTGCGCGGTTACAAAATATTTTTATTCAAATATAAATAAATAAGCAATAAAAAGCAATAAAAACCAAGAACTTCGAAAGCATTACATGCTTATTCACTAGGTCACCGAGGCACCCGTCGTCGTCGTCTCTGTAAAGTCACTTTTTTGCGGAATTCGCATTCACAAGCGCACTTGTTCTAAAAGTGATTTGTGCTATTTTACGCTCACATCAGTTGCAATATATAAGAGGTTTGTGTACCAGATAAAAGTTTCAGTGCTAGCATACAGAAATTGCAGTGGCACGACTAGGTGACCTTGAGGTGACTAAAGGTGACGACAGCAGACGTTAAAACGTCCATTTTAAGACGACAGCGACTTAGGTGTCGTCTCGTGCTAAAAAGACGGCGTCGTACTTGTGAATAGCAAATGACGACGACTGCTGTTTTTACACGACGACAACTGGTAAAAGTGAGCCTTTTTTTTCCTTAATCGGAGCACATTTCAGTAAATTTTTCTCTGCGAGATTTCTGAATTCACCAGAAAAAAATATATTTTTTGAAAAAAATATATATTAAAAAAAAAATATATATTAAATTTGTTGTGAGCAATACATTTCAGTGTAGATAGAATATTTCTTTGTGAATATTGTTTATGCTGCGACAATTAATCGCACAGCCCTAAGTGTACTTATAAAAGAAATTGTAACAGGAAGGGAAAAAATTCAATTTCTTTCAATTTACGGTATTTAGTTTAGTTTCAATTGCTTACCTCTAATCTTCTTCAAACTTGGTCCAATATAAATTATTGTACCGTACAAAGGTATACTCCTACTTGCAAATATAAAAGCAATTGCATTAATTAATATACGAACTTTAAACATCAAATACGACGGATCATCTCAGAAATTGTAATATAAAATTACACCAAAAATGATTTAGCACAAACACATTGAAATAAATACTCAATGAAACAGGAACCTTTTCTTTTGAACGCCTTTTATGCGGAATCATTAAACGCAGCACAAAAATGCATATCAATAACAAAGAAAAAAGCGGAAATTATCCTATTGTCGTAGATTGATAGGCTTTATGTAGAATTCAATGAGAAGCTTGGAGTAAAAACAACTTACTTTTTTTTCTGATAACCCATAACTATAACTTTTAATAAGTACATACATACAAGAAAATTGACAGAGTATGCTTGTGAATTTTATACAATCATATCGTGAGGTGTGGAAGAGTTTAAAGCATTATGGAAACTGTCTTAAATGCAGAATGCTGGAATTGCTTTAATATACCTTCAGAAAGGTTTATTGAATACAAATTAATAAAAAATTAATTCAATTAAAAATCTAACAGCTATAATAAAATATTAAACAGATAACAGATTCCCGATAGGTGCCCGAAACTTTCGAGATCTTGCTTAGATCAATTCTGATCTACCAAAGCACAAGTTTAAAGCGATAAAGATGTTCTTCGCCTGATTTCGTTTTACAATTAACTCATTACGATCGATTTTAATTATTCGACTGTTATACTGAATTATTCCGTAGAGAGCAAAGAAAAGTTTTCGAAGCTGAGCTTACCTTGAACAGATTCATCGTCCAAATCATCAGTACTGCTTGTCATTCGACCTATTCGAGGGGATATTTTAAAAGCCAAATTCTCAAAATGCACTCACGGCTTACCTCTGGAACTCTTGCTCAAGCCATTACCACGGCCATACAAAACACTTTCCAAATAAGCTAAGCCATTATTATTCACAATATTTAGACCCAGGCACGATTCTATTTGCTTCCATCGATGTAAGCGCTCTTGCAATTCATTTGTTACCTCGCCCAATGAATTGCGCGCCTCAACTATGGATCTATCCACATCGTCGATACTCTTGCCGTGAGTGGACACAAAGGCGCCCACTAAACTTGAACGTTTCTTGCGCAACTTTTCGCAAGCTTCTCGAGCAGATTGCAGCTGTTTCTCTGCACCCACTCTTTTCTTCAGGTGATTTTTGCTCTCAAGCTCATACGTGTACTGCAACCAGGATTGCAGTTGCGGTGGTGGTGACCAGCAATTGTCTACGAGTTCTATTTCAGCCCTTGACAACTCAGTGCGCAAAATTTCAATTTCCTTCTTCAGTTTTTGAACTTCCAAATCGGAGTTCGAGGAGGACAAAGAAGGCGCTTCCTTGAGACGACGCTCCAGATCAAGTTTTTCGGTGGCAACATTTTCCTGTTCCATTCGAGCTCTCTCTAATTCCTAAGAAGTAGAGGAAGGAAGAATGTTAAAATAATTTTTTTTGTTTCTATGAGTAACGAAATTACTTTTTGCATTTCCTGCAAGCTTTGCTCCGCCCTTTGAAGACCCTCCATATCTTTGGCCATGCGCCGCAAATGCCGTTTAGCGTTTTTATTCTGTTGATACGCATACCAGCAACCGATAATTGCACTCAGCAGCAGTGTAACTAATATATAGTCCTTCCATCGTGTTCCAGTTTCTATAACAGTAGATTCGTTTTGCATATACATACATACGCAAAGCCGATACAAAACAAAAGGCGATACAAACCTCTCGGAGGCCCAAATAGTACAACATCCATGGCTTTCAATGCAATTTTTTGTTTATGAATAGGATCCTTTATGCCCAACACATTGCCTACGTAATGCATGTTATTTACCGCTAATCTAAAAAGAGACGAAAAGTGCATTAACGTAAGCGCAAGATATTCGCAATACGTTTTAATCTAAGCTTTAATCGCTTCTGAAATGTTATAAAACGTTAAAAAAAGAACAAAAAAGGCTTCTACCATTTATCTACGCACCTTCTCAATCACCCAAAATTACTCTTCTTGAAAAATTACCTTGGTAAAGCGGCTCCTATTACTTTGTGTTGTTTGAAAAGGTCCACGTATTGTGGAAGCTGCACTGATTGCGCTAACCAATCTGTGGTTTGCTCTATAGTCCAATTGTGAACCTTAGAATTGAAGATAAGAAACAAAAACTTCAAGCTGGCTGAACAATGTTACCTCTGAACGCAGCCAAGCTTCCCACAGCTCTTTCACCGAAATATGCATGTCATCATTAAAATGAAACGCCTTCTGCCTTTTCTCATACCCGGAATCATATTTAAGCTCTTCTCTCAGAAACTATAATTAATAAATTGAAATGAAAATTTAGTTACTATTGCCAACGGACGGACATACGTCGTCGGACTCGCTCAAATCAATATTTCCATTATCATCATCGTCCAACTGTCTATGGAGGGTTCGAATGGCCTCCATACCAAGTTTGTCCTGAATATTACCACCGTAGCAATCCAAATCGTCCGCCTGACAAGCGCCATCAGCTGAGCCGCTGCCGCCAACGTCTGAATAATAAAACATTTTATCATAATGATGCAAAATGAATTAAACTCTTATACTGTGTGCCACTTACGAAATTCGTTGCTTACTGCTTGAGACATTGCTTCACTCAACAAATTATAGGAATTTCTATTATCTGCGTGTCCACTTCCTGACATCTGATGGTATGCTGTTCCTGCGGAGTGTGAACTGCTGCTACCGGCAGCTCCAGCGTTTTCACTACGCTGGTGATAATGTTTTTGTGGATTTTGGGGATGGTATTCGGGGTGGAGATTCGCTGCCTTGTGATGCTGTTCCGCCGCAGAAGACAAGTGCGTGTTGTATCGATTTGCAGTGACACTGCCAAAATCATCTCCCAGAGCTCCCCCGCCAGACACAAGGGTTTTATCCGCTGTAGACGCAAGCAGTACCATCAGGGACAAACATATTTGAGGCAACATTTTTGCAATATACGGAAAATGATGACTGTATAATTTACCTGGAATACAAGTAGACATTAAAAAAAAATTAACAAAAATGTTACTCCTACTATTTAACATTTGAGATAATAATGGAAATAAAAAGACTAGACGGCATAGACATGTAGATATAATAGATATATACTCGCTCAAATTATTAGCTATTTATTATATATTTTATATATAGTATACACCTTTAAATACCTATAGAGAAACACGTTGGCACTAAAAAGTAAATTCTTTGTACTTAATCACAAAAAGTAGAGTAAACGAGAATACAAACAATTAGTAAAATATCTTTTTTACCCAAAGTCAAACGCATTCCCCTCCCCTTAAGTTCTCTTTCGTTTAACCACTACGTTTCATTCGTTCTGTTTTAGGACTATTTCAGTCATGCCTATTTTTTATCATGCGAGAAAGAAAGCTTAGAATATTAATATTCATTGTGAGAACTAAGCGATAAACAAACAATGGCAAAGTCGACGTTGTTAAAGTCAAGCGGTGAAGTAGCTAGAGGGATCGGTCATACTGAAGCTCAGAAAGTGCTCTCTGAAGGTGAAGCTAAGTAATGTTAGGGCCACCAATTAATTTAATCGCGATACACTGTAGGCCCTTGACAATGTCTTTCTAAATGTTTGTTGTACCCCCTTCTAAAGCATGCTGGCAATCAATAAGACTATAATCCCTTGCAAAAGAGATATAAAATAATGATATATTGAGTATTTTTTACTGCGTTCTATTGAAAATTTTTTATAATAATGATCAAACAGTTGGACAATTTTGACTAAACTCCATTTAAGTTGGCGCAAAGAACATACAATATTGTGTTATTTGGTGTTGTTTTAGTTTGTTCTATACATTATATATACATGAATATGTGAACACAATTTTATTATTAGCAATTATAATTTAAACTGCATTTGGAATATTTGAGCCCAATGTTAAATGTTTGAAGGTCGACCAACCTGTTCAGTTGATAGAGCTAAAATCGAACAGCTGTTTGAGTTTCTTCAAACTTTTCCATTGTCTGAAGATGCTAGAAGTAATTACACCGAATTATTTACCGAACCCTTGCAAAAACTATTCACTGGAAGTGTGTTGTAGCAAACGAATTTATAGGTTTTAAAAGATTGCTGCTAACGTTTTAGCACTGAAATCAATTTATTACTTTCAACTCCAGCTATGTCTCCGACATATACTCGTATGAGTAGTTCCTACTGTGTCTACAGCTCTGAGTTCATGGCTAATAGGACCCATACATCACATTCAGTTTTTCTATCGTGTTTCGGGAAAGAAATGGGAATGACTGACTGACTAACTACTGCTCTGTATAGATCATGTGTCTTTCTGCTTTAACATCTCCAACAACATCGCAATAAAATTTTGTTATATGATCCGAAAAGCATAAAAAAGTAAACCTTGATTAAAATGCAGTCGTTAATCAGCGACGGGATAATAAAATTTGCTTAAATTTGTGCAATAATGTTTCCCCGAGGTGCGCACCACATAAACTTATTTTTAATTTATATGCTCATGCATATAAATTTTTCTCCATATATTGACAACTTATTAACAATCAATTATAAAATGCGGAACGAAATTTTACCACAAATGTAAAATCATTATTCCGATTTTTTCTTCTTTATGTAGTTTTAATATTCGCAAAAATTACGTGTTCTAAATATTTGTAGTTCTAAAACAATATTTCACTTTACAAAAATAAAAAACAATTTCAGATGGAAAAGTAATAGATCAGAGAGGATCTAAAATGAATTTATCGATTAGGGATGAGAAAAAGTTGCGATAGAACAGTGTTGCAAGTGCAAGCTTAAAACTATTGGATTATCGATATTTGTCGTTCATCTAGTCCCAGAAAAAAGACTAGTGTTTTTAAAATTTATGCCAATGAATTTTAAATGCAATTTTATTTGCATTAGAAAAACACATTTCTACACCTTCATAGCTTAATATTAGGCAGATTTTTACTGTCTATTAGACAGTGTCTAACGAAATACCCATACGCAAAAGAGCTGGTATCATAATAATGACGCCACACAAAGTTACATTTTTTTATGGTATTATAAGCCATATATATATATATACAAATCTCTCATTGCGATAAAAAATGTATCTTTAATATAGTGTTATTACACAGCCAATAGTCTTAGCTGTGTTTTGTTTGTCTTCCCCTGATAATTTGAATTAAATTTTTATGAGCAGTAGACATGAAAATTCATTTTTATTTGACAGCATTATATGGTGTTTTCATAACACGGATTTAGACAATTACAAGATTTCGTTTGCTATAACTTAAATCCAAACGAAATCTTGGATATATCTAAATCCCTGTTATGTAAACACCATATTAACGACGATTTTTTTATATTCTACAAGTGTTAATATCGCGGGACAGATAGGTACCATAAGTAAGAGCATAGTTTTCTCTTAGGGTATGTGCCAATTATACATTTTATTAATTTTTAATTATATTTGAAAATAATTATTTCGGACTTCTGGTAAGAAGACGTAAGTCTCCCGGATCGTTGCTTAATATGCTTGCTAATTTCACGGCCATATCTAGTTTTATAAAATGACAACTACTTTCCATAGCTAAGCTTAGTAATAGATTTGCAAAATTTTATACGAAATTTTCGCAAGAAATTAAGGGGGGAGTTTAATTTATATAGGATTTTAAAAAAATTTAGAAATAAGTAATACATACATACTTAGGCTTAGTATGTTATTAAAAACTTTAATAATAGAGGAAATACACGTCCTTGTAAACTGGGACTAAAGTTTATATCGGTTTTATATTCTGTCAAATGGTCTTTTACTTTTGAAATTAAAATTCCTGTACCGCTACAAATTCAGAATATAAAGGAAGGAGGCACAAAAAATAGATCGAATAGTTGTAAACCAATGGTTTTGGGTATAAAAAAAACAGAACATTTTTAAAATATTGTTTTGCAGTTTTTTATTTTTTTATATACTTGCTATATATATTTTACACGTTGCAAATACTAGAATGATTTATTTTTTATTTTATACGCAAAGTCGTTAATATATGACCATATCAACCATTTTAAAAAGTCAAATAATAGGAATTAATTGTAATCGCAATTACTTTCTTATAGAACCATTATTTTTGCTGAGTATACATCGTTTAATCTGTCCCTTGTTATAAAAACTTTTGTATTTTCGAATATTTGCTATTTTTTTTTTATATTTTTATATTTTTATTTTTATATTTTTTTGGCTAACTTACTTTATTAAAATTTAGAAAACAATTATTGTCTGCAAAATATGGTATTATTGTCTGTTGGTCTAGATGTGACTGATAGATTGGCCATTAATGCAAATTACTCTTTGGCATTCCATCGGTTAAGCGAAGGAGACTGGCTTCTTTACCAAGCTTCTTCGGACCTGTTCCGACACGAGTGTGTACAATGTATTTCAAGTGATTTCTTCCATTGATTTTTAACGAAATATTTCCATTTAACTAAATATGACAAAGATTAGATTGCGTAGACTTTCAAACGAATTATAGTACCTCGAAATTCTTGGAATATTCAAGAGGAATGCCTTTTACATATTCCACATCATCATTTGCATCATTAGGAAACGCTTGCTTCAAAGCAGCATACACGGAATTGACGTCCTTCTCCAATAAAAACAAGCAAGCATTTGGACCAGCATCAAAAGTGTATGCAACCTTTGTGCTACCTGCTGCTTCGTTGAAACTGTGGACGAAATTAACTATCGAATGCGACACATCATTCATGTACACACATGGCGGATACGTGTCTAATGCTATAGCGTGACACTGGTTGGAGTCCTTCATCATAATCTCGGCAAACTTTTCGAAATTTCTTTCCTTTATTGCTTGCGTAATATCGTCAATTCGCTTTGGTACACAATTTTGAGCGCGGTAAGCGATCAAATCGGACGTATCAACTGCTCGCTGCATGCCCTTCGTTGAACTGACACTTTTGCGGGAATCATTGACCACCAGAATTAAGACGTGCATATCAAACCAGTGTGCAGCGGGTGCAACGGGAATAGCAATGGAATCGTGGCCATCATTTCTCAAACCCATACACCAGCGAACAAATCCTCCGTGCAAGCTGCGACATGCTGAACCGCTGCCCTGTCGTGCGATGGAAGTCAATTCTTCAGTCTCAACGCCGTACAAAGACGCCAACGTGTACACCAAACAAGCATATCCGGCAGCACTTGAAGCCAATCCTGCCGCTGTGGGAAAATTATTCCTGGATGCTATTTGTAGCTTCCAGTCTATAGGAAATTTCAACTCTCCTTTGGCCAGCGTTAAACGTTGTACTGTGGCAGAAATATTCAAGATAAAAATAACTTTAAACAGATATATTTTAATTAATCATATTAGCTATTTTTACAATTTATATTGCTTTTTGCTAATCTCTGCAATGTATTTAAATACTAACTTCAGGTTGCTGAAGCTTTTGCGAACTTAAAATTAACCCTTGAAATAATTGCCGGTTATAATACTTCATTATACATAATTAGAAAAGAAAGGAATGCAAATGTACTGTAGACTTTAACCTTATTTTTACGGATTATATCTGAAAATATTATATTTTCATAACTTATGAAATATAACTTTTGTTATACAACGAAAGCTTTATCAGCTTATAATCAGCTATCGATAAATTTAATTTAATTTATTGACCAACTAATAATTACCTAATTATAAATTTTTTTTTTTTGGAACACTTAAAAAAGTTAATATACAATACTTATAGTACATTTTCAATCCTTATAATTGCACCAAAGTGGTATAATTCTATTCTATCGTTTCTGGTGAGATTTCTATTATTCTATCTTCTATTATTTAAATTTGAAATACACAAATATACTCCTTTCAGTACAGCAAATGGCCAAAGTTCAAAATACTTGATGAACTTAGATATCAGCTTTAAATCAAACTAATCTTACATTCTTTTAAGCAACGCATTATTCGTTCATTAGAGTCAAAGGGCACTTCCTCTCCGTTCAGCCACATAATGTTTCGTTTAAAACTAGCGGAAGCAGCAGCCGTTGTTTGGGTGCACATCTAAAATTATATTTTGGTACTATGTATATAACTTTCACATTTAGTTGGTTCAATTTTTATTAAGAGCAAAATTTACCTCATCAGTATTTAGAGTCATGCTTAAGGAATCATTAATGGGCAAGATGAGTTTCTCATCGCGCTTACCCCCTGTTAAAAAACCAAAATTACGGTATATGTAATAGTCAACGTTTATATATCCTCCTTGTTAGGAGTGAAAAGTGCAATACATACAATACTTCACCAAGGCAATATTCACTGGTGCTATGCATGTCTCCACAAACATCTTGTACAAAAATTATTTTGCGAGCACAAACTAAACACGAAACAATTATTTCAGAAAGCTACTCCAACCAGCATCAAGAAGTCACATCTACCGAATGGGTTCGAGCACCACTTTCTACCAGAAATATCACTGTTTTCACCAAAAGGAATTTGTAAACATTCCAGGAATTTGTAAACAGCTGTTTTCACACGGAGGCGTTCAGAACGCATTAAATAAATGCGATGACATACTGTCTTCTAAAAGCTGTTTATTATTATGTACATATATACGCTTTAAGCTGCATTCAGACAGAGCTAGTTTTTCGCTACGCGCTCCGGGGCGATGTTTTCGGCAGGTTTTAATACACAGAAATCCCATAAGCTGTTCAGACAGAGAAAATGTGTTATTTACTTTCGTGGCGTATAGATTTGCGTGTCGCGGTGCGTTGTGAAAATTTACAAAATGTCCTACTGAAGTTTTGTGAGTGTGTGAGTTCAGTTCCACAATTTTTAAAGTTGCCAGAGTTCAGATTACCAGTAATCGTTAGACAAAGTTTAACGGAAATATTTTCCAAAAAATTACAAATGAATGCTTACTTATCGATTTGCGTTCTGTCTGAACACCAAGACGGTCTGAACACCTCGCAGCGCGTAGCGAAACCCGCGTTATGGCGTAATGGCTCAAAAACCTGCTGTTGCTGAAACGCCGACAGAAAGTTTTAGTTTGTATTGTATTTGTATTGCCTCACCTCTTCAATAAGTCTCTCCGCAATAACCATAATAAAAATATTTAATCTTTAACAAATTAACATCAATTATATTAAAATAAGTAAATACTCAATTTTATAATTCGAATGTCAAATCGAATGTAAAAAAACGTAAAAAAAGAACAAGAGCAATGGCAACGACAAAAATTACAATTTTTTCAATTTTGTCGCAGTCGTACGCATTGCAGCTCAGACTTTTTATTTTTGTCTCGTTTCCCATAAGAGCCAATCTTATTTTGACATTTCCTTACGATCAGTCATCCTCGACTATGTTTATAACAGAGGGCTCTCTCAAATGCTGTGATAATGCGCATTGAGTAATTCTACAACTGACAGGGACATTTTGAGAGTCACTAACTATTGAATCGTCTCGAAATTGCATTGCAAACAACAACAAAAATCGTTTTTTATATAGCAAAATCGGTTTTTTGTTGTTGTTTGCAATGCAATTTCGAGTCGATTCAATAGTTAGTGACTCTCAGAATACGCCTGTGATTTGAATCAGTTTATGCGGCATTCAAATTTAGAAATTCGTATTCGTAAGCTTGGGCTCCATGAGTTTTAGAGAAATGAGAAAGTATGTACTTCAAACTATAATTTGCGAATATGTTTATTGAGTTTTACTTTATATAGCGAATAAATGTATACAATTTATTATATTTTATATAACATGTAGAATGGGTTCAACGAAATGATGTTTTTTTCGATTAAAACATATATTTAAACGACTTGGTCACACTTTGTCGAGGATTATATTCATGCTGCTTGTATAGCTTGCTTTTGAGATGAGCTAATCTTGTCACCTAGGCTAAGTGCCATACCCTGAAATTTTGCATAATAATAAATGTCCACCGCAAGCCATCTGATTCTTTATTTTCAGTACTCACTTGACTTTTTGCTCGAATGCGAATATGTCCGGTGACTTTAGAATCTGGTTCATCGACGGGTTTCTCAATACTCAAATTGGCAAGAGCGTTTTCACCGAAAATCGATCTAAAAATAAACGAAATATTTCCTTTACGCAAAATGTTCACTGCAAATGTTTGTTATAATTAGCCCTTACTTAGCATACATATTGGCTGCCATGAAACCACACTGTCCGGACAAGGCCTTCTCGGGAGTCAAGCACTTCATATTTGTGCTTTTTAGCAGATGCTTTAAGTATTCATGCAAGTCGGTGAATGTCGTATTTACGGTAACCTAAAAGAGGTTGTGCCATATAGATCGTTACTTGTGGATAATTGAAATGAGCTTGCCTTATTTTCCCATTCAAAATCTTGCCACATTTGTCTAAATTCAGTGTCTGTGCAAGTGGCAGGAATAATATAATCCATGATATCAATGTGGATCGTATTTAATACAACAACGTTTGTGTTGATAGAGGTGTCATAAACTGAAAATCATTAAAGGGAACGGTATATAAAACGGTATCGCTTAATATACATTTTCCATTACGGGAGAAACGTTGGAGGTCTTACCAATATTTCCAAAAATGATACCGTTCTCAGTTGACGACACTTTAACATTTGCTTTTATGTTGCAAAAATCATGTGGGGCCAGGACTACAGAGTGTGGCCGCTCAACCAGTTTCAAGTCGCCCAAAGTAGCCAATTCAAGAGTACAATTTTGCAGCGTATCATCTATAATTCGAATTAATTAGTTCTCACATAAATTTTATGAGTCCAAAATATTTGTCGGCCACATACTGGTCTGATTTACAATTAGGACATCCAAGACGATGTCATACTGATTGACATTAACGTAAGCCTCGGCATAAACTGGGTCTGAAAAGCCGGTCAACTGCGTAACTTTGTTTAACTTATTATTGGGCGATGTAATATCGCTTAAATTTGAGGATTTTGTGCCAGCGAGGGCTTGGTTTAAACTTGATTCAAAAACGTTTTCACCAAGCTGGTTATCGCGACCGCTCGAGAGTTGCGTAAAAACAACCGGATCGTCTGGCTGAACCTTGGCTGATGCCTTCTGTTTCTCCTTCACCATGCGCTGCTCCTCCTCGTGTTGAGCATCTAACATCTTTCCTAAGGCTTCGCGACAATGGCGTTTGAATATATCGACCGATTCAGCGGTCCGATCACTCAGCGTGCGCAAGCAAATGAATATCCGATCTGTGTCATCGTTAGTGATGGGTTTTGATGGGTAACCGCTTTTGCCCAAATGGAGTATAGAGCTCATTATTAGCATTACTCTGGTTATTAGACGATTTTGTAGGTGCTGTAGAAATTATTAGAGTATACGAATAAGTTGTAAAGTAAATTTGAATTAAAACATTTCACCGAATCTGATTCCAAATCAATGTATCGAAGAGCTAATTTGGTCAGAGCAACTGAAAGAGCAGCTCCAATAAAAAAGTCGCCATCCATAAAATACTGTCTTAATGGCGGACGTTTCTCCTTCTTCGTAACGCTAAAATTATGTAAAATTAATTGAATCCTTTGAAACATGGTATGCTGTCATACGGCACTTCGCTGAAAGCACTTTGTGTGGCGTAGGTTCCATCCGATGTAACCTTACTGTTGGCGGAAGCATCAGCAGCACCACCTCCGCTCACAATTGTTTGGTCTTCCTCTGGTTCTCCCGAGAGACGTCGCTGTTCGGCCTCAACCATTGGAATGTCACCCAATGTTTGAATGATGACTCCTAAAATTTCAAGGATTTGATCCTTTGAATTAACATATTCACCCAAGATCCACAGGGCGGCGCGATGTGTTTTTGACGATTTGATTTGAGGGAATGCCTCGATGAGCTTCTCTGTGATTAAGTTCCGAAGCGGAGAGAACTTCTGAATGGCCTCGCGTATGAATAATAAAACGTCAACTGCAGCCACCTCATTTGTGTCGGATAAAAATTCAATTAATACTGGAATGACAGTAGCGGCAATATCAGGAAACTTTATAGAACACGAGTGCAAGGTGCGCACAAGTATTTGACGATATTTTCCAGTGTCCTCGTGCTCGACGTTATGAGTTTTGGACACTTCCTTCTTAAGCACAAGAACCATTTCACTAATGTTGCGTGAGGACACGAGATCCATTGCCAATGCAAGAGTCTTTCGCCGAACTTCGATATCTGGTGAAGCGAGTACGCGCAAAACATCCATAACTAAATCTTGCATGACCTTAAGAATAGTTTGTTTATAATAAAGAATGTAAAGAATGTGCCAAAGAAAATCTACCTTCTCCATGTTCTCGTTCTCTTTCATAGCAATAAGTCTGTCAAGAACTATTAACTTGACATTGTTGTCGCTCTCCTTGACAATAAGCTCTATATAGCAACCGGCCGCTGCTTTTATTGCGGTTGGGGCAGAAGAAAGAGTAATTAGTGTCCCTGCAGCCTCATAACGAACAGCGTTCGAAGATGAATTCAGCAAATTGTAAATACAGCGGATGAAACGAGAGCGTTCCGCAGGATTGGCATGACACACTTTATAAATAAGTTCTACAATAACAAGTTGCAAAATGTCCCCAAAGTTGTTCACTTGATCTATGCAAGATGCTAAGTAGTTAAGTGCGCGGTCCTGATCGGCGTGCAAAAGCATAAGGAACGCATTACGTTTGCAGCTCATGTCCTGCTGGGTATCTAGAAAGTTTGCAATCAGTTCTGGCCCATCAGGGACGAGCCAATCGAAATTCTTGTATATTGTAAAAATGGCCAGGACAGCGTTTCGGCGTACGTAGGAATGGCGATGGTCTAAACAAGCGCGTATGGCTGGCATCAGTGGTTCCAGCAGCTCGGGTTCCTTCAATTTGCACAGGAATCGCAATGTGGAACCACGCAAGAATTCATTTGGGTGTTGCAAGTCCTGATCAGGCAAATCATAATAATGAAACACATGCCCCGTTATTTAATATGAAACAGCTTACCTTTCGATATGCATCGCATACAAGAATCATTTCCTGAAGCAGCTTTCCATCAGGCGATGTTTTCGGTACAATTTCCCAAAAGATAAGAAGCAGTTTTTTGATAGTATGATTTTGTACAGGCAACACAAAGCGAATTATCGTCATAATTAGGCCCGAGAGACGTTCTCCATTTAACAGCATCTGAATAACCTTTTTCAACGTTTCGATTTTTACATTGGTATCGCCTTTTTCCAAGTCGAGTTTCAATTGCATTTCGTTAGGAATCTCCATGTCTGGAGAATTGATTATGGTATAACATGGTGCTTCGGCCTGAGCCATTTGGAATCCTGATATTTTAATTTTTGTGGAATGCAAAAAACGCCTTTAGTAGTTTCTACTTACTTCTGCAGACCCCAGACAAAATTATTCAATGAAAATATACTATTAATCGACGTGTCAGAAGAATTGTCAGCTAATGGTTCTGTTCTCAGATGTGAAACAAGCAACATCCACCTTTCCCCTTTAAAAGTAGTTTGGTTTATACAATTTTAAGAAAAGTTATTTAATTTTAAAAACCGAAAGAACCCTGTAAAAAATGTATAAACATACGTTTAAGAGTACCCTAGACCAGTGTTTCTCAACTCGAAACTTATCGCGGATCGGAAAATATCTGCTTTAATGCTTTCGTGAGAGAAAATCCGCATTTATAGTACTCGCTATATGCGGACCGGTGGCAATGTTATTTATAATTTAAAAATTTATCTGTTGTATAACGTTTGCCTCGTTAAAAAATTATACTAATCTGTGCAAAAGTCGCCTTAGACGACACAAAATGATTGCGCAAAACGAAATATGTATTGATTTGATTGATTTTGATATTTATTTACACAACCGTTGCGCAAACACCACCTTACACGACACAAAAGGTTGCACAACAGCTGTTTTGCGCAAAATTTTGTGTCTTCTTAGAGCACAGTTTCTCAACCGCCGGTCCGTAACTCTAATCTGACCGGTCCGCCTTCTTTTGAACACCTTCTTTTGAAAATGTTGTATTATAGCTTTATAGTCAGAACTGCAACTTCGAACTGCATTTTTTAACTGTCAAAATTGACATGTTGTTGTTGTTCTTGTTATTCTTGTGTGTTTGTTGTTGCCGTTGCTGTTGTGGTTGTGCTTCACGGCCTGGCTGACTGCATTTGCAGTTCGCAGTTGCGGTTCTGACTGTATTTAAGCTATTAATTATATTATGACTAATTAAAAACAATTTCAAAAACAATATACAGATTGTACAAAAAGAAAAGCAGCGATCACATTGATTAGTGCACTTATGTACTGGTAAATAAATAAGAAATATTCATTGCTCAATGTAATTTGCAGTTTTTTCAATAGGTAATGTTTGAAATTATAAATAATATTGTCTTCGTTCCGCATAAAAGAAGCAGATATTTTTCGGTCCGCGATGAGTTTTTGGTTGAGAAACACTGTTCTAGAGTGCCCTTTACAAAACATGGGTACTGCATAAAACCTGGGTAAATAACACGAATGTCATGCATACCGGATACATATAGACCACTAAAAAACATAGCCAATATAAGAACCACAGGTGACGTTAGAACTAGAGTGGTATCCCGGAATATCTGTTTTTTTATTTATCAAAATTGTATAAAATTATTGGCTCAATTGCTCGAAATATTTGGAGATAGTTTTATCAAAAGTGATATTAATCTGGTGTGGAATTGTTAACGTTTTATCATTATTTTAAGCTTGAAATTAAGGGGGTTATTCCTGAACGCCCGGGCCTTTAACTCCCATGAATTCTTCTCGATTTTGCTTTGTTATTTTCCATTGTTGTTGTTGTTTACCAGCAAACACCCGAAAATGAACAAAGCATAATTGAGAAGAATTCATGGGAGTTAAAGGCCCGGGCGTTCAGGAATAACCCCCAAAGTTTATTGAATTATGAAGACAAGTTCCCTGCGCATATGACTGAAATTTTTGCTCATAACCAAGATTGTATTCTCGAAAGGATTGACTCATAAGGATTCTGCAAAGAAATGAAAGGTCGCCATATACGCATTAATAGGATCCCTGCGGCAATCGTTGCCGTTCTGATAACTTGCCTGCTCGTCTATTATTTGAACTTCTATTCCAATGAACGGCCAGTGTTATATGCCTTATTACGGAATCAGGAGAATGTTAATCTACGTAAGTTGTTGATTGCTTCGGTCCAAGCGGCCCAGTTAGGAGGTCTGGAAATTGTAAGTGTTGCCCGATCTAGAAATTTGAGCGAAATAAGCAAAGGTGAGACAGATGAAGGTGTTAATGATCCTTTCACGGCAGCTGACGGGCGCTCACATTGTGTTATGAAACATGGTTTGCATAGAATCTTTCCGCGGTTAACTATAGTATCTGAGGAAGACAAACACAAATGTTTGAACACTAATACCTTTGATTTGGACCCTACCGTGTTACATGAAAGCGCAAATATTCCGGATGTGTTAGTGAGCTCGAAGGATATTAGAGTGTGGATTGATCCATTGGACGCAACAAAAGAATTCACAGGTATTATTCTAAAAGACTCGACTTTATTAGAAAATTTAATAGGTCCTATATCATTGCAGAGCAACTTTATGAATACGTTACGACTATGGTGTGTGTTGCAATTAAAGGTCATCCTGTGATTGGAGTCATTCACGGTCCATTTAGTGGTCGGACAGTATGGGCTTGGGTTGGTCGTTCAATGTCAGAGAACTTAAAAACGGCTGTTGATATGGAAAAACCAGACAAAGCATCTCCTATCATAACTATATCGCGGTCACATGCGGGCGGTGTCAAAAATTTAATTAAATCAGTTTTTGGGGAAAAAGCAAGCATTTTAAATGCTGCAGGTGCTGGCTACAAAGTTCTGCAACTGATAGCAAAAAATGCTACAGCCTATTTACACTCAACGAAAATAAAAAAGTGGGATATCTGTGCAGGGGATGCCGTTTTGCAAGCTCTTGGTGGAACCATGACTACGTTGGAAAAGGAAGTAATTGACTACAGCACCGAGAACTCACCAGTAAATAGCAATGGACTCTTAGCTACTCTTTCGAATCACGAAGAATATTTGCAGAAGTTAATAGCCTTTAGGAGCAATAACTCTCAAACACTAAGATAGAATATGAGGGCAGAATAAAAGTGATAGAATGATATGAATAAATGAATTAATGCCTGAATGAACTTATGTACATATATTAAATGAAAATTTAAGTTTATGCTACTTGAGGAAAAATATGTTTGTGAACCTTGTAGAATTGTGGACTTTAGACCTGACTATAAAATGTAAATGTTTTTAATGTAACTTATTTCATGTTAATTTGAGTAAAAATTGTTTAAAAGCGAAATATTTTTATAAAATACTAGAATATAATTTTTTTTAATGTTTGGAAATAAATGTATGTACATACATGCTTAAGGAAATAAGTGCTTCTATAAAGGTCAGCAAATAACTCCTTACAGAAAAAGGTGCAACGCTTTCTGGGGAAATATTTTAGAAACGAGATTATTTTCTTGTATATATTATAAATGAATGGTAAAAATTCAATATTGGGTCAATCCGTCGGTAAGTTATGCGATCTAATGTCACATACACACAATGGAGACGTCCTCGTAATAAAAATAACCAATGTTATTCCGGAAGAAGTAAACTTCGTAGCAGTGAGACTTTTAAATCGGTTTATTTCCTGATATCGCCAACAAACAAAATTAGGTTACAATATTCGTGTGTATTTAAAGATGTTAACCTCAGAGATATAACTTGGCGGGTTATTTTTTCGAAAATGTGTTAAAGTCCCTATGTCGGCAAATCTTGCCAGTAATTGCCTAGTCTCGTGTTGACTGTGTTTACTTTCCGTAATAATCGGTCAAATAAACGTATATTTTATTAATCTTGGCGGGCCGCGTTTTGACATGCCTGGTGTAGATTGTGCTTTATAGATATGGGTAGTTTAGAAAAATAGGTATCGATTTAAATGAGATCAATCGAATGATAAATATCGCTTTTCACTCTTCTGAACAACTATGTACAACTTGTACCGTAACGTAAGTTGATCGATTTATAAGTGTAAAATCAAGTAAAACATTCTCGCGTAAAAGTTTTAGGATAATTCTTTTTGGCGACGGTGAAATGAGTAGGAATTGCTCCCACGACATACAAATAAATAATTTAGAGAAAGGAGAGATTATAAATCATTCGATTCTGCTTATTAGGGGCGGGGTACGGAAACGCTGTACTTCAGGAGTTGAATTAACTTTACAAATAATTGATAACAACAAACATAAACAACAGCTTCATACAGTGCCGATTAGCCGCGATCATAAGTTCAAGATTCTAGTCGATTTACGGGAATTTTTGGATGGTTTGGAACTGGAATTCTTTTTTACCTATTGCAATTCGCAGTACCATTTAAAGTGCCACTATGAAGTGCCTAACCACAGCTATTATCGCCTGCAGCCTTTGTATATACTTTGTGAGGAAGAAAAGGATAGGTTCCGCAATGAAGGAGCATTCGCTGATTCAGTGGGAGAAACATGCCAGTTTATTGACCTGAATTTGTTGTTGGTGCAATGTTTGTACGCTGAGAAGTTGCGTGAGCATGGGTTCGGTCGACTTTGCTTTAGGCTGAATGAAAAGTGCCAAATTTTTCAATCGGACTTAACCTGTGAAGAAGCATGGAACAGCACAGAAGATGACTTGTGGCTGAGCTTTGGTAAAGAAATTCTTAATTCGTCGATGGGCGGAGATAAAAGATTGAAATTTGTGGCATTTATAGCCTGCACTAAATATGATGGCGCTTCAGCGGCAGCTGAAGGAGACTTTTCTTATGCGAACATAAGACGCCATCTGAAAGCACATGCAGCTCTGGGAGGAGGCGGACTTGCTCTATTTGGTTCAGCATACTTTTACGCTTGGCCAAAACATTTCCTCGACATTAGCACTTGTTTTCAGAACGAATCCAGAGTAGATGTCACGAAGTTACCGGATGATAGCAATTACAGACGCACATATGCAGGAGTTTATGCCACTTCATTAGGAGCTGTTTGTCATGAACTTGGACACATTTTTGACTTGGGCCATACTGAGGATGGCATAATGGGCACCGACTTTGACTATTTAAATCGGGTATTTACAGTGGATAGCTTGACCGAACATCTACCCAAGAGAGATATGGATAAAGGTATTCTTAAAATGCCACCACAATTGGCTACTTCGCTCACACCACGATGTACTAATCTTCGCGTTCAGAAAGCTACATTTTTGCAGAAGTACCATGAGCAAAAGCGTGGCGACGGTTGCAATTTTACAAGAAATTGTGCAGTCATATTAGCGCATCATCCTTGGATAAGATCTCAGGATGGTATGGAAGGTGCATTGGAGCACGTTTTGGAGCCGAGATTTGATGCCGTGTCGCAAAAGGTAATCAGCGAAGGCGATGCTCTAAAACTAATTGAGTTTAGACGGAAGACCAATAGTATGGTTGATTTATTTTACGAGTTTATGGTCCATGATGGTGATGAGCCTATTTTTGAATTTGTTCTATCTCCTTGTGCTACTAAACTCAGCAATACCCATTACATATTTCTTATCACTGTAAATGGTTACATCAAGGCTTTTCATTTTAGCGAAGATGGAAAGGAACAATAGTAAATTACTGAGTATTTATAATACCAAAATAACTACTATGATTACCCTAATACCCAAAGTTAAATTATTGAATACAATAAAGTTGAAATTTTAAATATGTACAGTTTGAGTACTAGTATATATTTAAATTAACTCAAAAAGTTTTTATTGTTTTAACTATTGTAGAAAGAAGCAGAAAAATTGGGGTGAATAGATTATTCGCAGGCCATTTTGGAAGTACATATGTGAACAATTATTGATTCCCTACAAATATTTTTGGGTCAATTGATTATATGTTGCTACCCTTATTGTTCTAAATGTTACAAGTAGGGTCCCCTACTATTATTTTTTGTCCAATTGATTAGTATAACAATCTGTAGACTAGTCCAAATGTTACTAGTTACATGCACTTTCCAATGTAATGCAGGACTGGACGAGTTTACAAGCGAGAGTGGATTTTCTATGGAAAAAACCGGTTCAAAAGGGAAAAAAACGGCACGTAAGTAAACGAAGCAAAAAAGTTTGGCCACCTATGTACCATTTGACCATGCATTTGACACTGTGCTGTGTGGTTTTGTGACGTCGCAAAGGCTGTCAAATTTGCAGAGGCCAAATCGGATTTGTCCAATGCGTTTGAAATGTCTGCTCAGGAAACACGCAATGAAATAATAAGTGAAAATTTACCAAAATTAATTCAACAATTGACTGGATTCGAAGTAATTATAATGTAAAAGAAAGTGGTGGAATAATAACTTTTTGCGTGGATTTCAGAATGATGATGAAAATATGCGCCACTGCGAACACTTTGCCTGGTATATAATACGAAATCATCGTAATCTGAGCACAAATAGTCATGAAGTGCAGCGGAAAATTCAAGGAATTCAGGAGAAATTTGGAGTGGATAATTTTCAAGAGTATGCGGATCACTTCGGTGTTCTCTGCGATGAAATCGTAAAGCATCCCTTGTGTCTGGAGCATTACGAAGTTGATGTTCACTGGTCTTTGTTGGACTTCCTAATTACTTTGGCATATAATCCAACTGTCGCCCTAAAGAAGAACAATTACAAAATCAGTCTACCATGTACGCAGGCATCTGTTCAGCCGAAGCAGAGCGACGTTTTGCATTGCATCCAATTGCTAAAGGAGAATTTTATACCTTTACCAGCGCCGTTGTCCAGTGATGACTCAGAATTGAGTGTATGAATTTAGCTTTTCATTTTACTCATTCTACTCTCATTGAATTTAACATTTAGGATTGGTCGGATGATGACGATTGTGTAAAAGTCTTGGAAAGTGATCCCAAGCACAGTAATTGCAATGTCGAATCAGAATCGACATCAAAATTGCGAATTCAACCACCTGCGATACAGAAGCATTACAAAAATTATGACAATAGCAAATCGCAAGTCAGTTTATTACAGAGCGTTCAAAACACTTGGTGGTTGCCGTGTGCCAAGCATATCCAGACACGGGTCTTATCCGAACGATTAGAAGCAAATTTTTCGCGCCTGTACAGCGATTTTCTAATCGAAACATCCAATAACTTGATTCACTTCAAAGAGCCATCAACAACTCCTGAATTGTGTCTTTTACGAGAAATACTATGGATGTTCCATTCTCCGCAAGATTGTAAATTTTTTCGAGTAGAAGGCAATGATGAAATTCAGATTCGTAATAACGTCACCATTCCAAGTCTGAGTGAGGTAAGTGCTTAAATTAATAAGATTGAGCAAGTACAATTATATACATACATATACAAATTGTATAAAAATTTTATTTTCACCAGAGCGGTCTGGCAAATTACTTGGAACAAAATTTTCTTCCTTACATCGGCATGATGTCAAGATTAAGATCCTTTTTTGATCTGGTCTATTCGGATTTCAATCTTCCTAAAACACTGGAATGCTATGCAGCCAATTTACGCTGCCTACTGACTCCAATTTGGACGGATTTTCTGAATTACGAACAACGATTACTTGCGCAAAATGATTTTGAAATAAATAGTCTCATGCACCTTCAGCACTCTCTTAAAAAAACATTCTCATTATTGCAAACAATTTACGAAATACATTCACAGGCGGTACTCAATTTTAATCAGTATCCCGGTAATGTATGCTAATTGAATAATTGGTCTTTTATTAAAAAAATACATTTATAATAAACAAGTTGCATGCATCTAGTCCCATTTGCAGACAGATTAAATCGTAATAATTTAGACAATATTTTATCAATAAAGCAATTTCGGTTTTATTGATTTCAGCACATATATCAAGTGCTTACCTACTCGCTAGTCTCATGTATAGTAATGCAACTGCTAGCTGTGGAACTGAAGCCAACTTGGCGGTTTCACTTTTCCTGACTTCAATAAAAATTTTCTGCATTATAATCGATACTTGGTGGACGGAAGGCAGATTGGATGATTGGCAGGAAGAATTTCTCGTCGAAAGGTAGGTACAAGTGACTGGGAATATGTTCCGTAATCTCTTCTTTACTTCATGTATTAGTGTATCTACAAATTTGTCTGATCAGAAAATTTATGTCCGTAAATTTTCCAAAGATAAAGAGAAAGCTTTCTTTGTTCCGGCTTCAATTTCAAAGATGATAACAGAGAATAATTGCTTCAGACTTTTATTGGACCATTCCTTGGAGGCGGGTTGTACACTAAACTTGTTGTACCAAATAAATCGCATGGGCGATTTGAAAAATGCCTGCGAAGTCATCGAGGGAAAGCTCTACAATGTGTTTATTGACGAAGTAATGAAACACATTAAGGGGTTGCAGTCCCAGGTTGTTTCCAAAATTGATACAAACTCTACCAACGTTGATTCGAATGTAAAGGGAGATACTGAAGAGTGTACCACACATGACATTTTGAGTAGTCTCACAACAACAGATGAATTTCTGCTTACAGCCTTCGCATGTAACATCCATGAAAACAAGCAGAAAGTGAAGAACAGTGAATTAACTGCGTATGATATCTGGAAAGAGCTGGAAAAAACCAATGACATGGTTTTGCCATTGGAAGAAGTTGTGCTCTGTTCATTGACGCGAATTCTGAAGGCTCGTATTGCGTTCGCAAATAACTTCGTAATGAAACTATATCGAGAGGAGTTTGTAATTCTAAAGCATCTTGGAAATATACGCAAAGTTTTGCTTCTTGAAGCTAGCGACTTGATGTATCAATTTTATGCGAAACTTTTCCGGGATGTACGTAAGGAAACTGTGTGAAACTTTTTTTAATTTTTTCTTTGATACAGCTGTATAGACTGCGTGTCTCTGAGTGGAGTTTATCTGGAACAAATTTTATTTGCAGATAGAATCAGGGCAAGCATGGGGAAATCCGTTTCTCTTAACCGTGCAGCTGGATGACATAATTTGTGCCAAATTTCCCGAAATGTCTTCTTTGTTCCGTCTTGAAATGAATCCTTCATCGGTTAGATGTCAGACCAGCATGGTGTGTGTGTGTGCTAAATGTAAAAAGTGGACCTTTACTTAATCTGCTTCTTTACACTCTTTGCAGGTTACCGAAGCAGTTGAAGAGATAACCGTTCAATATAATTTTAGCCGCGAGCTTTCATTGATAATCACTGAAAGTGACATGGAGGAATATAACAAAGTGTTTCGTTTTCTGCTCAAAGTAAAATGGGGCCTGATGACGTTGGAAAGTCTTGAATTTCCCAGAACCCATAAGCGCCGCATTCCATATGCGAATTTTGAAATGATTGATTTACTAATGCGACGCCTGGAACAGCTACGCTTCTGGATGATATATGCTATACAGAGCATTCACTTCCATCTCATGACTCATGTGCTCCAGTCTATGGGTGAGCAGCTGGATGAGAAAATTACCAAATGTAATAATTTGAAGGAAATGGAAATGGTGCACAAGTCTTATATTACTACCGTATGTAAGCATTGCTTTCTGGCCGATAATTCTAATCATATAAAATTGGGTGTAGAGCAAGTAAGTTTAATTTGAAAAACAATTGCAATCACGTCGCAAGAGTATATATATATATATATATATATATATATCTATTCATATTAAGACAGTTTTCGTTGAAAAGGAAGTTAAACATTTTTTTGTTTTGCAGTTACTTAATTTAACCTTTATCCTGCGCTTAGAATGGAATACTTGTCTTAAATATATAGAAAAAAATCATCCTCTCGCTGTCGACTTGAGCGAAAGCAATACGGACGACTCCGATGATTATCTTACTACAACGCAGATTGACGCTATTGAACTGACATACATTCGCTGTCATCAGTACTTGGCTAATAGGCTCAATAATGAAGTGTACCTCAAGAAAAAGTCTTTCTGTATGTAAGAGAAAAAAAAATTTAAATCCTTATTAATATTTTATTTTTTTTAGTGTCCGGACTTAGTGCTGCATTCAACACAAGCTTGCCATATTAACATTTACCATCATATCATTAATCTTATTTCTTCTGGATTATTAATAGAAATGTCATTTCAATATGTACCAATGATAATAAATTTTTCTGTTATTACAATTTTTTCTATATACTCGTATAATTTTAAATAAGGATATAGTATCAGCCAAATTGATGGATATCATATCACTGCACTGTTTGAATACTTTTCTTCGCGGGTAGACTGTGCGGAGGTCTTACTAACATTTATTTTGAAAAATTTGACGAATAAAATTGGTAACATTTTTTCATAACATTGTTTTATTTCAAAAATACATGGAAACTTCTATAAAAATATCCGAAACTACAAGAAATATTCGTAAATGCTTAAGAGCATTTAAGTAATACTTAGTTTATGTCATTGATTTGCGTGAATATTAAGGATGAGGGTTTTCCTGAAATTGAAATATATAAATATATATATAAGAAGTTCGATTGGCTAAGGAAATTTGAATATATTCGCATTACTTTCGTTTACATAGTTTTGAATAATATGAATTTTGATAATTTATTACAAAAATTTAACTCGGTTTCGCCTTAGTGGCCTTAACAAAATATGGTTATGTGGAGAAAACAAAAGGTTTTAATAAGAAATTCTGTCAACGCTTTATGAAAAGTGGATTGATTTATTACTTTATATAAAGCAATTGCTTAAAAGTTGCTTTCAAATCGAATGTTTTAAGGACATTTGTTTTCATACTCAGTTTCTATAGCGACAGAGCAATTGCAAAAAAATACTCGTATACTAAATACAGAATGAAGAATAAAATTGTAGCAGGTAAAAATGCAGATTTTCTTGGATTTATTATTAATTTAATAATTCTTTATTAATTTATTAATTCTCTATTAATTTTCAGATGTAGAGTATGCAGCAAATTTATTGCTACAAATCTTTCTCTTCCTGAATGTCTACCTGTCCGCGGTTTGGGCGTTATTATACGGCGTGTATATATGGAAAAATGTAAGTGGAAGAAATTAATCAAATGAATGAATTATTTCGAGCAGTTTGGGAAAAGTTTTCAGAATTGTGGGACATTCAGGGAAAATTGGTCATCCTTGATTATTTCACCTTTTCGATTGCCGAAGCAAGTCGGTTGTATTTTGGATATTCGGGCAATTTGAGAGCAAAAGTAAGTAAATACGATATGTTTTGGAAAACTTTCAAATATGTATTTCATAGTGTTATTATCGAACGTTTATTTTTCAGATCGGTGATTTGAGCATATTTTTGTTAATCATACCGATTTTTCAAGTGCCGAGCTTATTATTTCTGGGACTGTCTGTTAGAAAGTATGTAATCCTCATCATAACGACGTACATACTGAGCGGATTTATTCTAGTCGAATTTATTATCGGTATTCAAATGTGGCGCACTCATTCATACAAACAAATACAACAGTATCGACAAAGGCTGCTGATTAAAAGCTACTATTACCAAAAAACCGAACATACAAAAACCGAAAATGAGCATAAATAATATGCTCGCATGTACATATAAAAACAATGAAATAATTTATACTTTAGCTGGATCATCTAAATCATATTTCTTTAGTAAATTATCAATCCTGTTCAAATGACCTCGCATTTTCGGCAGATAGCTTTGTAAGACGTGTATATTCTCATCATGTTCAGCTCCTTGACCAATCAGTTGCGATCTCGTTGGCACCCAGCAATAGATTAACTAAAAATAATTTACTGCAGCAGTTGCATTGTTGTACGAGTAGGCTTTAAATATATGTACGTACTTTGATGGCGCTCTTTATAAATAATCCATGATATGGCTTAAGTGTGGCTTCGTAAGCTTTGTGCAAATGGCTCTTTAACATTTCTGCGTTCTCACGATCGTTAACTATGTTTTCAAAGAAGGTACAAATCATTTGTAAGGCGCGTTTTAGCCATAGTGTGGCATTTACTGCATAGTTTTTATTTACATTAACATTTAAAATTATAAGATTCTCCAAATAATAAAAATCAAGCTTATCCCTTTCGAAAATTGTAGTTAATTTCTAAATGAAAAAAAATTTGCATTAAAGCTTCTTTTTTAATGTATGCGTCTTTTTAAAAAATGAAAGTCCTACCGTTATGTTGCCACGCATGTCGGCGGTGACCGGCGTAAACAATTTGCCAAAGGTTTCTGTAAAAATTAGTAAATACATACATATGTATGTCATTAGTCATATAATTGTAGATAGTAGATAGATCGTTATTATAGACAGTTTAAACCACCCTTTTTCAGCTCAGCCTAATTATCAACAACAAATATTTAGAAAGTTTTCTAATCAATTTAATGGTTATTGTATGAAAAAATTATCGTATATCGAAAAATTATTATTGGAAATTATTAGTTCTTGAACTTCATGAATAGCTTAGTAAAGCTTTTGTATAGAAATATACATATTTGTGTATGAAAAACACACAAACCCACCGGCCTTGACTTACCAATGACAGCTACAATTTCCTCAGCAGCTATTAGAAAAGCTTCCGTTTCGATTTTATGATCAACTGGTGGAAACCCTTTAAGTTCTTTGAATCGAATACGTGCCGCCTCACTCGCCATCGTCGTACGGTCTATTGTCTGACAAAACTTCTCAACGACAATACCAAAGCGGTATTATTTTAAACTTCACCTACTTATTTATTAATACAAATTATGTATTGTATTTTCATATTCTACAATAGTTATCAAATTCAAAACGTAAGTACTTCATCAAAGATAATGAAAACGAACTTTTGTTATCGCACAAAAATCGTACGTGGCTGAGTGCAACTACCTCTGTCTGTCTAGTTACTATTGCTGAGAGAGCACTTTGTTTACTAACGGCTGACTCTTGTTTGTCTCGCATATAAAGAGATTTTTTTCGTTTGGTTTGATTAGTGTTTGTTTCTCACACGTTCACACATAAACAACTCTAGTCGCAACAGCTATTAATATATTTGTAACTTATAGACTGAGGTAATATTGTACACCTCATCAGTAGAACAATGATTGATGTTAATAACTATCACAATAACACTGATTCCGTCATTGTGATGCTTACCAGTTCTTTATGTGCGGTTGTTTTCATGCTTTCACCCAACTTTACCCACACAAGTTAGAACTGGAGTCCTTTAGTTAGATCAAAGTCCTTTAATAACATTATAATTATAAATAAAATAACACAACTCGGTGGCAAAAACTTTTATTATTAAACTTCTTTCAAAGCGTAGCGGGAGAAAATAAAATTACTATTTACAATTTCTGTTACAAACCTATAATTTACGAAACAGTTCCAATAATGGATTCAATAGAAAAACTAAGCTTAGGTTTTTTTAAGGCAATCTCTGCGAGATTAGAAAGTCTGTGGCTATTTTGATATTTAAGCAATGGCACTGAAGTCGGATTTTTTACTGTCTCTAAAGCCGGGAAAGCACCGTCGTTCTGTGGACTGTTGAAATTGGAAAATTTTAAAATACCAGCTTCAGGTAATAAAACATCAGCATGCTTGAAAAAGTTGCCTTCGGCAGGCTGGAATTTCTGTCTTTCTGTCGTAGGCAGTAAAGGATCGCTGAAGTTTGTATTCTTCTGGAATTCTGCTGGCATTGTATGCGTTGTATCTTCTGGCGTTGAGGAGGGTAATGCAGCCGCGCTCAACAAGACAGCATTTAATGCGGCATCCAGTTCTGGGTCTGCGAAGGCGCGACGTTTCCGCATCCTTTCGATGAGTGGAGAATTGAGTGTGGCGAAACAATGCTTGTATTCTGAAAAAAAAGGAAATGGATACATTAATGTAAAATATACGAATGTACATATTTTGAATTGTCCATACGCAGCAAGTGTAATGCGATATTCCCGAAATGTATTCGTTATAGCTCTGCATGCGCGTTGGATGATAGCCGAAAATTATTCTTATTTTCCGGGAGAGTTAAACCCGAAAATTAGAATTCTAACAATTCGGCACCAGACTGTCTGGCAAATTTTCTAATGCAGGATGGATGCTCGAACGCATACGTATGTACGAGTATGTAAAATGCTGCTCACTTTCAAGTAGGTCAGTGTGGTAAGTAACTCTTATGCTTTGTTATTGTTCTTCATGTATCTCAATGTATTCATGCACTGCTTACTCTTACCATTGTTTTTCTTTAATTAGTTTTCTCTCTTTTTCACCTATCGATTTACAGACGCATTGGCGTGAAATTCTATGCGTATCTGGATACAGAGATCATCGAGAGACAGTCATATTTTAGGGCAGGCAGACCCTGCTCAGATTACATTTGTGATCACTTAACGCTTGCATGAAAAGTAATTTGTTCTTGTATTATCTTTCGTCGTGGAAGTCGTCGTACTCAGAGTTATTGACAATATTCTACGGATTTATGTATTTCACAATTGTGTGCATGGGTTTATGTGAATATGCCAAACCGGTTGGTTATAAGTGGCACAATATGCCACAAGTCGAAACAACCCAAAATTGCCACAAGTAGTTCCGACCGAAGGCAAAAATTCAACAAAGCCAGACGTGATGTCTGGAGGAGTCAGACAATCTGTCTCCATTTGGCGTTGCAAGCTACGATATTCAAAACCGAATACGAGTACTTATATGGATTTAAATTTTGTACACGGTATACTCTTGCAGTGTGGTATACATACGAATATTTGAAATACATACATACGAGTATTTGTGTATATAGCTTTTTATTTTGAAAACATGGCGGGGAAGGGTTAATATAAAACAAATTGAAAACGTATGAGTTTAATGAACGGAAATAAAATTAAAAAGAAAGAAATAAACCTAATTTTATAGTAGTTTACGCATCGGATAGTCGAATGTAAAATTCTTTTAAATAAGCACTACTTTTTGGTTGGAAAATTAAGCGGAAACGACGCTGTAAACGGTATAGCCAAATGTTTAATAGTCAAGTATTTTTTTTTGCCGTCAATTTTTGATAATAAAAGTTTCTTTTTGAAAATATGGAGGATATGGCGAACCAGCTACGACCGGCCTGGGTTAAAGATTTCCAAATTTTTCAGTACTTTTAAAATTTTTAATTTTTTCTAGCATTAAAAAGAATTCTTCACAAAAAAAGTTTTAATTTCAATTAAAAACGCATTAGAAATACTTCAAGATAGAAATATATATGCAGTGAGCGATATGGAAGAACATATAGAAGAAAAAAAAACAGAAAAAAATCCATCAATAATGTACGAGCCGAGCCATATGGTTTCTTTTCAATTGTCTATCAAAATTTAAGTACATCTTTCAATACGATGTTACAGAGACCGTCGTCTTGTTAATTGGCATTGTTAATTGTTAAAATTTTTTGCTTTTAATGGATTCAATTTTCTAAAGTTTCAAGAAGCAAAATAAGCATGTACTATACTATACTTTAAGTATAAGTTTTCATAACCAACTACGTAACAACGCACACCAACTACGTAACAAATTAATAACGAGTATGTACGAGTACGAGTATTTATATGGGTTTTGGCAGATAAAAATAATTTCTTGTATGCATTTTTTACCTTCCATTGCGGCTGTGATGTTTAGGGTTGTTTGTTGAAGTGAGCGTAAACGTTGTTTGTACACCTTTTTCTGTGCCATCAACAATTCTCTAGAACGTTGGGTCGATGGTGACACCAATTCTGTCTTCTGTATTCCACCCTGCACCACCGTGCTTTCATCGTTGCGACAAGCTTTTGCCTTTAGGTCAGAGCTCGGTGACTCTAGTGATTCTATTGCTTGCTGCCGCCGCAAAGCAACTTGAGCGGCCATGACTCGCTGTCGATCGACGACAAGCTGGCAGCTGGGACAACAACATTCACGCCAGCGACAAAGCCGCTTATGTCCCTTTACGCAGGATATGACACCATGATTTCGGCAGCGGGCGCATTTGGGGGTGCGCAGCTGACGTCGTTCCTTGGCGGAGTTGACTGACGCTGCTGAGTTAGTTACGTTTAAAGAAGTCGTTAACTCTTTTGTATTTGAGATTGCAGATTCGAACTGAGCCATTTGTAGGTCTATTATTTACAATATATGTATGTATGTAGATTTGAAATAAATCACTTTTTTAAATGATAGTAGTATAAATTTCGCGTTTGATTTGATTTCGCTTTGAATTACGTTTAATTATTGAGATGTTTTTTATGTTATGGTCGGTTCTTCGGCAGAAAGAACAAACACGTGCTGGTCTTTTTAAAGTATCTATTGAACTGATTCACGACCTAAGGATATCTTCGCAGCCATAAAGCGGTCTGGCATCTCAAGAGTACGGAGTGTTTTTCCATTAGTTTTCATTGTCTTCAAAAAAGTCAGACAGCGCGCAATCGGACCCAAATGTCTGCATGCAGCAGTCTTTGAGTTATCTGCTATTGGCTACGTTTAGGATTCATAGTCGCCAGTTTAAAAATAGTTAACCAATCGCGTGTTCATGAATGGAATTTCGTGGAGTGTATTTTCTGAATGCTCGCCGCGCCTCCTCCCGAAATAGTATTAGTGTTCATAAGGAAACATAAGGAAAGAGCAGATTGTGAAAGAAGTCACTGCCTAAACCTCTTCTTGATGATGACGATATTGAACGATGAATATTGTATAATGGATCTACATACATATCTGTTGTTGATGTATGAAAAGTAACCTCGAAAATTCGCTGAAAGTAAGTTAGTTCTCTTGAATGGTTTTCATATTGTTTTATTATATTTTAACAAATTTCAACTTTTAACATATTCTATAATCTCTTAATATCTTATTAACAACTTTTTAAATACATACATATTTTGAAATTCAAATTGTTTTTATAAGTTATCAATTGAGTGACTGACTGATTGCCTCTGATCGATCACAAGTAAGTAAATATTTGTTACTACGGCAAAACCAATTTCTGCCAGTTATTTCTAATGCAGAGTGCTGCGATTATAAACTACTCAATTATCTGGCATATATCATTACATACGATCTACTTTCATATACTGATCGATCGATATCTAATATATCATGGCACAAAAGTTTACCATCTTCATTGTTAATAATAAATGGAGTACATACAATATTTCTTTAATACGTAAATGAATAAATCTTTATATTTGTATATTAGATATTATTTAACAACAAACGAGAGCTATTTGCCGAGAGCTTAATGCCGATCTGTGCAGATTTGGATACGTTAAAAATACTTAGGGATTAAGTTCATCATTATTCGAGTACATATAATTATTGGTCAACGCAGTGATTGGTGCTGCAAGAGAAAGCATTCGCTCAACCACGGTCACAAGCAGGTAGATGGTGCGAGAGTTAAAGCTTTTCTTTATCGGTTTTTGTTATAATGTTTTGTTAATAGTTTTACTAAAAGATTTTCGGATAATTTCAACGGTTAGTCGAATATTATGGATTAAGATGGTGCGAGTAAACGGATAGTATTTAAAGATTTCTTTATGAATTTCCATCAAATGGTTTAACGTTTCACACGATTTTGGCTGTTTAATATTATTGACGGTATAGTAAGAATTTCAAGTAAATATATTGTTCTCAATCAAATCCTTTTCAAATATCAATAGATATGAGATTCTTAATTTTTTAATGTACGAGTAAGTATATTCTCGAATTCTCGAAACTAATATTAATATTACTTTTAAATACGAGGCTTTTTGTAAATAATGTTAATATTACTTACTAAAATTAGCAGTGATTAACAACAATACAATACAACAAATTACTTTGGCAGCGAGAAATTGATTTCTTATATGTAGTATTATGTACGTCTACACGTATTTCTGTTAAAGTCGTATAGAAGATTAATTTTATTAAATGTTATTAGAGATAACATGTTTCTTTTTGAAAAAATTTGTTTTATTTCACTTGTACGATTATATAAAATATTTGGTATTTTGGAAAAATATCCGAAATTTCTTTAATGCTTCATTATAAAAAGTATTAAAAAAAGAGGCAGTGAAACTTTTTTAACGGTTTGTAAAATTTCTTAACTTAAGAGTAAACAACGTTTTCACTTCACATTCTTTATAATGAGAAGATAAAATAATGAGAAGACCCTTTTGTGGAAATTGTTCCAGAACAACTGCTGATGGATGCTACAATCTTTGATCCGAGAAGGTTTTCTTTGGTATTAGAAAATCAAATAAACGAAAATACATACAAAGATAATGACGAATTTCTTTACGTTTTCGTTTCGCCTCTGCTTCTAGAAAACGCTGTTCCGTTTGGTCTTCATGGCGCTGCTCTGCATGGCCGCGACAACCGCTTCTACGCCGCCTGTGAAAATCGGCTGATTTGCGGCACGTCGGAGGATGTGCCACATGGCCACAGGTTTGCGCAGCGATGAAAGCATCTGATGCCAATGCCGCAATCCCTTACCCGTAGCACAGCTGCCCACGATTACATGACCCAGCGGCATGACGGCCGCCGCCTCTTCTAAAACGCCGAAAACCGTAAGACGTAACTGAACCGTAGACAGGCTTTGTGGCGGTAGGCTAAAGATCACCGACTCGTTGAATATGGGACAGCGATCCTTGCGCTTGTGGGAGGTGCGTTTCTTGAGCACTTTCCTGTCATTGTTCATCAGATAAACCTGCAATGATGGTTGAGTGAAAATGTCTGGAGTCCCGTTATTTGTTCATTCTTTACAAACCTTTACGAATATGGTTTGTATGGTTTGCGATGGTGTCGTAGTCGTCGCCTTGTCCGGAACGTTTAATTTTAAATTTCTGCCTTTCACCACAACAATTGTCAGTCGCTCGGCTGTTGGCAGGTAACTTAGAGAAAACATCAGTTCGCCCCATTTGGCGTTCGACTTCCGTAAGTCAGACAGAGGAAGCCATGTAGTGCAGGGTCGTGGCATTTCACCCATTTCCATTTCAGCTTCTCCTAAAATAATTAGAAAGATATGGATATATAAGGATTATGTCTGTGTTTAATTTCAGGCAATTTTTCCTCCATACCCAGCAGTGTGTGTGCCTTTCCATTATGATACAAATGAAACCACAAGGAATGACGACTTTGATGCCTCTTCAGCCAAAATGTGAAGGACTCATTGTAGTTGGGAGAAAGGCTATCAGCAACTACCTAAACGAGTATTTAGTTAGTATTATTTGGTTTTTTTCGGTTCTCCATTGTAAGTACCTTTGTCTGCATGGCACCGGGTTGATCCGGAACTAAATAAATACGCACAAAAGTGTCAAACCACTCCACATTCGAAGGACACACAACATCCTTCGCTTCGATTACGGTAACAATCAGTTCCATGCCTTCTTCGGAAATGGAGTTTCTGAACGAAACGGAACGTTAGACGTAACTCAACGTGCAGACATTAAAATAAACCTAACTTACTTGTCATACTGAATGCTCACGCAGAGCTGTCCCGTAATCCGTGAATATGGTTGCTCTAAATCGGAGAGGGCCAACGGTTCCGATTCCGAATTGACCGAATCGCAAGAGATGGCCCTCTCCAGATTTATGCTATCCATCGAACCGTTCGTAGAGGCCAACGAAAACTGAGAGCTATTGCGACGACCAATACTAGACTGAGAATCTTGGCGTAGAAACGAACGTCCAAACGACCAAGTTGTGTTACTGCCGCCAGATTTCGATGCTGCAGGCCTGTTGCGAAACAGGAAGTCTTCCGACAATGTCTTCTGCAGCATGTGTGGCCCCTTCACTTTTTGTGTTAAGGTCGTAAACGGATTATTAGTGCCCGATAACTTCAAGCTCATGGCTGATAATTTACTAGAAAAATTTGTCAGATCGGGATCACTGGCCTCCGTTTCAGAGAAGGAACGGTTACGAAACAGCAGCGGTTTGGCAGCAGATGCAGTGGAGCCGGAAGGTGTCGCTGTGGCACACCTTCCGTCGTCTTGCGCCGACTTGCCCTTGTTATTGTTCGAGATGTCTTCCTCTGTTGCCGAAGAAGTTGTTTCTCCGGTTGTTTGAGTGATTTTAGGTGTTGTCTCCTCTTCGGTTGCTTCGCTATAGAAAGGGTTCTTCTTTCCATTGCTTGCGTGCGAGTTGAACGATGTGTGTGGCAGTGCTACTCCCGTATATTTGGCATTCGGTAAGGTTTTGGCAGTCTGTGGTTTTTCCTGTGGTTCAGTCAAATTTTGTTCTGATACAGAGATAAATGGATTTGTGCTGGAATTTGCTGGTTTAGTGATGTGGTCGTAAAGACTTCCATTTTGCTCAGATGTCGCTTTGTTATGTTTCGAGATGGCTTGCTCGACGTATCCGCCATTTGTGATCAGCCTTTTGGCCACCGGCCTTGGAATGGCTGAAGCCGATAATGACGCTGCCGAGGGTGCCGTTAGTCGCGGAGGTGGAGGAGCTTGCAGGGGTTGAGGGATTGGTGTTTGTTTGAAGGTGCGTATACAGGACTCCGTCAATGAGACCTGGTCCGATATAGCATCTTCAGACTGCAAACAAATTGAGAAGGTTACAGATTTTGCGCCATTAGTAGCGCATGGCGATGGGTGTAAAGGTGCAGGAGCTGGGCGCAAAGGTTGTGGCGGTATTTGTTGCTCCGCCTGCGGCAAATTCCACAATGGTGAAGTGAATTGTGCCGGATGTTTGAAGTCGGGGTCGATGGTGTCGAATCGTTTGAAGCTACCGCTTGTGCTAAGCAAAATCTCAGATCCAGAATGCATCTGCACAGAAATATAAAAGAGTCGTAACAATCAGCGGTATAAATCTGTTCTATATATTGTAGAATACTAGGCACTAATCTCACCATGTATCCATTCGCGTGAAAGAGCTTGTTTTTCGACAGTCCAATTTTTTCCTCTTTGTTGGAACGCGCCCAGCGAAAAGCCTGCGGCCCCAAGTAATAGCAGGCAAGCACCAAAACAAAAACTATTAGCAAACCTAAAACTGTCAGGCTTGTGATTGTTGTCGTGGGAGAATCATCCATTTTGGGGGCTGGCGTCGTTAAGGCTGTCAGTCTCAGTCTGTCCTTATTCTACATCTATGGCCCAGTTGAGAAGAATGGAAAAAATGGAACGTTTTTACTATAGAAACGCTATTGTATAATTTCTCTTTACTGCTAAGTTATTGTTTTCGAAAAGGAAGAACAGGGCTACATTAGAAGAAACTGCACAAGAAGTCCTTTTTGTCCGAAAGACGTTTCTATACAGTTTTTAATAAAATATTATTCTTTAAATTAATCGGTACATTGTTTAGGTATTTTCTCTAATTAATTTTTAGCATAAATTAATAATAATTAAACAAATTAATAATAATACAATAATAATACATAATAATACAAGTCAATTACTTTTAAGCAGACACTAAATTTATGCCACGATATTATAAATTACCGACGTGATATTTTGTATGGCGAATGGAATATTTATATATAATATATCGATAGTGTTATTGTCCATAATTTCTTTACCATTTAGAACGCTATAAAACTTACAGTTAAAGAAAAAAAAATTTAGAGAAGAATTGCTGTTTTTGTTTTAATAGCGAATTATTTAATTTATTATTATTATTTTTTTGGAATTTCGCTTTTGTGGAATTTCATTATCTAAAAAGGATTTATAACATAGTTAAATTTCAGCTGTAAAGAACAAAAAGGGCTATAAAGTAAATCCTTTTATAAAAAGCAAATCTATGGTCGAAAAGGTAAAGAGGTTAAGTTATCGAGTGATATGCGTCGGGTGTGGGCTGTTTTGGTATGTTTTTCGTTGTGCACTCACTGCGTAAAAAGTGCCAACAATAATAATAGTAATGCATTTAAATGGTTTCTTCTTTGCATGAATCAAGAAGCTTTGAAGCATTAATTTTATTATTATTTTTATTTATTTAGCGCAGAAAGAACTATTCCTTTTAGGGCGCCCTAACCTTCGGCCTTGCACCGCTACGGCAACGCTTTTATTGTATTATTTTACCACAAACCGGAGCTGCTGGAAGCTAGAAAATTATTTCCACATGGATATCTCGTTCAGAGAAACTGCGAACGTACAGAAAGACGCAAAGTCGGCGAGAGGAATCACGGTGAAGTGAAGGCGATGCCCTCAATAGAGACATGTTTGACACAGTTCAGCCTGCATGCGACGAATTGTCTTTTGCTGTGTGCAGCTTTAGTCTTTAATAATTAGATCTTTTCCACTTACTTAATTATCGATTTACAAAATTTATTTTAGAATGTTGAACACGGTTCCTGGCCACGGTTCTAGGTAAATTTAAAAAAAACGCCTCAAAAAAATGCCTTGCAATTTATTTACCATTAATTTCTGCGAAAACTGTGTGTACTTTTTGTATGTTTTGCTTAGCGTAGCAGTTACAGAGGTACATTTTTCACTTTTTATTTAGACTCTAAATGGCCGTAAAACGCAGCAATAATTAACCCATTAATGTCATCATATTCCACCAACCTACTTCCTACTTAACAGGAAGGATATTTTTTATTTTAAGAGTTCCCGAATCAAACCATCGACTTGTAACGTTTTGGATCGACTGACCAACTGATTGACGGTAATTTTGTCAACAGCATCTCACGGTACCGGACGAAGGAAAAAGACGGAAAAGACGCAAAACTGGAGTGAGAGGAAAAGAGATGACTGGCTTGTGATTCAGTTGTCAATTTAATGTCTGTTTTGAGAGTTGCCAGATTTTTAGAAAGCTTAAATAATTTTATCACTTGTACTACAATAACCGTTATAACAGTCACAAAGGAATAACTTGATACTATTTTTTGTCAAAGTGCTGCTGATAATTTCGACAAAAATCTTACGCTAAGGGAAGAGCCACAGACGAGAGCTTTGGAAGCATAAACATCACTACGTAAAGTTAGCGTACGTTCGGTCCTCTTTGAATTTTGAAATTTGTTGTTTTTTGTCAGCAACATCTAGCAAAAGAACACAGCAAATGAACCAAATGAATGAATGATGCCATTAATTTGTCTGTGACGTGATTTTGTTTGAGCACCATCATCGGATTTGTCTTCTCAAAAAATTGTCGACAAAGGTTGAAAGCTTTGAGACAATTATTGCAGTAACTATTAAACTGTAAACTTTTAGCTATCGTGGACATTTTTATTTTTATATAAGAACAGTGCATCGTAAACTGTTTTTGTCCGAATTTGTCCGAATTTCTGCGCAAAAATGTCGTTCGTCTACGAAACTTTACCAGTGCTTTTTCCCCTACTGTAGTGCAGTTTCTCTGCAGTGCTTCTGAAAGTGCTTGAAAAAGCTTCCAGTACTTCTTTAACCGCAAAAAAAATGTCCGTTTTTGTTCGAATTTTTTGTGCAAAAATGCCGCGAAAACAAAACATGAGCCCCTGTGGCTTGTGCAGCCCCAGCAAGTATTTTTTGGTATATACAGAAGCTGTTCGCAAAACATAAAAAGGTCACCATCAACAACGCTGTGGCGCACGTAGAACAATAAATGAAATTTGGAAAATCACAAAGAAGGACGTATAGACGTAGGACGTAGGACGTTTAGATTTTGTTTATACAGAATAAGGCTTTACATGTCCATGTCTACATGTCCACATGCTTTCCAGTAAACCACAAATCGGAGTCGGAACCGTTTCGAATCCGAAACAGAACTAATTTTTCTGTTCCGTCGAGAACGTCTTTCTTTCGAATACGAAACAGATTTGAGAAAATTTAAGAAAACCGAATATTCTCGCTTTCTCGAAAATGAAGTAGGACTTTCTCACGAAATCGGATTCGAAAGTTCTAACGAAACGGATCCGTTTTTGTATAGCTAGACCGAGAATTCAGCTTTGCTTCGAATTCCAAACGGATCCGTTTGGCTGCTGATACTGGGTAAAATCAAATTGTGTATTTTTTTCAGAGATAAATCAGCGAATGTGAAAATATGTCTGCATAGTTACTTATATACAGGTACTCCTCACTTTACGACCAATCTGTTTACCGACCACTCGTACTTACAACCAATCCAATTTTTACCTGCAATTTGGGTTATTTTATATTCCCCATACAACTCCTCGCTTATCGACCAAATCGCAACTTTTGCATTATGTAGTCTTCCGTTCCGGCGGACTCGGTGGTAAAGTGAGGAGTGAGTACTTGTGCTCGTTATGCTCAAATTCGTTGGATAAGTATGTATGTATGTACATATGTATTGTATATATGTATTTGTTTGGCTTTAGTGTCTCAAAAGTCGGAAATATAACATTAAATTTCTCTTCTCATGGTTCCTATAATCATCACAATTAGAAGGTGGTGAGAATTGTGGATGCGGTTATAATAATTCTAATAATATTTTCAGTTTGTTTGAAATTGTTCCTACTTCGGAGAAATTTATTGTACGAGTATGTACAAGAGTATTTACAAGAGTTGACAAAAATTCTTAAAAAAAAATACGATAATTTGTAAACCTTTATTTCAATGTCGTAAAGATTATAGTCTGGGCCTGTCGCTTTGCCATTGAACGGTTTTACCACACTCAGTACTTCTTATTAAAATTTGGCCTGATGGCCAAAACCTAGACAGCATCAAGAGAAGACAATACTGGCTAATATTTATAATACTTTCCATCAGAAGTAACAAGATTTTTGTTAAAAACCATTTAACATTTTTAGTCCACTGAGTTTAGACCGTTTGTTTAATTTTTAATTCGGATTAATTATTCTTTTAGCGTTTACGGCAAAATTAAACAAACAAGCAAATGGAGAAACAAGTATGAAATAGTATCATTTTTAAAATAAAAGTCATACAGTTGTACTTTGCATACATACATATGTATGTACACGTATATTTTGCTCATTCTTTAATTATAATACAAAATAGCAGACAATTTTCTTCAAAAAAAAAACACCTTCAATGACTAAATTTAGTGTACACTACAGTTTTGGCAAGTTATCCTTTATCAAACACTAACCACAAATCATGGCATAGAATGAATGGCTTTCTGGCATTTTTGCTGCTGAATTTATTATTCTGTCGTCAGGCGGCTTCTCACAATAGCCGCTGTCACACGCACAAGAGTCATAAGCTAATCTTGTGCAGTGGCCAGCAGCTGCAATAAGTACCAACATACTGTTAAAAGTTTGCCACTGTTAATTAACAGAGTTTGCTTTTCATATCGCGCGATGGCGCTCCAATACTGTTCGTTTAAGAGCCATACTCTTTGGAGGTTGAACGGAATAACGTTTAATAATTAATTGTATTCACAAACACATGTTCAAATTCCGAAAGTCTGCACTTATATAGTAGAAGTAGAATGAATATATAAATTGTAATCACTGCTTGCTGGTAAGGAGGCGCTGAGAAAGGCCTTCTCAGCTGATTCTCAAAGGAAGCTAACCTTCCTTTGTAACGTCAGTGGCTGGCTGATGATGATGATGATGATGATGGATTCCTCAAATGTTTGAATGAATTTCTTCTTGCTAGCACTGAGCTAATTAAAGTACAGCTAATTTCCAGCCATCACTTCCTGCGGTCCGAGAAGAGAGGATTGATGTCTTAATTGGCAGGGACCGAATCGAAGGTCTGCAATTGAACAACTCGAAACTATCCACATAGTTGCACATTACGCTTATTGTGCTATATCTTTTTTGGTTTCAGAAGTGTGACTTACATCTCGTCACCCTTTCGTTTACCTTCACCCCTTCCTGCAACATATTGTTTGTGGGCTTCTAAGCGACAATGCAATGTCTCCCAATGTTGTTATTGCCGGACTGTAATTCTATAATCCTTAAATGCGCTTTACTGCTTCACTGACGCCGTCACTTGTGCGGATTCCTTCGTAAGCTTGCTGGCTGCGACGATCGGCTCAACTGTCTATATGTACGTGTAGGCACCGACCGCACCGCACCGCACCGTCTGTCTTTGTGCCTTATTTTCGTGTTCAAATTTGGGCTCATTGACATTTGGAAGGAGTCTTTCCGAACATTAGTCTTCACACTATTACTTATTTCCAAGATTTCTGCTTAAATGTTAAGAAGTGATCAATGATGTTTTAGAACAAGTCGCACATTTGAAAAACATTTCACAAAATCTTGAAGAAAAATTAGAATAAGTTATTTCAATTTGTTAATAGTACTAAAGTGGACGAGTTTTTAGTATAATTATTGACGTTGAACTGAACTATTAGCAACTGCTGTCCGGTGCTTTTATACCTCAGACGGCTGGGATGGACACGAGTAACTCATCCCCCACATTTTAAACCGACCGGTAAAGCAGTATAACGGTTTCACATTGTTAGTGTGTTTCAAAAGTTTCAAGAAGGGCTAACAAGAAGTCAACAGAATAACAGTGTGCGCATTGCGGTCGATTCTTCTACAAATGCCGAATGAGGAAAACGTACAGAACGTCGATTATTGGTAGTCGGCGCCGTCGTCTACGTTGTCGTCGCTGTCGTCGCTGTCGTCGCTTTCGTCGCCATCGTCGTCTTCATAGACGGTTTTAGCTGACAAATTGCCCACTTTTGTTTTATTCTTTTAAAATCGTTAAAACCGTTGACCGAAACTTGTGTGTGCCACCCTGTAAATAGGGCTAGCCGGTGTGGTGCGTATGTAGAGTGGGTGGCAGCGGCTTCAGCGTATGTTCAGGGTATTCTTTCCGAGTTGCTATGAAAACCTATAAGATCATAAGTGGATACACGTTGTCTCCCCATTATCGATATTATAAAAAATAAAAATAAAAAAAAAACTGAAAAAAATATATACGAATATGGAATATGAAAAGGTTTGCTAAATTAGCGCTCGAAAGTTGTTCCTAATAATTGTCCAATGTCGACTGGCACTCAATAATCCAAATAATTGAGGCTTACGGCTACTCAATGCAGGTGCCGCTAAATATATATACTTACATATATGTATACTTAAAGTCATATACATATTATAAATATATATATATATTTTTTTTTTTAAATCTCGGCCAATTTGATAATAAAGAAATCTACTTTGTTTGTTGTATGAGAAACGATTGACCTTTAACAGTAAAATATTAACTATAATATAATGTTTCCATAAAGCGGTTTAGCGCAAAACTAGTTTTCACAGCGAAAACCATTATAAAACCAGAAAATCTTTATTGAAATTGTTGTTTGAGTTTAGTGCAAAACCAAAACGATTTCTAGTTTTAGGAATTATAAAACCAGAAAATCTCCATTGAAAGTGTTGTTGTGAGTTTAGCGCAAAACCAAAAAGATTTCTAGTTTTAGGCAGTTTTTAACCCTGTTTCAAAGTTCAAAATACTACACGCCATAGCCTTGTCTCTTTCTATAGTTAATATGATAGAAAGAGATAAATATTGTACAGAAAAATATATTGTCCAAATTCACAAACAAATAAAACAAAATACTACTTTTGCATACAACAACAACAACAGCAGCGGGCAAAACCTTGCAAAAACCAAAAATAAAACTAGTTTTGTCTGGCAACACTTGATCGATATTCGAAAGCCTAAAAATCAAAACCAAAAGCATTTTAAGGAAACACCATATAAAACAGTTTCAATGATGGTTTTTGGTCATATTCTTCATTCCACTTTTTAAATCTTTATTCCGTGCAGTCTGTGCACTCTTCCTTCAAAATGTCCGGAAGAGAAGTTCAAATTATCTGGAAGCCTTTTACGTGTTTATTTTCTCTTGCCTGCAAGCGTTGCCGATTATATTTTCAGCTTCGTTTCATGGGAAAAAGTTTCGAGTTTTAGAACAAGTTTTTGACGTGTTGAAGTAAGCAATCAAGCGGAGAGAACATAATTCACCATATTTTTTTTAGTATTTTTGTGATTTTACAATCAATAGTTTAATACGAATTGACGCCTTTTTAAATGAAATTAAATCTAAATGAAATAGTTACTATTTGTAAAGATTTTAAATTTAACTTTTTAATATAACCTTTTCATACAAATCGGGAGAGCCCAAAATGTAAAATATCGCACCAGTATTCAATGATCCTTCCTTCGTTCTTTTGTTGTTACAGCGTAAAAACTTCGCCCATAAGATTTCACAATAAACGCTTGAAAAAGTACGAGTACGAGTATGTACTCACTCTAAAAGTTATCTGTCTGTCCTGCCCGTTTGGGTAAATGTGAGGGTTATGCGTGAAACAGGGCAATCGCTTGTAATAGGAGAAGGATTCGTGTATGACGGCCGTATGACAATCTGTGTTTTGTTTGGTGTTTGTATAAGTTGTTGAGTACCCGGATACGCAGAGCACACGGTACAGGGTGCCGGAGAGATTACGCTTAACAGTGAAATGACATAACAGGCTGACCAGCAGCGCAACCAGACCACCTCGTCCCGTCTCGTCTTCGGTGCAGGTGCGTTAAAATGGGTAAAGAATTCAAACGAAATGTAAAAGGAGAACGCCATGAGGCGACGAATGGCAACACTTGTATGGCATCAAATAGTAGTTTATATGGCACATGGTACACTTACATTTGGCCCTCATTCATTTCGGTATTTGTTGTTGCTTTTGGTCGGTTTAGTTGCTTTAGTTGGTGGTGGGTGGGTGTTGTTTTTAGAAATGGTAATGCGCGGACATCAATATATACTATATACGATAATATCAATATATTATTGATAATACATATTGGCATTTGCGTGTGACGAACCATTTTATGAAGTTTAAGCTCTTCTTCTTTACACAGAGTAATGAAGAGTCGGCCTATTCCAGCAATTTAGAGTACAAATTGCAATCAGAATTGTGTTTTTTTCGGCAAAAATTTATAAAGGAAATTATATATTTAATTTTATTAAGTATTTCTATATACAATACATAATATACTTTACACAAAGCCAGAAGCAAAATTGCCTTAAATACCACGAAAACAGTGAGAGCCATGAGAGCCGTGAGAGTAATAAAAGTGAGGATTTTGTTTCAAGTCATTCATTAACGATTCATCATCATCATCATCATCATCATTATTATTAGTAATCGTATGGAAAAAGTTGTTCATTAACTTGTGCAGCTCTTTACAGCTGCTTACATTTGCTGGAAAATGCAGGCTAATATCATGGGATTTCATGCATCTACAATTTAATATAACATTTAGGTATAATATATTGCAATACATACATGTACATATGTACATATGTACATATATATGTACAAGTATGTTCGATATATTGACAATATAAATTTGTAATTGTGTATTGTAAGTACATTTTTGTATTTGTAAATTGTAATTTTGTGAAATGGCGGCATTGATGTAAAGCAACAATGAATTGCCGACGTCACTCTTGGCCTTACTCTGGCAGCGTGATGAAGGCTGACTGCAGGAAGGGGATGGAAGGGGAGGAGAGGGGAGCTGAGGCAGTGCAAGGTTGTGCAAAAGTCAAAGTATGCTCTACTATAAGTCCTTCTGCAACATACTCGTACGTCAGAGTTTTATCAATTGCAAACTGTAAAAATCGTTCTCTTTTCGTGTATCGTCTCTGTCGTCCTTCAAGCCAGTCTTCAAACGGTACCATAGCACTCCCCCCCCTTTTTTCACTAGAATACGCCAAAATTAAACACCATTAAGTGTTTAAGTAAAAAAAAGGAAGGAAGGAAGGAAGGAAGGAAGTAAGGAAGGAAGGAAGGAAGGAAGGAAGTAAGAAGGAAAGGAAGGAAGGAAGGAAGGAAGGAAGAAAAGAAGGAAGAAAAGAAGGAAAGGAAGGCAGCCACACTAAATCAAAAGTTTTTCTAAATTTAAGGGACACTACTTTTTCTTTGGGCTGAAATCGAAAATTATTACTGAATTAAAGGAATTTCGCTCTAGGTCTTTCTTTCCGCAGAAAAGGCTTTAACCTGCTTTTAAGAATTTAATACGATATTATAAAAAAAATATTGAAATTATAGCTGAAATTCTGTCCCCAATTTTTGTGAAAATGGTATTAAATAGGCGTAACCCGCCCACTCTACCGCCACAGATGCGGCAGCTGATTATTTAGTTCCATTTAAAAGTTTTTTTATTCGTAAATTATACTTTTAAGGTAAAAGAAGCACTCACACACACACACACACACACACACCTATATATTGCATATTCTCAATTTGCGGTTGCAGGACATTTTTGAACACAATCGAGAGAGAGAGAGAGAGAGAGAGCGAGCAGAAGAAAAATATAAGAAGAGAGCGGGAAAAAATATAACGAGAGAAAACCAAAAAAGCCACGAAGAGCACGATTCTTTATGGACGAGTTTGTTTTGTGTCGAATATACTAACAGCAACAACAAAAACAGCTACATCAGCAGAAACCACACACACACCACCGCCAACACCTGCAGCAGCTGCAATGTGAGTAACAATAACAACATTTTGCACTTTTTTTGGCTTTTAACGACTGATGCGCTTGGTTACTGGGTCACTGGATCGGCACTTGTACACGATGACAAAACGATGACGTCAGCGCAGCAGGGTAAATGGCCGCCGCGCTGGAAAAGAAAAAAGGAAAAAAATAAAAAATTAACAACGCGACATAAAACCGCATACATACACACACAAGCGGATTGGTTACTCATAGGCGCACAAATACCAACAAGGTTTTTTTTATGAACACATCCTTTAGCTATAGAAATGCAATAAAAATGCAGGGGCTTTCATTTAAGTAGGATAAAGTCGTTGAAATAACAATAAATTAAAGTAATTGATAAAATAAAAAATTATTATAATTAGATGAAATTATTCGACTTCAAAAATTCACTAAAAAAGTTTTATGATGTACGATAAGTGAAGAATTTTGCTCTTAATTTTTGAATTTTTTTTAAAATTTGACATTAAATTGTGTTTAGTCAAACAGAGGTTAAGTCAAATTTTTTACAACAATACACTTTAACACTTGTTGAGCGAACACAAGTCATCTCTTTCCTACAACGAGATGAGAAAGACGGTTTGTTGTTGTTGTTTTAAATTCTTACTGTGCAAAAGATGCGATACCATTAATGTATATACTCATTAAGCTATTCATTTAAATTCGCAACCAATATTGTACAATATATACTGATACATTTAATTCATAGATGTCGATTTGTATTCAATTCAGTTCGCGAGAAGTCAATATTTAATAAATACCAGTATAAGAATTTAATATAATTTCTATAGAATTACAATAATTTCTATAATTAATTTTTTCAAACTAAATAAGTATTTATTTTTAAGCCATCGACCGGAATTACTGCTTTTAGGTCTTTCTTGGGTTTAGTTAAGACTATCTAAAAGAAGAAGATCGAGGATCAATCGCCCAGAGTCTAACACGCGAAATATTCACAAGCTCACCGAGTCACTCGTCGTCGTCATCGTCGTCGTCGTCTCTGAGAAGTCACCTTTTGGCAGAATTCGTATTCACAAGCGCACTTGTTCTCAAAGTGACTTGTGCTATTTTACGCTCACATCAGTTGCAATGTGCTAAGAGGTTTGTGTACCAGATAAAGTCACTTGTCATCGTCGTCGTCGTCGTCTCCGAAAAGTTACTTTTTAGCAGAATTTGTATTCACAAGCTCACTTGTTCTCAAAGTGACTTGTGCTATTTTACTCTCACATCAGTTGCAATGTGCTAAGAGGTTTGTGTACCAGATAATTTGGAGGCGAATAGCAAAAGACGACAAACGGCTGTTTTTGACGACGACGGGTAATTTCTTTATTATTTAAATTTCTTAATCTGAACAAAAACAATTAACGCGAATGCTATCTTCGTAAATGACTAACGTCACCTGCGACAAACAAGTCCGACGACATTGACGTAACGAACTTTTTTCCACTTTCGTTCAACTTCCTTTCAATTTGGAGTTCATTAAAGATTTCATATCGAAAGAAACTTACAAGTAGTATTTTCGGTTAATTTTATATTTAAAAAAATTTATTTTCTTGTGCTTTTCTTCAACTTTTAATTATTGAATTGAGAATTTATAGTAGGTACTCTGTTCAATCAATCCACAGGAGTGTCAAGGAGCGACGACTGGATTGTTTGAAAATGAAACTTGAACTGAATTTAGATTTTCCAATGGTAGCCAATATTAACTATAATCATCCGCAACGCTAACAGCAGAATCTCAGTTGGCGCATGTTGCGTCCTTTGCAGACGACGGCTGCTGACTGCTACCCGCACCCGCACCCGCACTCGCACCCGGTCCGGGTCCTGGTCCCTTTCCGTCCTTTATTCTGGTAGCGGACGAGCTGTAGCAGCAGCAAGAGCAGCCGTAGCAACCAGTTGGCAAAGCGAGCAAGCATTGAGTCAAGCGAGCGCCTACAAAAAAAAAACAAAAAAGGCAAAAAAAACTCTCGAAGAGTTTTCTCAATGAAAGCGCGCGCGTTGTCCTTGTAATCCGTGCAGCAGAATTCATTGATGTTGCGACAGTGGCTGTGAATGAATGCGATTGATGACGTCAGGCGGCTGCAAGACGCAGCAAGTGTGTTGTTCAGTTGTTGTACGGCTGGTGTTGTTGTTGTTGTTGTTGAGGTTGGTCAAAATTAGGACAAATTCGCGACTAGGTCAGTGTGTTGCCAAATCCTTTATGTATACGTAACTCTGCGTATGCACTCGTTGTACGCGCGTGTGCTTCTGTGTATGTATGCACATATGTATGCGTGTGTATGCTTGGATAATATATGTATGAATGTACGTACATATGTTTGTCTGCTAGTGTGCACGAAGGCCAGACTCAGCTTCGGCTTTAGAAATTTGAACATTTTCTGTATATAAAATATGAGAAATAATGAATGGTATATGATGGCATTGCGCCAGCCAGCCAGCCAGAATACTGACAGAAGCTTAAAGTTTCTTCCTCATGGTATCACGTCATTCATGCATCATCCATTGGCGAGATGGAAAAAACGCCAAACAGTGGCACAAGCGAAGCTTATCATCAGGATGCAATGCACGAGTATTTGACGGGGGTTTTTTGACTCCCCGTTTGGTAAGTGGGCGGAGCGGGGCGGGCGACTTGGCAGCCTCAACCCTCAACGCTTCCGAATGTGTGCCGTCGTGTGTCGTCGATGATGTCGCCGACCTTAGAATTTATATTTAGACTATGTTAAAAATAGCCGGGGTCAAAATTCATGCGTTTCCTTTGTAAGCGGGGCCAATTGAAAGCATAACCTCAAACGTAATTGCCCTCGGATGCGAATATTAACAAATCATATAAACGCTTATGTATGTATGTATAATTTTTCAAGAATGCGTATATAATCTTTGTGATTTCTTTAACATTAAAGTGATGTAAATAAAGAACATTCTAGCTCCTCTGAACATTATAATAAAGTTGTCAAATATTTATGTGGGCATCATTGAAAGGCTGTGAGAGGATTTTCAACGGTCAAGTTATTTTTCGTTGCTGTAGGAAGAGAGTATATACATATGTTCCACAAAATGTCGGCTTGTTCTTCGCACTTAATGCGCTTAAAAGAGCAGAAGAAGCTGCTACATCGCTCTGGCAACGTACAGAAGACATTTTTTGTTTTAAAGAGCTGTTGCCCTTTGTTGTTGCCAAATGCCAAGAGAGCTTGGCGCAATAAACAATATGAAGCAAAAATATTTATGTAATTCATGGAAGCGCTCCATTGTTGCATTTCTTGTATCGTATGTTGGCTATAACTGTGGAAGGTGATTTGGGAGACACGCATCAGGACTGTGGATGCCATTCGTTAATGGCGTCACAGCACAAATTCTTCGGGCAAGAAGAATTTATGCTGCCAATCGTGTTCTGTTGCTACGTGACAACGTTATGACGTGAGGTTGCTGTATGGTACTCGTACTCGTATGTACTCGTATAGTATGTACCTAATACGTACTGAAGCTGATGCGGCGGCACCTGCCGCGCATTCATGAATGCAGAAAAAGTGACGTTGTCGGATCGTTGTTTGTGCTTTGTGTTGCCGTCACGATGCTGGCAGAGATGTTATTTTATTACCGATGCATACGCGTAATACATATATGTATGTATGTATACTTGTATGTATATAAAATATGCAAAAAAAAAAAAAATTCTATGCAAAAATACAATTTTTTAGGGCCAATTTTACAATGTCTGGTTAAGTGCTAATCGGCACTTTTAAACGTCAATTTGTAAGAGATTTTGACGTTTGAAAGTCCCGATTAGCACTTAACTGGACATTGTGAAATCGGCCCTTAGTGTACGAGTAAAAAATCCATCACACATCATACGTTTTTACATTGTACATTTAAATTTCTACATATATAACCCGATATTTACAACTTCTGTATCGTTACCATTTGCTGTGTGTATGTATGTGTGTAAAGTAATTCTACAAGGAAAATTGTGCACAGCTTTCATTCATAAACAGCACCTTTTTGAGTAAAATAGAAAACTAAACCTTCGGCGAAGAGACAGTTTGACAATTATCATTCGTTCGAATGACGTAAATGCATGACGTAGTTGTGCAATACCTAGCTTTATATGTGTATATAGCATCAATTTATGTATACGCACTTATCTATATATAAATACTCTGAAGTATGTACTATGACGAGTACGAATCACATTCAAGTGAGTATAGTTAAAGCACGAAATTTTACTGAAAAATATTAGATACTTAATTTTCTTAAGTGATTTTTTTATTAGTTTAAGAATTTGACAATATTTTGGCACACTTTTTTCTTTCGCAGAGCAATTATGGAAGGCATGATATTGTATTTTCACCAGAAAGAAGCAGAAACAAAGTGTCTAAGAAATGAACAAACGATTTAGTTGAGGTGAGTTTTTTGTTTCTGCCTTAACACTTATTTTTCATAAATAATCATTATATGTACGTACTAACCATCATCATTCATGCATTCATCACCCATTAGGAATTTTTTACTCTTTCATTGGCATCATTCAGATTTAGATGCCGCCGCATTTTCCACTCAATAGAAATATATAATAAAGAAAAAGTACAATATGTATTAAAATTTTTACTAAAAATTTTCTGGCAGCTAATCAACGGCAATTTATAAACGTTGTAAACAATTCTTTGATTTTTTTTTTTTAAATATAAAAATAGAACTTCGTTGGGATTTTGGCGGCGGTGGCGGCGGCGGACGATGCTGTTTGCACTTTTCGATTTGAAGGAATTTCAAAACTCAGATGTGTGAAAATTTTCAGACGCCCACTTGACTATTTCATGCCAACATTTTCATCATGCTCTCTGAAAAATTAATAATTTCGAATTTCGAAATATTGTATATACAAATATATAAACATAGTACACAGTAATCTTATGTATACGTACATACATTATATAGTTTTTTAAATTAAAGTAATTTTAATAATAATGATCTTATTTGCCATGACGAAACTTTGGCAGAAAGTCAGAGAAATTAAGGTACGGACATTTTGGTCAATGTTTAAAAAAAAGCTTTAAAATTAATTACAGAAGATTACTGATCATCTGTAACTTACTGATCAACTGATCATCACTTCATCAATCATTATTGCTATCAAGTCCACATTTTGGGGCTCGTTTAAATGTTTAAGAGTTTTTTAGGGAGTTTTGCTAAAAAACTCTTAAACATTTAAACGAGCCCCAAAATGTGGACTTGATAGCAATAATGATTGATGAAGTGATGATCAGTTAATCAGCTTCAGATATAGCAGCTTTTGTCAGCAGAAGTAATAGCATTGTATTTAATATTGTATTTAATATATATACATTTATATTTGCCACAAGTGCGTTCCATGTTTATCGCACACACACACTCCATCGCACCGCACCACTGCATCCCACAATACCACCCACACGCCATCATATGTTTCCAAATCCATAACCGAATTCCAAAATTAAAAAGTTTTTGAGTATGCATGTATGTATTTTTCAATATTCCACACGAATGCTTTCACGAAAAGTATTGAGAGATTGCATTCGACCAGCAGACCAGCTCTTCTTTCAGCACGGGCCAAACCGCTTTCTGGGCACGCAGGAAGAGGACAAACAGTGCCCAATGCTGTGCTCATGCTTGTGTCGACTCCACACGGTCGTCGAGTCGACTCAATTCGTTTAGTATCTATTTCTGTGCAAATGATATTTTTAGCCGCTTCGCCCAGATACTCGTACATACCATTCAACGTTTCCACGCATCCGAAAGCTACACGGCGCTGTGGCGAGTGGGCCTTTATAGTCGCCGACTCTTGTACATTGAAGCCATGGCAGAGTAGATATAGAGCACCGATATTCTCTCCCTAAATATTTCCGCAGTTTATGCGACGAGGAACGACTCGAGACGCGAGCACTCACTCGACCGTTCGGCACAGTCTCTTCCTGCGACAGCGAAGTTGCGAAGGCTTGAAAGAAAACAATCGATCGCGAGCTCTTTGCCCAGAATATAGTCTGCCGTCGATCGTCGGACCGATCAGTCCTTTGTTCCGAATAGTTTTTCTTAATAAGCGTGTTTGCTCGCGCACCCTGTTTAATTTCCTTTAAGGTGAGTGTGTGTGTGTGTGTGCAACCACAAAATCTAGAAAGCACAAAAAAGCTGCAGACAATTTTGAAACAGTTTTTTTCAAAAAAAATTGCAAAATGAATGAACTAATAAAAGCAAAATATTTCGAAAGTATTGGTTTCCAAAAGCGTTTAAAACATATACAGCAACGTTTGGAGATATATTTCAACTCCGTTTTGAGTTTAGCGGTGGAGAAGGTGGAGGAGGAGGAGGAGGACGAGAACAAGCATCAACTGTAATGGTTATATAAAAACTCTTAGTTCATTTGAAATTACGTAAGAAGTGCAAGAGAATAAGCTACAAACTGAAGGATATTATTTTGCCTGTGTATATGTGTGTGCGTGTGTGTGTGTGAAACTTACTCATACATAAACAGATTGGTATTTATATGTATTAATGTATAAATCGACACAGGCATTTGCTTTGTGCGTGTGGGTACAATTTACGAATGTGTTGAAATGATCGCTGCCAAAAATAGTCTTCTTTCTCTACAAGACCAAATGAAATGATCTGATCTGATCTGATCTGAGTTGATGTGCAAAGCTTTAACTATAACAACAACAAAAAGACCAACAACAACAAGCATAAAACAAAAATTTTGCTGAAAAAATCTAATAACTAAATACGCGTAGACTAATAGAATTTAGAGAGAAATACTATTTAAAGCCAATCTGAAGCCAATTGAAAAATTTTGCTACTATATAGAATCATAAAAAATTCTTACTTTCTGGGTAGAAGAAATATTTCTAAATTGTTTTTACGAAAAAAAAATGCTTGGCGTTATGTATTTTTTAAAAGAAATCTATAAAAAAAGCCACGGAGGAATAAGCTATAAAATTATTAATAACGTTTTCAGGCATCGAATGACAAAAGAAAAAGAAAAAAAAGTATAGAAAAAGAAAGAAAATCCGTAAGGTTGAGGTACAAAAATTTCAACTCATAGCTTCTCTTTTCTCTACCAACCGAGTTTTTTTTTGATGCCAAATAATTCCATTGTGATCATGAACGCAAGCATCCTTCTTTGTTGCTAATATGTTCCTCTGCTGTTATGAATTTTGTTAAAAACTAGCTTCGAATATAAAATTCAATACATTCATATTTCAGTAGAAAGAAAAGGAAGGAAGTTTATTTTTAAATTTTGTTAAATTCAGTTAAAATGGTGGCGCACTTCTTTAGATCTGCGTTAAACGTATTTGTTTCTAGAATTTGTTTCTAAAATACGTAGAATTCTCACATATTATATTTCTTATATATGTATATGTATGTACTCGTACATATCCACATATCGTACATATATATGTACGAGTACATATTTAATTATAATTTATTTGTGCGAGTACGTTTATTTTATATGTATTATTGTATAAATACTTTTATATTTGTTTAGAGTTTTAAATATGTGTTCTTGTGAATGCGTTTATACTTTATATGTATTGCATTTGTCTAACACGGATTGATCCTTCATCACTGCATACTCGTATTATGTATGTATGTAGTGGCATACTTAATGACGTTCTTGCATTTTCTATCTCTGAATGTACTATATATACTCAACATTGAACAATTTACTCACAACTTTAGCTAAGAAATGTCAAACTTCTACTCATAATTTGTATAAAATTCTATGCTATTGTTCCCTTTTTGAAAATACAAAATAGCACTGAACTGAAACAATGAAATCGGATATGAATAGAAATGTATTCATCTCTTTTTGAAAAGCATTGCTCTCTTTTGCACACACACATATTCGCTCCTGACATTGACATAAGCAAAGCCAAAAAGAGGAAGTGAGTCAAATCTATGAAGAAAGTGTGCGTTGTTGTTAACGCAAACATAAACACGCAACAAGCTCTTCTTCTTTCTCTCTCTCTCTCTCTCTCTCTCTCTCTCTCTTTCTCTTTTCTCGCAGAATAGTTTGGCATGCTGCCATATACGGCGAAATCACCACTACGTGGTATACGTGATATTAATTCATAGTATTTTATGAACGTTTACGTCGTCGCTCGCCGCATACCATACGACGCGTCGCGACACGACGAACAACCAATTGAAAATTAAAAGCTATTTTTAAAGACTGCTTGTTCCATTGCGTTGATTGTGAGAAGAAAAACAACTGTTATTGAGACTTATTGTCTATAAATCAGCTGTCATTTAGTCAGCTAGTTTTCATATTGAACTAAATAATAGAGTAATAATTTTCAATTCTTGTACGAGTACGTTTTATTATAGTATGCGTATGCGTATGTGTATATGTCTGAGGTTGTTGGGTCATTTAGGCCTTTTCAATCAAAGCACATTAAAATTAATAAAGTGTCAGTTCAATGTATTATTAATTTTTAAGAAATTATAATCTTTCTGAACTATATACATACGCTCTAAACTGTAAACTATATACAAAACGCATCGTTTTTAGAACTGCGTGGTATTTAAAGTTTGGTTTTTTATGCTAAATTTATTATTAAAATTTAAAAATAGGTTTGTCTCAAAATATATAATATAATATAATAAAAAAAAAATATAATAATATTGTAAAATAAATAATACAATATAATAATAAAATATACTCCCAGTAAAGATAAAGTTTAATATAAAGAAATAAATGTATATAACTCTCTCATAATATATTATATATTATTAGACCTACTAATACACAATTTTGCACAGTTTATTATCTTATCTTATTGTAAATTATTCCTTTGCAGTAACTGAAAAACCAACACAAACTCAACATGGCTGATGATGAGGTGAGGTGAGTATCTTCACATTTTGACGTTTATTGTACTTTTGAAATCCATATACTTTTTACCAGTTCTTAACGAATGTATGTGTGTGTTCTTTTCAGTTAAGTTAACATTCAACGGACATGATATGGCTACATTTCGGAGGTAAATATTATCTGCCCTTTTCTGCTCGAAAGCTGCTCAACGCCACTTAATGCTTTGCATAAAATATTGATTTTAAACTTTTCTCGCTTCTAGCCGTCGTTTCCTAAAAAGCAAAGAAACTTTTTCGGCATGTAACAAACTGCAACCTGTAATATTTTGCTCTTCCTCTGGCTGTGATAATAACCCTTCTAAATGCTGAATTAATGAGATCGTTTGAAGACGCTTTTCGTTGAGTTGAATTTTTCAAATTTTATTAATTTTGATTATTTGTTTTTTCCAGAAAAAAGCGGACCCTCCAGCAGCAGCTGCACCTGCAGCTGCACCGGCCGCCGCACCTGCAGCAGCTCCAGCGGCAGCAGCACCGGCCGCAGCACCCGGAGCTGCTCCAGCCGCAGCCGCTGCAAAACCTGGTGCTGCTCCAGCTGCCGCTGCGAAAGCTGCAGCAGCTCCAGCAGCTCCAGCCGGCCCGCCGAAAGATCCCAATGACCCGAAGGTCAAAATGGAACAGGTACCAGCCCTGTTCGTGTGTGCGCCCGTCTCTGTTACTGTCTCAAACAGTGCTGTAGTGTTGGTCTTGCTATAACTCCTGAATGTTCTCGTATCGTCGTGCAAGTGCCGTGTCCTACTGTTTTATTATGACCCTGCAGGTATTTGATTTAACCTTGATTTTTGCATTCACTCAAATCTAGGCTAAAAAGGCTAAACAAGCCGAAATCGAGCGCAAGCGTGCTGAGGTGCGCAAGCGCATGGAGGAGGCCTCCAAAGCCAAGAAAGCCAAAAAGGGTTTCATGACCCCCGAAAGGAAGAAGAAACTCAGGGTAAGTCGAACCGGTCACCTTCCTCACTTAATGGAAGTGAGCGCTTCCTCTAACGTTTCGCTTTTTCTGCATTTAGTTGCTGCTACGCAAGAAAGCCGCCGAAGAGTTGAAGAAAGAACAAGAACGTAAAGCCGCTGAACGTAGACGCATCATCGAGGAGCGTTGCGGCAGCCCCCGGAACCTCAGTGACGCCAGTGAAGGTAATAAAATCGTTTTTCCATTTTCCACGCTGTCAAAAACTCGTGTCACAAAATCCGCCTCGTGTCAGAAATCTAAGTAATGTTAAAGAACAGAACGTAACGGTCACAGATCACAGAAACGTAACACTCTCAACGTAATACAAATAAGAACACAAATAAAACACAGAAACGGGAACACGTTACACTAAAAGAAAAAGTCCGCCCGTTTTTGTCTAATGTTCGCAAATGTATGTAAATATTTGCGAATTGTGCCATTTTTGTTTTTGCATAAGTCTTTCTCTAATTGTAAGCTATTTTTAAATTGTATCGTATTGTATTTCTAAAAACAATACAACAAAAACCCTTTTTTGCAACACTATAAAACTGTGCTATACCGTATCTACAGACACACTTAGGTCCCTTTGCAAGCAATACCACGACAGGATTTGTAAGTTGGAGGACCAAAAATACGATCTTGAATATGTTGTAAAACGCAAGGATGTCGAGGTATATACACAAAAAACAAATACAAAAACAAAACACAAATCATAAGCATAAAGACTGCTCTGAAAGAAACAACAACAACAGTCAACAACAGTTTGTTTTGGTGAAATGTTTTCTTTCGCTGCAGCTCTCGATGCAGCAACTCTGACGTCAACTGAAAAACGTCAATTGTGCCAAATCAAAATCAAAACATAACGCTTCGTTTTTGTCTTTTTGCACTACAAAACTGCAAAACTTTCCGTTCTCTTTCTCTCTCTCTCTGTCTACCTTTATGTAACGTACTACGTAATAACTGTTGTGTCTTTTTTGGTGATTTTTCTTAAGCAATTAATCCTTTGACTTTCGCACACAAAAGAAAAGAATAAGTAAGAACTTTGTAACATAATTTCTTCAAGTGCATACAATTTTCTGTTTGTTTACTGGCAAAAATTAACATTTAGTGTTGACGTTTAACACGTTCGCTACCAGTTGCACATAGTTAGAAATGAAGATGATGCTTCGTCAAAAATTCGTTAAATATTTCATAATTATTTGGCATAACTCCATTTTGTTTTAAATTAAATATAAAAACGTTTTATATTCTTTGGCTAATTAATTACAAAAATTGTTCAAATATTATCATAAAAACGTCTGCCACGATTTGACAGAAGGCTTTTCAAGCGTTTCTGGAAGCGAATGTGTTAAAAGTCAGTCTCTGACAGATTAGCGATTGTCTCTTTTCTACGTCTTTTTCTACGTCTTTTACTACGTCTTTTTCTACGTAATATACCGAAATTGTTTGCTGCATAGTTGGTTTCGTAGTGTTAGTTAAGGTTCAGCTAGGGAGGTGTTAATTTTGCATACACACGCAAACTACGCGCATTCACACAAATATTCAAGACCGGGCCGGGCCGGCCCAAGAAGTCTTAACTGAGATTAGTTTTGTTCGATCTCACCACAACATTTTTCCAATGCATTTTTCTGTCCATTGTTAATTTATTTTTGATGGTTTTTTGATGTTTTTTTTCATTAAACTTACAACCCACAGCTACTCTTAAGAAAGCATGTCAGGAATATTACACTAAGATTCTGAAATTGGAAGATCAAAAGTACGACCTCGAGTACGAGGTCGCCAGAAAGGATTTAGAGGCAAGAAAATCCCATTCATTTCAATCTAAAATATATTGTTGCTGTGTTCTTAAAAATAGTATACATAGTAACGTATAGAACCCATTTTACGTACATACTACATAAGAATTACGCAATTAAAACGTACAGTATTATATTGCATACAGTATTCTCTAATGTAAATGTAGACAAAACGCTGGCGACAGAGTTCTACAGTATTTTATAGCTGTCGCTGATATCTTTAGTGTATGTACTTGTACTTCATTTCTTCATTTCATTTCTTCCAAGACTATCTATCATCATCATCATCCTTCGAAACAACATGTATTTTTTGAATTAAACTCTAAAAAGAGTTTAGGAATAATCAATAATCACGCAGCGTATAATAGTAGTATTCGTATATAAAAAATATGTACCAAAAAGTACCTTTTTGCGCCCCTGAAAATGTGGTAGAAGAGAAAAATGCTCGAACTAGAGACAACTAATTAATGAATTAAGGACAACTGGTGTCAGTCGCACTCTCTTACTAAAGACAATTTTCTCTTAACTACCACCAATTTTTACTAAAACCGGCAGCTACAATATTTTTGTGCCTTCTCACTAACCCGCGCGAACTGAATTGTTTGCGATTGTACAGATATTTTTGAGACTAACTTCATTTTTGTTAGTTAACCTTAACTAGCTGAATATTTGCTATACTGATTTTTGATTAGCTCTTGGCTACTTTTTTGAGATCTAACATTGAAGCAGCAACAACAACAATAAAAAATAAAAAAACAACAATAATTTGGCGGCTAAAAGAACGAATAATGGACGATTTATTGCTTTATTTATCGTATTTCTTTTTTTAGCCGCGAAGTTATTCGACACTAACTAACCCAAGCCAAAGTATGTCTGTGGAAGCTAAAGGTTTTTGTTTTTGAAAGCTTTTACTAAATATTTGGTATAAATGCAAGAAACACAAAATATCTGCACCTACGAAACCGGAAAAGTGTTATGAAATTTTTGTGCACTTTTTTGCCATCTCCAGCATACATACATACATACACCCTTCGTTAGTCCACATTGAAATGGTATGAAAATATGTAATCATTTCAGGGCTGCAAAACATCTTGTCATACATACAAATTTTTTGAATTAAAAAAAAAAATTTATTTTGTTAAAAATGTACTTACTCGTAGCATTAATTTTTTTAGAACGTATTTTTTTTTTCTTCCTATCCTTTTTAATTTGAACCTAAATTCAACAAATTCATGCACACTTTATGACACACTTTGTTACACTAAGAAAAAAATGTACCTTTCTATTAAGCTATGAATTTGTTTGAAAACAACACGTATATCGTGCTTTTGCAATTCGAAAAAATATGTCCTTAAATTTATAAAAGTATTAATTGTATTAATGTGTACCTACTATGTGTGTGTATATAGCCGAGCTACAGACATTATGTAAACAATATTGGCAACGTCTTTACAACTTGGAGGGGGACAAATTTGATTTAGAACATATCGAAAAACTGAAGGCACAAGAGGTAAACGCATTATAAGAAAATCGATACATTTTTATTTTCCAAGCAAACAGAGAATAAACAAAATCTCACGTAACAATTATATATAACTCTTCTAACTAAACAAACATTTTTGATGCTGAAAAACTTGATTTCATTCAAGTGGAAAGTATCCAGCCGTCGTAGATGATGCTGCAAATAATAATTTTAATAACTTAAAAAACAAACAATTTTTGAGATTTGCATAGAGCGGATTTGCAATAAAAGATCGATCCTTTTAATACTAGTAATTCATTCTGCCTCGTTCGTTGTGTATGACCTTTTGACCTTACCACTCGATTAAGGCTTGAGTTTTACTAAAAAAAGCGCAGCGAATTTTTGTACACTGCGCTATTTCTTTCGAACAATGAGAACTCTCTCTCTCTCTCTCTGGCCACTTAATCAATCCTTCAGTAGGAATTGAGCGCGCGATTATCATTTCTTGAAATACAACATTTTCTTGCTCTTGAAAGAGTATACAATTTTAGCACATGTAGAATTAAGAAATCGATAACCGTTCATAAAGTAATGACAATCGTCCGCTCATTTCTGCACTGTGGTGCCATGAACGATTTTGAGACTCTCTTTTAAAAGCTTGGTAAATGTTTATTTTTCGTTTTTTGGTGAAAAAGCCATTTTGCGTATGAATGTATCGTCCTTTTTTTGACCCGTTAATTGGTAGCTCTTAACATGGTGAAGATTTGGTGAAAAATCTTCTACTCCAAATGAAAAAACAGCGATTGGAAGGGACTAAGTAAAGTTTATCAATCACATCACAAAATTCGAATCCTCTTCTGGAAATGTTTCCCTTTTGTCCGCTCACCAACAAGATCAATCAATCGATCAATCATTTGTTGTAATTGTAATAAAAAACTACCTACTCGTCTACATGTTCACAATCGAATCGAATCGAATCGAATAATAATCAAAATAATCGCAGTAAAAAGAACATTAACGAACTTCTTGCAGGCGAGTTACAAGAAATTTGTGAAGAGTATTACGAGCGTATGTATATTTGTGAAGGTCAGAAATGGGATCTGGAATACGAAATCAGGAAAAAAGACTGGGAGGTACTGCCAACATTTAATTCATTTAATTCTAGCTAAAATCAAAATCAAATTCAATTTCAAATATAAAAAACACACCGCAAACACGCCACCATAGAGTTCGTTCGCAGCGAGTATGTTTTCGCTGAATAAATTTATTTCTCCGATCAGTTTCATTATATTTATTTGTTCGTATGTGATGATAAATGAACATACATACATACGTGGAAAGTTGGTTACGAAACAAATGTTATGCCCTACATTGAACATACACACACACACCCACCCATGCAGACCTACCAACATATGTCATATATACAAATCCGTTTAAAAAGTCCTTAAAAATGGAGACAAACTTTTTGTATATTTCTTAGTACAAACAACAGACATACAGACATACATAAAATAATCTCATATTTGAAAAATGTCCCTTTGTTTACATGTTATAAATAAATGTACATACTACGTACGACATTCACACTCCAGGCTCAACTAGTCAAAATGTAACGTGACGTAGCTCCTAAAATTGAGTAACCTATTTTGCGGCGTCCAATGTAACCGATTATTCAAATCGTATCGTAATGTGACGACCCGTATGAACCTATTAATATTTGGTCGCTCTCACAGTCGAGCTAGGATAGAACAAGGCTTCATAGCTCTTCATAGCTCGCTGGCACTGCTCTCCTCGACTTTGCTCTCTCGCTGCTGGCTCTGCTCTCCTCGACCGTGCTCTACAATAAAATATGTATGTGTGCAAAGAAAGATCAGATATTTGAACTGACAACTCCAGAGAGTTATCTGGTTATTAAGAGAGCAAGTTCCTAAATAACTTCCAGGAGTGACCTTGCTCATTCTTCGACTTATTTACGTTTTAACTTTATAGTGTACTATCTATTAACGATCTTTATTGTTGTGTGGTTTTTCGGACCATCAGCAAAATCACCAACACTACTATCGCATTGACCGTTGCCACTTTCTCCTCTCTGGAAAAAAAAACAACACACACACACACACACACAAAACCGAGACTTCAAATAATTTGTTTTGTGACTACACTGAAGGAAAAGATATACTAAAGTTCAGTTAAATTCAACTCATTTGTTTTCACCACGTGAATTTTTGTGTTTTTTATTAATTTTCTTGCGTTGCACCAACTTGATTGATCATATGCACGTTGAATTGACATGCATTATTGTTAAGTATTAATTCGTACTTCTGCACTTCATTGTACCCACACACACACCCACACACGCACACCCACGCTACACATATAAAACGCGCAAATACAATACAGTACAAACATATTATTTATTTACATTTATCTTATAATGTTGTGCTAAGAAAAGACAAGTTTTCCACTCGCCAAAAATCCCTACACACATCTTATATCGTTCGAACAGCTGTCCAGATTCGTCTGGAAACCCAAAAGTCGATTTCAGTTTATAATTAAACAACATATTTAGTCGCTAAAGGATTAAATATTTTTTGTCTCTCTTATATTTAAAACATTGAAGGAAGTCACACAGCATCAGTATGGCACACAAAACATATTCACACTTTCTGCCTCACACATACATACATAAACACACACACACACACACAAAGACACAAGAGCTTTTTTGAAAACATTTCTTAACAAGCAATGGTGACATAGAAAAAGTTGTTAAATTTTTGAAGACTGCAAAAAAATACGTTTTCTTATGTTTTTACGTATGTATATATAGCTCCAGAGATCAGTCCATATTTTTGTAAAAAATAATATTTTTGCATAAATTCTCAAATATAAAGCCAACATTAAGCTAGCAAAAGTCTATTGTCCAAGAGAATATCTTCGAACAACCTCTTGTTAATTGGTCCAAATCAATGGCATTAAAACTACATAGTATAATTAACACTCTTTTCACAGCTTTTTCACTAACAAGCTAAATGCAAATTTGCGAAATGCAGTAACTGGTCTATTTTAAATTAGTCATTAATCGCTCAAGGTAAATAAATATGTCCTGAGATATACCGTTCTCTCTTGCAATCAACCACAAGCGATGGTTCTGGTGACTACTAGATTTATCCTATCTCTTTTCCATCTGTAATACTCTCTTCTTCTCTGTACTTATTGTATTCTGTGTACTCTCTTGCTTAAACATTGCTTAAACATTTGGCATACAAACACATAGAAAAAAATAAAAACAAATGTACGCGCGCATCTACACAAATATTTTTTAAAGTGTAATGTAAGAAATGAATAAATAAAAAACACAAATATTCTTTCGCGTTTATTTGTACATACTTTCTTTTTTCTCTCACTCGAACTCGAACTCGAAATTACGGAGAGATTTTAAAATATGTCTGATGCTTTTATATTAAAAACAAAAATGTTGGTAGAGCAGTGGAAAAACTACAATCTGTGCCATACTGTGCAGTACCTTATATGTATGTACTCCGATTTTGTTATTGTTGGAGTGTTTCTCTTTTCTCTATTTTTTATATCATGCTGAAAAGCAGCACTCTCATGAAGATACGATTAATAAAGAATTACAATCGAATCTCGCGATAGGTTTTCGGGAGTAATAAAGAAAAAGAAGCAAAAATCGACATTTGGATGTTATGCTGTTTCACAAAATCTTCATAAACAATTCCGAGCAATTAAACAATTTATACCAAATTATACCAAATAATGCTGCCACTGCTGAAAGAGTAACCATCCTATATAACGATTACTTTTAACGATTGCTGCAAAACGAGTAAAATGATTGCTGTCGCTTTTACTACTCTTTTATCATTAACACTAAAAAATGCTCAATTTTGATTTTGATTTTTAGTAGTATTGGAATTTTTTTAGTTTATCTTTTATCTTTCAATTAAAATCAATATGATTTAAATTTGCACAAAACGCATTCATACGATTTTTCTCTTTCGCCCATACTCACTTAATCGCATCGTCTCGTATCGTATCGAAACCGTACAACTACTCCAGATTAATGATCTGAATGCTCAAGTTAATGATCTTCGCGGCAAATTGTAAGTTTCACCAACAACAACGACAACCAATACGATTGTTTCTTCGAAATTGTTATAAAATTCTGTGTTTGTAATCTATTAACAGCGTTAAGCCAGCCTTGAAGAAGGTGTCCAAATACGAAAACAAGTTCGCTAAACTGCAAAAGAAAGCCCTCGAATTCAATTTCCGCAATCAACTCAAGGTTGTTAAGAAGAAGGAATTCACGTTGGAAGAGGAAGAAAAAGAGGTGAGCCATGAATGAATTTTTTGCAATACATAGTCTGCATAATCATAACTCGTAATTCGTGTAAATAAATTAGCGCTAAATTAAACATTAGATATGACATAAAAAATCGATTAGTTTCCAGTTTCTAGATTTGACAAAGTTGAAGATTTGTAAAAATTCCTAAGAATTTATGCTACGTGCATATTTCTAAACTCTTGCAGACAGTCCTCGTAATTTTATTACATATTTTCTTAAAGCCGGTTATAGAAAAGTTTACAATAAAAGTATCCCAAATTAGCTCTTTTTAAACCATTCCATAGTATTATGTATTATTTAGTAGCATTTACGTTGGTGCATTATACAACGAGTACCACCAAACTTATTGTATATTGTGCACACGTAGTAATCGATCGTTAAGCTTCGATCGATCGATCTATCGATAACTTTTCACTATGACTAAGTTCTTCTTTTAAGTACTCGTAATTTCTAAATAATTTTATTAATGCTTTCTTCTTTTTCCACTAACATTTTTTACACTCTAGAAAAAAATAAAAGACCAAGTACTCAAAGCCAAAAAGTGTAAGAATTTACAGTGCACTGAAAAGAAAAACAAATTCTTTTTACAAAGAAGCATGCACATGTTTGTCCCATGTGTGCGGTTGTGGGCGGGGCGGGTCGGGGCGTGTTAAAATATATGTACATCCATTGTTAAAAAATGTTGTTAACACGCTTCCGCCCGTTTTGTCGTATTGTTAACTTTTATTTAGTAGTTTTGTAGAAGGATGTTAAACATTACGCTTAACAGCATAAACACATTATGGCAGCTGCAGCGGCAGCTTACAGAAGCTTATGGGAGCTGCCACTGCTCTGAAAAATAGATCCCAATATGGCAGCTTTATTTACGCTCTTTTTTTCTTGAAGAATGTTGCAACTCCTTACCGAAAAATTGTATGAAAAATATACGGAAAGAAAGCTCTCTTCAAATACGAGAGAATGGACTATGAAAGACAAAAACAAACACTTGAAAGAGAGAGAGAGAGAGAGAGAGCGTGAGAGAGTAGCTGCCGCTGCCGCAATGTGTTTGGGCTGTAATCCTCTTGGTAGTAAATCCTCCGATAATAGTCATGCATGGTTTTCTATGTTATACAATAGCATCATAGTATTAGTACAGTAGTCGTATGTTCTTTGTGTGTGTCCTACATAGATTTTATCAACAGAGAACTGCATCATTTTGTTATGTCACTGTCTGATTTTTATATAGATTTAGTCGCAATAATTATAATGTATTATGTTTGGTGTAAGCGAGTGTTAATTACGATTGTGAAGGTTTTCCTTTTCATTATGCTAATTCGTGTCCATCTTCGTCGTTACAGAAAAAACCCGATTGGTCCAAGGGCAAGCCCGGCGACGCCAAGGTAAAGGAAGAAGTTGAAGTTGATGCCTAGATCATGTCTGTCAGCTCCGATCCCGCCCTAGCGTAACACCAAAAGATACACACTCACACCACTACCACCACCACTCAACTCTCAAATTGCGAATATATTTAATACGTATATATAAAATATATTTTTTAAAGTAATCTCAACGCCATTTCCTTCATTTACCACCGACCGATTCGACTGTGCCAAACCAAACCAAACCAAACCAAACCAAACCAAACCAAAGCAAAAAACGTTTACCAATGAATCCGCAATCATTACCGATCGATTACCCATTTCTAATTGTAATATAGTGAATCATAGCGAAAAATCTCACCGAGAATAATCGAAGGAAATTTATCTCTTTTTTGCGGCAGTAAAACAACAACATGCAAATTCGTTACCGTTACCTACACAAATTTTAGTTGCCAACAGTTTTTTCCAAGACCTCCTCGTTGCTTGCATGCGTCTTCAGAACCTTCCATGAGGGTCAGAAGTTTAGACTGCGCATTTTTTAACTTTTATTCACACATTCTTCCAGGACCACGCCCCCGAAACACCAGCTTAGGTACTTAGCAATCAGCATCAGCGTCGGCGTCGATCGATAATCGATCTATTTTAGTTAGTAAAAATCATTCGATATATAGATGCATATATATTTTTTTTTCTCTTTGGATTAAAGAAAGCAGCTTAACAACCAATTTTTTATTTTGACCCAACACAACAAGATTGTACTGTATTGTATTCGGTACTCTGCAGTATCGTACTTACTTACTACACGATGTAATATTATGTACAATACAGTAAAGTAAGATATAATAAAAAACAAAAACAGCAAGAGGAGTGTAAAATAAATGATTTTAAGGTTTTTTATGTATTGTATAAAAAATTTATTATTTTTTAATTCGAAAAATAAAAAACAAAGGACAACCAAACAAGCAAAGCGCAATTTTTTATTAATTTAAAAAGCTGGAAAATAATATTTAAGTTATATTTTATAAGCTTGGTGAGTTTTCGTAAAAACTGTCCATCATTTTTGACAAATAAAAAAAACCAATTTGATTGCAGTCGACGCAAATCGTTCAATTCTTTCGAAATTCGTCTAATAAATAAATAATACAAATTTTCTTTCTACAGAGAGATTATTTTTATTAATTTATTTTGTTATTCGACATCAATATTGAAATGCAAAATATCGTCAAGTGTTGAAACATTTAGATATATGTATGTATACTTGAATACTTGATTGCGAGTGATTAATAAATACGACTACGACTACGTTAAGCTTTATCTCCTGCTCTCCTAATATTTATTATTGTTCTGAGAACATTGCGATATTCCTTATACGTTGTAAAGTAAATAATATCTCATAACAAATGAGTAAACCTTCATATTCCTTCCAAAGACAATTCTCCTCCTTCGATTCCTTTAAGCAGCAAAAATAGTATATTTAATGAGATCATTGTAATTGAGAACATCGCAAATCGAGAATGGTAGGCTTTAATTAATTGATAATACTAGCATCTGCTGCGTCCAAAAACTTAAAGCGCCTATCATTGTCTAACTCCTCCACTTCTATGGCCATAATTTCTTCATCCACGTCGTTCATTTCGTCGTCGTTCTCAGCGTATGCTAAGACGTTATGCTAAAACGTTTGTGCATTACGACAGACACCACAGCCCAGAGCAAACTCCTCACCAGTTGCCGGATGTATAACGTGCAGTGGACACTCATCGCCGACCAGCTGCTTGGCCTTGGGGCCTGCCGGACATTGGGGCAATTTGTTTTTGGGAATGTTTGTCAGGCGTTGAAAGTCATCGTGGCACGTATCGCAAAAATGGGTTGTACCAAAGCAGAAGAAGACCGCTACAGAGCAGCAATATCGGCATTTGTATTCGAGAAAATCAGTACCGTGTTTGGGGCACATTTGGGCACGCGCCACATCCGAACAGCCACCACACACCAGCTCTTCCGGATCAAACTTCTCTCCTATTTCGGCATCGCAACGTGCCTCGCCGCCGTAATAGGCCTTCTGGCATTTGAAACAAACGTAGTAAGCATAACGTTCCATCGCCGTATTGCTAACGTCCTTGGCATCTGTTTCTTTGACAACACCTTCGTACTTCAATCTGAAAATGGGTAAAATCCAATTGAATTCAATGCTTCTGCAGACGTGCAGACGTGCGTGCTGCATGTGCAACGAATGATGTATTATTACCTCATCAGTGCTTTTCGCTTAACGTCTTGTTTCAGTGCATTTATGGGTTCCAGGATATCAGCGAGCAGCATATGCTGTATATCCGCCTTACAGATGGGACACAAGGAGAAGCCGAATGTAATTCGCGGCCCGCTCCAACGTTTTTCCAACACCATTTTACAGCAGTGGTAATGAAAGACATGTCCGCAATCCAACTAAAAGTAATAACAATTTACGGCATTGTAAAGTGGTTTTATAAAAACGATTGGTTGGATTCTCTTCTAGTCTCCGGGACTTACATGAATCGATGGTGCGCAAGATAAGGCTTCCACGAAACAAATCATGCACATGTCATCCGCGTCCTGTGTGAGCTTCGGCTCGTGCAGCTCGTCGGCCAGCTCATTTTCGCGTACGTGGCAAACGTGCTGCAGACAGGGCAAGCACTTCTTCTCGTTGGCCACTCCACCGCACACGTGACCGCATGGCTTACTCTTGAGGCAGGAGTTGGCCGCATACTCCTGGCACTGGGCGTCCGCGCACACGTTGCTAATCTCCAGCAGACCGGTGTTGCCCGTAATGCCGCAGAATCGACACCGTCCCACCGTCTCCTGAGGACCGGAAATAATCGTATGGCTGCCGTCGCGGAACTCGACCATGCCTTTTAGAGTCTTAGAATCGGCTAAAGCCAGAAGCCAGAAGAGCTTCGTTCGGCCACACGATTCGTGCAGTTCCACGCGAATGGCTTCCTCTTCCTCCTTGCAAACCTGTAACGAATATCCGGTTAGACACGTCTGGGTGGGTACACGCTGCCGTCGCGTTGCTGGATCGTTACCTACCGTTCGTTTATGCGTTCTGGTTTTGCGATTTAAATGCAAAAACCGATCGCAGTCGCCGCACAACGAGCCGCAGTTCGCACATTGTATTATGGCCGCGGTTTCGCCGTCATCGTGGTTGGTGCACATGGGCCGTGTCTCCGACACCTTCGACCACTGGCCAGAGGAGAGCTTCTCGACATGATCGCGGTCGAGAACACAGAGACTAGCTAACGCCAACCACAGTGTGGCGGTTTTGATGCAGTTCTCGGGAGTGCGGAAGAATTCCTCCAGCCTGGTAAGATTCAGCACTGCCTCGGCAATGGTTGCCTTCGTTATGTGTGACCACTTCTCGCTAAGCTTGCCCTTTGAGAGAGAAAGAAAATTGAAGAGTTCCATTTGAGTAGAACTAACAGAGACTACACAGCCTACTCACACTTGCCAAGTCGCGTATCAAAGAAATTATGCTCTCCGCTTGTTTCACGGAAATAACGCCGTTCAAAAACCAACGTTGGTTGAGGTTTTTCGTGGAGTTCTTCTTCACCGACTTCAAAGTGGACCCACTAATGCCGACGTCTGCTCTGTAGTCGACGACGCTGCAGCTGTCATTTACTGCAGAATTGTCGTCCTTAAAGCAGAACGGCGACGGGTTCGCGAGACTAACACCGCCCGATGCTTCCTCCTCAACTCGAGCTTGATCATCCTGGGCCGATCGAGCGGCGTGCTTCAATAAATGCACCGAAAGATCGAGCGAATTGCACAGTCTCACAAACGATGGAGTCTTCTCGATGTTTGTCTTGAAGTTGGCGGTAGTTTTAACCTTTACCTGCACTTGCAGCGACTTAGCGATGACGGCCAGGAAAATGTCAAACAGACCCAAGCGATTCATATCGAAATCCACTGCCGACTGATGAGCTATACTATAATCAGTGGGCGGGAGACGTTGCACACCTAAAATGTCGGCAAAGCTTTCCGGAGAGATCTCCGGCAATATGCGACGAATTAGGGCCGTCACCTGACGCTGCACCCGGTCACTGCCAGTGTGAAGTAGGCTCAGGAGATCCCTCAGCAAGCCGTGCTGGTGCGCCAGGTACGAACGGCCCACGGCGCTGCCAGAAAGTGCCAGGACCATACTTAGCATCTCGAAGCAATACGTGTCCGGCGAACGATAGCGCTCGGAGCTGCTTTCGCTTTTCGGATCACCACTAGCCGATGCGATTGACGTGGTCGTTCCCTGATTGTCCTTGAAACAATTGCTCAGCGTTACTATTTCCCAGTCTTCCTTGGCGCGTTGTGCCTCTTTTTTTATGGCGTGCACAATGTGGACGATTACTTGCTTCTGCAGATGGGACAACTTGCTGCGCGAGAAGAGAATCCCAACCATGTGCTCCCGCAGATCTAATGAGTCAGCCAGCATAGAGTTGGCGGCGCTCGAATCCAATCCCAGAACAGAATGATGCCGACTGTCCACGGCCTTTTGCGACTCGCTGGCAGCGATACTGATAAGTTTTCCGAACACTTGCCCTGAAATATTAGATTATAGCCATTACAAGGGCTGTGCTCTTCCAAATCGCCGAATCTCTTTACACTACTCGACTCACCGGTAATCAATCGGAACACCCGAAGAGTCTCTGCTTCGCACATTTGCTGCTGTATGCGTGAGGCGTTCGTCAGCTTCCAATTTGATTTTTGCAAATGACCCTGTCGCTGGTGGTCAGCTGTTAGTCCGTAATGATGCGCCAAATGGTCCATGTCCACATCATCAGGCGCACTCGGCAAACCGAGTAATTTAATCTGGCGAACTCTGAGTGTATTCTCGGGACCATGAAACTCCAAACGGAAGTGTGTGTAACTTTCGTCGGGAACCTTCGCCGATATCCAGGAGCAAGCCTTTGGTTCAACATCAATGGATTTTATCAAGTTGGTGTCGCCCAATGATTGCCCCGCATAGAAGACCACATTCAAAACTTTATTCTACAGATATTAAAAGTTAAAGAGATTAAATAAGAAAATAATAAATGCTTCTTTCCGCTTCCAGAGCGCACCTGAATGTCGCGGCTGTTGTCTACATGGACGAGAACGACCTTGCACGTATAGGCGAACTTGTTCATGGAGATTTCAATTATCTTGCACTTGTTGCGGTCTTCTTCATCGCTTTCCCAAAACGTTTCCGTCGAGTTATCCGTCAATGACTCAACCATGGCTTGGCGGGAAGAGACGGTTACCTGAAATGGCACGTATCATTTAGCGAATAACACGATTTGATCATTGCGACATTATTCCACAAGTTAGCACAGCACCTCAAACATTCCATTCAAATCGGTATAGTACAATAACTTCGCGCCGCCTCCCTCATGCCCTCCGGTGTTTTCAAGAGGCGCCATTGTCGACACTGCCATAATATCGTCCTGCTCATCGGATCGCGAAAGAATCTTGGAAATATTGCCGAAGACATGCGAACTGTGCAGAAACTGATGGTCCGCCTGGCGAAAGCGAATGCCAAAGCACTGAATGGCAATACGTTGCAGCGACGAACCCGGCGGCAAGAAGAGCGTCAAATCGGCAACGGATTGCAGGAAAAGATGCAAACTTTGCGTGATCGTATTGGAGAAGCGGCCACTAAATTGTGTGAACGACACCGGATGCTCCAAGGCCGTCTCCGCTTCTTCCATCAACTTGCCATCAACCCCCTCAAGCGCGGACGAACTGAGCGAGCTCACGAACCACCACATGAGATCGTGCAGACAAACACTTTGCGTTACCGATCTTATCAGCCAGTTCAGTGCCTGCAGTGAGTATATGCGACAGGTGGCAATACGCAAGCTGCGTCGCATGGCGCACCGCAGCTTCTCCAGGTTATGCTTCTGGGTGATGAAGGACATAGCCGAACGCGACAGCAAAGAAGAGTTTATTTGCGTTGAGGCTTCCACGGAACAGAGTGCAGCCGCGACATTACTTTCGTACACGTTAGAAGGTGCTGGTGGTGCATTTGGTGGTTTATTTGCACTGGAGACTAGCAAGGATGAGAAATCTTTGTCCTCCCTGTCCAGCGGTACTGCTGCGGAGATTTTCTCATTGAACTCTGTGTGGTTTTCCTGACTGGGATTTACTTCAGCCTGATATTCGTGCTCGTTAGCGTTTAGTTGTATTTTCGCTTTTTCCGCATCATTTGATGCATAACCGTTTGTCGCCTCAACGCGTTGTACCGACGAATGTATAACTGAAGAAGCAAGTATTTTCTCCGGAACCAACCGGCGCAGATTTTCTGAGGGATAACAAATAAGGAGCGAGCCTTCACTCTCCGTCGTTGAGTTATTGCGACGACGGTACACAACTTTCGGTTGCTGATTTTCATCGAAGTTTGTCGACATGCCCTTGAGGTTGAAGCCGTTGTTTTGCTGTTGGGCTGCAGCCCAGCCTTGTCCCATAGAAAAGCTGCGATGAAACTTCGATAAAGTGCCAGTGCCAGATGGCGCAACCGCTTGAGTAGAAGCAGAGCCCGTCGTTACTACGTCGTAATTGTTGGGATCGCAAGAGTCGTACGAAATTTCGGAAAGAGGCTAAGAAATTCAGAGAAAGTTGTATGTTAAAATGTAGGTTTAGAATAAGAGAAAAGGGTAATAGTGTCGCCTTCGAAATTAACACTAAGGGCCAATTTTACAATGTCCGGGATTTACAATAATCGGGACGTTTAAACGTCAATTTGTAAGAGATTTTGATTTTGTTTGAGATTTGAGTTTGAAAGTCCCGATTAGCACTCAACCGGACATTGTGAAATTGGGCACAAAAGTAATACATATTTGTCCCATAGTAATGTTCGATTTAGAAAACCTACTCTTTCAAACGCGTTGTCAGCAGCACTCAGTCCAAAAATCTCATAAGGAAGGTTGTCTTCATTATTGGCAACACCTAATGACTCCAAGCAGGCGAATACATCCGGCACTGACCAAACGTAGTCTGGTGAGGTTGTGGCACCCACATAGCTTTTACGATGCGGTGTCGAACCTAGAATTAGAGTAGATTTTAATAGTAGCATGGGTACATTTAGTCCGCCTGTAAAGCAGATTACATCCAAATTTTCCACTCATTCGTAGGCCCACGCGACTATTCCGCGCCGAGTCTCCGCGACTTGTACTCGGCTTGTTCAAGTCACTGGCGCTGAAGTTGTGATTCTCAATCACTACCGGCATCTGTTGCGGGGAACGCTTGGTTGAGGAAGCATATAATGTGGCAGCATTCACGGCTGCCACATTGGTGGGACCGGTCGGAAGGTTCGAAACACAAGAAGAGAGCTCCAGCAGAAAAGTTGCGTTCTCGCGCATGGTGGTATATATCTCCGAGTTCGCAATAAGCGTGGTTGTCTTAACGCCAAAGATATTTGTCTCATTTACTGAAAAGTAAATTTAAGTTTAAAATCGTTGCTGAAATCATGTTAAAATCTGGATAAATTTGTGCCCATACTTACTTGTTCTCAGTATATTCGGTGCATTATTAACATTGTTGGTGTTTTTATTAGCCGATATATACTTTTCCCGGCAGACATCGCACATCAGGAACCAGCTGGAAGCGCCCTTACCACCTTCGCCACAATTACCCGCCCAGCCCTCACAAAATATACCCACGGAGTTGTAGCCCTTGCCTTTGGCGGATTTTCCACAGCCCGGATGCACAATACGCATGTGATAGGTCACTGGGATGGGCAGAAAGATTTCACACAGTTCACACCAAGAGCCATCGTCCTTTTTCTTTTTCGTCTTCAGTTTCTTTGTCTCCTTCGTCTCGTTGGATTCGACTTTTTCATTGGAATCCATGTTGCCTTCGGGAGTGGGCGAATTGATCTGCTTCTGCCGCTCCATACTATTACTTTGCACCACATGAATGCAGCTAGCACAGACCTCTTCCCACAGATACACCAAGCAGCGCAGTGCCGGCGGCAATACCGTCACAATCTCAGCCAGCGAATGCAGTTTTGGCTTGTCGCCATTTTCGCCGCCTTCGCCTGACAAATTCTTGCGATACTTGCGATTGTTAAGCGAACAGTTGCCGCTCTTCGTCAGCGTCTCCAGTGTTGAGGGTCTTATATTCAAATAACTGCCCGCGTTGGCCACTTCGACGGAATGCCTCTGTTGAGCTTTCTGCTCTCTGGATAAGGGCAGTTTACTATCGCCGCCGTCGCGTCGCGTTACTACAGTTGCGCCTTCTTTCGGCAGCGACGGATGGAACTTCAGAAAGCTGGCGCAGGCCATGGCATCGTGCACAACACCCTCGTGCCAAAGGAAGGCGGCGAAAACAGCGCGTATACTTTCGGCTAGCGATGGTGGCATGGCCGTTTTTATGGGGCCAACTGGCGCCGTCGTTGGTTTCGCCAGTGGAGCCGGCCAAACCGGTGCACTAGAACTATCTGTACCGGACGTAGTGCTGCCCGTTTTCGGCTCATCAACCTTCATCATTTCTTGAGTCGTTGATTCGTTACCAAGCGTTGTGTCGATGCGACATAAATTTATGTCCATTTCCACATCTGAATGTTCCTTCAAGGCTGTCGCTTTTGCGGATGCTGAGGCTTCATGCTTCGCTTCGCCACATACTTTCCGTGCTGAGTGCTTCGGTGTGGAAAGCAGGGCAGTTTTCTGATTCGGAGTGAGATTTGTTCTCTTAATGGTAGACACATCGAATTCGCCGCCTGCTGATTTGAAATCCTCCTTAAGGCTTTTCAGAGCAGAATGGCATGCGTTCTGGGTCGGTGAGCACGATGTGCCGGATGTTTCTGACATTTCAATGGACTTGCCACTGAGGCTGGTGGCAGATTCTCCCATTTTCTCCGCTTTGTGCGGTATACGCACAGGTGACGAGGCACGCATCTCGTGTACTCCTATAGCTCGAACCAACTCACGCACCGACACCGACGGCAGGTCGCTGTCGCGGTCCGAGCGCTTACGGTCTTTCTCTACCATGCGATGGTCTTTGTCTCCCATGCGTTGTTCTTTGTCTAACGCGATACTGCCCACACTTGATTCGGCCGAGTCACCTTTGAACCACTTTTGTAGAGCTTGCAATTTGCTGGCGCCGCCTCCAACCACTCCGGCAATGGCAAAGCCAATGTTCGACTGATTGGTGTTGGTACCTTGTAGTATAGCTTGCGAAGATAATGCGTCACTCTGGCCGCAGTGACCCAGCTGCTGCGATTCACTTGAGATGGAGACTGATTGCATGTCGGACTCATGCACCGAGGAGACGCTTTCTGTCCTTTCTGAGGCGGTAAAGAAGAAAGGGTTTGTGGAAGTATGACTGTCCGACGTTTTGGGCGTAGTCAAACGTGACGGCGGGTAATCGAAAGCTCTTTTGTTCGGTGAAGTTTGCGATGGCGGTTTGGTCGGTGACTCTATGGCCGCAGGCAAAACCGGAGGATCAATGTTATCCAACACTATCTTACGCTTTACTTTAGACTTTCCGCAATCTGTGATAATGTTGGTAGTAGTAATGTTGGTAGACGTCGAAGTCGACGTCGATGTTGATGTCGATGTGGCTGTGGCTGTGGCTGCGGCTGTGGCTACGTCTGTCGTCATTGTTGTGGCGTTTGTGGTGTTGCTATTGCTTTCGGTGACGGGATGAAGCAAGGTCTTGCTTAAATGTTGATTATACTGCAAACACCAAGCCTCGGTTGGGTACCAACCCATGGTGCAATGCTGTCTAATGGACTCAGTGGAAAGACGCAGCCAAATGCCGTCATCGTTTTCGATTTCATCGATGAACGAAATCACACCGTTGAGCTTTATTATGCCAACCTGCTCCGACTGTAATGTCGGATGGGAGCGTATACGCAGCCCGGCGGTATTCTTTGTAAAGAATTTCCTAAGCTTATTTGGCGGTTGCGGCTTCTTCACCGTTTGCCTGTGCGATGGCGGAGGTAGACCGCCTTCTTTGACTTCAACACGATATACTTCCTCCAGCAAGATACCATCAATGGACACTGCCAGGCAGTAGCTGCCAATCGAATTAGGTGTCCAGTGGACACTGAACGTACCATTCTCCATGTCCTGAGCATGCAGTGTCTCAGTGATACGCGACTGCATGGGACTGTTGAGACGCAACTCCTCGAAAGAGTAGTTACTGAAAGCTTTCATAAAAGTGATCGCTTTGAAACACATTTTGTCCTTGATAGTGGGTTCATAGTTTAAACGCGGCGGCGGTGCCACTCCCCCGAAGGTGGTAGCATCAGTGACAGAAGGGCGACGCATTTTAATATTTCCATTACCTGAGGTGCCAGTTGGTATGGCCTTGATTTCCACCTGAATATCAACATTATGTTAATGAAATTTGGTATACCTCGATTTAAAAGTGAATACAACTTACCTTCAATTCGGGCACTAACACAGGATCGCCGTACTGATCACGTATGGATACGGTGACCGGAGTGGGCCAACCATATCGTAATGGTTCATTTATTGTATTCAGTTCACATCTAAAGTAATATGCATGAAGATAAATAACTTAATGCATTCTGAAAGCGACTTACTTATTGGGATCGAGACGTGATTCTGGTTGTAGCCATGCTGCTAGACGGGCCCCTGAAGAGCCGGGAGCTCCACTGATGAAATCCTTTAGAAATTGGCGCTCATTCGATTGAGAACTGCAGGAAAAGAAATTTTATTTACTCGTAGTTGCATAACGCGAATCGTGTAATCATAATTAAAGTCTATTAAATTATTTTAAAGAATACAAAATTTTAAAGAATTTCTGATTCAGAAGACAAAAAAAACAATTTTCACTGCATGCGACTCGAATGATACAACAGACTGACTGTCTCTAAAGGGACAATAAAAGACTTATAAAGCATTCTAGATATGTTTTCTGATATACGTAGACTCTTTCGACGGGGTTAAATAATGATGAGTAGTTTTCAGAACCGTTCTCAGAATGTTTTCAGAATGAAAAATGCCATTGAAGATGGCTCATTGCCGAAAACGGTTTGTCCCCAAGCCAAATTTGACCAGACGTGACGTTTAAATTCATTCGAAATCTCATCACCTTTTAGATATTTACGACGTATTACAATTAGAAGCGACGCTGGTAGAGAATGACTGGTAGAGAGTGAATAGCATATTCACTACACGTGCCCACACAAAAAACGTTTCACAATTATTTCCACCAGATTCCCAGTAAATGGTTACTTAAAAGGTTGTAAATGTAAAATAGTCATTTGAATTCCTCTAGAAGGAAGATCTACTCCTTCTAAAAATTCAGTTTTATAATACTTTCTTTCCGCTTATGTGAAGGTATGTAGTCGTACATAACTAGAATCAAGAAAATTAGTTAGTCTTTTAGTAAAAAGTTTGAGTTTGTGGCCTATGAAAGGGGAAATTCCAAGTTGAGGCGGATATCTTTGGAATTTCTAGTTTTATCAAATTAATAAAAAAAAACAATGAAAAAATATTCTTGGATTATTGTGATAAGAATTGAGTGATAATGACTGTTTAAAAATTGACAAAACTAACAACAGATTTCAGAAATTTTCTTCCAAATGTCCTAAAGATATTCAGCAGGTACCTACTAGAAAACAATCGACATACGTTTTGGTTAGATTTGAAGACTGATTTCGAACACGTTTGCAGTACGTTATTGGAGTAATGCAGTGTGAACTCGATGTTCGATAGTTGTACATATAGAGAAACAGAAAGAGAAAGAAGGAAGAAGTGGTCGGTCGCACTTGACTTGATGCCAAGAGGTTGATAATGAATGAACTCGACTCGACAACAATAAGAACAATAAAAGCAATAAGAACAACAATGCATACAAAACAACACAATCACTAGCGGTTACTGGCCTCCGGAGACTGGCCTCTTTTTATACGCACACGCATGTACACACACACATGCACATGGGTACATGTTCAATATTTTTCTATAGTATTAAAAATATAACTTGAGAACTATTATTGTTCAAATAAAAAAACTGAAAATTTTAAATTATATTGAGAATCTGTTGTACCTAATCTAAAACATATGTATAAACGAACTGAAGATTGATTAAAGATTGAATTAAAAAATCAGTTAAATTTCTTCAAAACAAACATGGTTAAAAATTAGGGTTAAGTTTTTCAATTTATGCTGAAAATTTATGGGTGGATGCTTATAGATTAAAAATTTGAACAAATTGCGTTAAAGATTTCAATAACTCTATTCTTTTTATTCTCCTTTATAAACGTAATTTTAAAGCTGAAAACTCAATTGAAACTGCTCAATTGCTGCTGTACATAAAAAATAATAAAATTGTTCAAAATCGTGTCTTCCTTCATTTAATTAATCCATTAACGACGTTTGCCATCATAATTGACAAGATTCTATTCAATCAATAACGGTGCGGTGTGCACGCGTTATACATTTATGTTGTTGTTGTAACATACTAAAAGATATGATTTTCCTGCGAAGAGTGTTTGTAATTTACACTTATTAAATAATGGATACAACCATTTTTATTAGTGGAGGAAAAAAGTTTTGAAATTTCAGGCATTATTATATGGACTTTTTATTTAAAAAATAAATAAAATCAACTGTATAAGTCCATCTTATTAAAAAAATCGCAGTAATAATAAGAAAACTTTGATCCTATTTATTCTTTCTTTTTCTTTTATTTTAATTTAGTTTAGTCTTTTCAAAATACTTAAGCCTGTATAATACCTCATTTTTTCCGTATTGTTTTTCAAGTGACGTGTAAGCTAGATAGCTATATAGAATATCTTTCTTGTAAGAAAGGGATCAATACAGAATCGCTGAAACATTTCTTACATAAGCTCGTAAGATGTTGTTTTCAAAGTAGCTTAAAATTTGCATCAAAAGAAACGTCAAAAACAAGATCTAAAAATATTCCCGGGCTCATATTTTTATATAGTCTGTCTGCTATAGCGCATGCATTCACACTCATGACTTCGTCCATTGCTTGAGTAAACAATACCTTTAATCCTTTTAAGGATTTAAGGCTTTAGATCCAACTAATATCCATTAAAAATGTTGACGTATTACGTATATGGGTACATATGTACGTATTATTTTTTGACTAATTGTTGAATTAAGTACAAAAGTTTATATAAAGAAAAATGGTTTTTCGATATTAAAATAATAAAATAATATTTATTGTTGTTTGTATTTTTAATAAATTTAGTTGGCTCCGGGAAATAACGCCCAAATCAAATAAGGCCCAATGCGGGACCCGGAGCCAATTTAGTTAGTTCAGTGTTTTTTCAGAGTCTCTCTTTCATAAGAAAGAATGTTTATTCGTTTTGTTTTTATATACAATATTCTAGCACTTTACAGCACCCGTCCGTAGATCACGTTTTGTGAATGATCGACAAAACAGCTTTAATCCGCAAAATTATGCAGCAGGTAAAAAGCATTTATTTTTAAAACACTTTCTTCAAAACCAGACAGCAATTAAACCGACGCGACTTACAATGTTATCAGACACCGAACTCACATCAGAGGATGAATCACCATAAACTATGTCTATTAAATAGTGTATGATACATGCATACATACATGCGTGCATATATTGCACATACCAACATACCAACATGGACGGGTACAGCAATAAACAAGTACATATATCTAAAATCTACAATTTACAAAAATAAATACCAAAACAATCGATAAGTAGACCCATATGGGTTGATGATAAAAATGTATTTATGTACAATATTTTTAACTGAAATTTGGCCCGCAAACGCCTGCCGCTCACAGCAGGCAAGGACGTCGTCGTCAGCCGTGTATTTATGCATGTATGGATGTGCGTGTAGCCACGAGATAAAAACAATTCCAGACGATAGTGAAAATAATCACAATGAACACATTCTCGGTAGACTTGAGTTCGAATGAAAACTATCGATTTGGCGAGAAGCGCTTGAGGAAACTGTTTAAAATGCATTCCATGCCGCTTCACAGTATTCGCGTCAGCTCCGGAACTACGGACACTCGAATGTCATTTGCCGTCGTCGCGTATACAACAAATACAACACACGAACGAGTATGTATGTATATATGTATGTATAGTACGTATATTGGCATTTTCAAGGCGGATTATTCTTATCCATCACCATTATTTCTGCTTTAGTAAAGAAGTTATACGTCTTTTCGGTATAAACATACATATAATGCAAAAATGTACATACATATTTTTTTTATTTTACTTGAAAATAAAACGAGAACGGGTTTTCTAAAAAAAGAATTGTCTTTACGAGCGTTTAGAAACTCTAAGAACTATGTCCCTTAACTATAAAACTGATGGAGTTATTAACAAAAATGCTGAATGAAAATATAGGTAATTACTCCAAGGCTCCAATTTACCGTATAACTATCTCTAAAGCCACCTTTTTTTAACGATTTAAATCCGAAGAGTTTCAATTTTTTTCCAGATTGAGTACATTTATAAGAATTTAATTTTTTTTCTAAGTTTGACCATTGCTTGCTGCAGCTCTCTGCAAATTATTTTTGTAAATGAATGTTCAGCAGTTGTCGCCCTGCCCTGCCTGCCAATTCGCATGCTACGCCCTCAGCATTCAGGCGCTGCTTAAAATAGCCACCGTTCAAAAATTCCAATGAGCTTCCAAACACTTCGTCGTATCGTTCGCATCTCGATACTTGGTGAAATCAGCTTGGAATTTTGGCAGCAGCAGTTAATGAGCCGCCGGCAATTCTCGCTGGGGGACATTTGGACCGTGTAAATTCCGTGTAAAAAAATGCAACAGAAATAAAAAATACACAACTTGGAAGCAATGGATTATGGATTAATTTTAGAAAACAGCAACTGATTGACTGACTGACTGACGGACTGCTGCTCTGATCGTATCGAACTAATTAACTTGAACCAGCATAAATTACAAGAAGTGTTTGTTTAAAAAGTTTGAGAAGGGTGAAAGGCAAAACAAACTAACGCTAATTACGAGCTAAGAAAATTGTTTTTTACTCTTTGAATTCTGGAGGAAATTGAAAGTAATAAATTTTGTGGAATAAAAGAAATACATGCACATCGTGTAAACAATACGATTTTAGCACTTTCATCAGCAATAAGATGATACTATTTCTTTCAACTAAAAACACTTCGCAAAACTGTTATACAGACGAAAATTCAGACGCCAAAATGGAAGGAAGATTTATGTCATTCAACCTGCATACTTTAGATATTATTCGAATATATGTATATATAGCTTCCGTGTGAATACAAATTAAGTTATCTTCTCGCATGTCTATACAAATGTAGTGACACTTTAGTACACACGCATGCATGCGTTATATTGTGGCAATCATTGGAGCTTGACATGTTTGCTCAAAGTGAGGAAATAACAATCAAATCCAGAGACGTTGATTAAAGCAAAAGGAGATTTGAAAAAATGTACGAGTAGACATAACATACATATAAAGATATCAGACAACGAAACGGACTGTAGGTCTGACTGACTGAACACCAAAAGACAGACAGATTAACAGCGTACGAGGAGACAGACTACTTTTTAAGTATAGTAAACTCAATTCAAAGGAAGCACACTAAATTTTTTTTGATGCTGAACAAAAGCATAAATTCATAAGTATCATTCAGCAGATCCAATGAGTTAAGATTTTTCTTGTCTCGACTCAACTTAAAAGTCTTGAGTTTGTGTCGTCACATCTTATAAGCTCTTTACGGGTTCTAAATAAAACTGTAATAATATACATACATATTTAAAAAATTTATTGCATAAAAATATACTCGTATAAATAAATGAATAAAAATAAAATTTATCACATAAAAAGTTTCCTTCCTTTCTTCAAGATTAAGTTCAAAGCTTATGCTCCACAATCGCCTCCATTCGTGCCTCAATTAGCTCGTACGAACATTATTATTGTATGTACTATTATTATTATCGAATCACTGTGAATCGTTTGGTACATTACAATAACAATAGCAGCACTAACGATAGCAGCTTGTTCTTGCAGACGACGAGGACGGACTTTGTTCTTTCGTATCAGAGCAACAGTTTGTTAAGTTGATTATTGAAATCATTGCAATGTTTAAAGTTTTTGAAAAAAACACTGTAAGAAGTACAGGCAGGCGCGGGCAGGCCTCAATCAGTCCGTCAGTCAGTCAGTCAGTCAGTTGCCGCGGTCGGTGCAGACGATGCAGTTTATTTGCAGTGTATAATTACCTTTTGTTATTTAAAATATGTATTCATATGTAACAGGATGAGGCGGAGTCGGCTCATTTTTTTTTGCGTTTGAAATTGCATGATTTGATAGAATTGAATTAAAATAGAAAAAAGCAACAAGCGCTTTATTAATTAAAAAACAAAAACCAATGGCAAAGATTTTAATTGTTGGAATCTGCATAAGTTTCACATAGTTAAAACTCTTAGTTAGGAAAAAAAACGCGCGCGACTGGCAACAGAAAGTATGGAGTATCTAAGTCCAAAGAAATTATTATTGTATTTTAAAAAGCAATAACAAATATGAAGTTCGTAGTACGAACTTCGTGCCGTACATACTTCACGATAAAGAAACAGGAACTTGTGTTTTACATAAGTTTCAAAGAGAAAAACATTGTATTAAAAGGTAGACAATATATATATATATATATATATATACATATATGTATTATATTATATCTAAAAAAAATATATGAAAAGCAATAACAAATATGAAATGCGTACGTACTTCGTAATAAAGTATCAGAAACTTGTGCCTTAAGTTGCAAAGAGTTTAATACAATGTTTTTGTATTAAAAGGTTATTAAAACCATTGAGGGCCATATAAGTTATTGTTAGTATCATATACATATAAGTTTATGCATAGGTAGATATACATATTTTCCCAAAGCATATTTGATTTCCGATATTCTTTTTTTTTGTGATAACTCCTGTTTAAGAGCATATACTTAACATTAAAGAAAAAATCGAAAAAATAAATATGAATACTTTATAAATTGCATTCTAAATTCTCTAAAGAGAAACGAATTTCGAACATTCGTAGTAACTGTTTGGTCTTCAATTAACACAAAACACTTCAGAAACAACAACAACAACAACAACAACAACAACTACATATTAAGCAGCTACAGGTTCTTCGACAAAAGTCCATAGCAGAAATCAAGTTAGCAGCAGCAGCAGTCAACAGAATAAACACAATAACAGATGAAAAAGGGGCGAAACCAAAGACCGAAAACCAGTTTTCAGCTGTATTCTCGTTTATAAAAATTCAAAATAAGATCAGCTGTAATTACACATAAATAAATAAATACAAGTTTTGCTTTTGGAAAGACGGACCCGACCGGAAAGGGCACGACACCAACAGAGAAAAAAAGAAAGAGAGATAGAGAAAGAGAGAGAGAGAGAGAGAGGAAACGCTCAAAAAACACTCAAAATATCGAAAAGTTAAAGAAGAGTAGAACAAGATTTTAGCTAACTCGTTTATAGTTACCAAACAATTCTATAACTTCATCACTGCCAAGACCCAAAATGCAATATAGAGAGCGCCTTTGGGCCCTAAATAAATATCGTTATATACATAGTTTTTAATGCATCTCAGTATGCGCCTACACATTCCCAAATTAATATGAAAAAAATAGGCCATGCAAGTCCCATATTTGGAGTTCAACTAAGAAATAGTTAACAGTTACTGAGTCCTATCAATTTATTATATGTAAATATTATAAAAGCAGTATTTGTATTGAACACCATTCCTTTCTCTTTAGCATAAAAACTTAGGCGCTCAAAACAATTCAGCATTAGCTATAAAGACACATTGAAATACTCGTAAATAATGTGAGAGGGTAACATTTTGGAGTCTGTCGCTCGATTGATCGATCAGCCGGTATTTTGCCTCTTAAAAAGTCAACCAACTAAAGTATTCAAGTTGGAAAAAATACCCTGCTTTCCGAACCATTTCGTTCGCACTCTGCGTTCTCTGTGAGAGAATAAATGATATTGTTGACGACTTTCTCTTGAGTGACTCTTCTCTTCTCAGCGCATTGTTTAAAAGTTGCTTTTGTTGGCCAGACAACTCACTCACCGCCAGCAACTCACGATCGTGTCTGCGGCAGGAAACAATTTATTTCAGTATTTTGTGAGACTGCGTCGGCGAGTGTAGTGTTGAAGGCATGTACATACGTACGTACTCAAAAAACGATGAGAAGAAGGGTTCAAGCAATTAATTAATAATATAGGAAGAAGAAGAAGTAATTTAATTAAGTGTGTAATTAAAATTCAAGAGCAGATAATAAAAGATCAGTGAAAGTGCTAGTGGTGAAAGAAGAAATTACATGAGCACAAGTAGAGAAAAAGGCTTATACACAAAATGCTTTTTCTCATTAATCTAAAATAGATAAAAATATGGAAATGTATGAGCTAAAAATAGAAATTATTCATAGGTCCTTCTCTTTTTAATGAAATATTGAAGCATGAAGTAGTGCGATCAACTCTTTTATGACATAAAAAAGAATGTATGCGCATGCAAGTATATTTCGTCGACATGAACAAAGCAACTGCTACTGCTGAAACTACGCTTCCAACTTTTGCCAATACGAGTACCTTCACCGAAGAAGGTACGAGCTCAAAGAGTCAAAACGGTCACAATGAGAACAACAGCCACCGCAATACCAACATCATCGGCACCAACAAATTGACCTTCGAAACGAACGCGAATGCACCGTTTCACTTGCAACGATATCAACGATATCAACAACTTCAGCAGCTGCAATCGGGCACAATGTACAAAGTGAATCCGATCATTTCGACGACGCCGTTATCGCTTTTAACATGGCTTCACTGTAGTTTTTCAATAATGCTATTAACATCGTATTTTGCATTTGCTTACTCTGATAAAATATTACCAAGTACGATGGAGGCAACGGTGGCGGCACCGGTGACGGCGGCGGTGACGGCGGCGACGGCGACGGTGGCTACGGTGACTTCAGCGCCTTATACCGTCCTCCCGGAACGAACGGGTGTCGTAGATTCAGTGCGTTACGCACGCAGCGCCATCTATGCAAATGATTACTCATCCCCTTTATCTGCGTATTCAAAATCGGCAGCAGCAACTGGAGAAATGGCAACAGATAAAAATAGTCACGAACGCTATTTAGCTGGCCTCGGTTTTCGCACGAAACTAAAACCGCAACAATTTTACAAGCCGCAGCGAAACTCATCGTTAGCCCCTTTAATAAATGGGCGTGTTCCGGAATCAACCATGAAAGAAAGTGACAAGCTGACAAGTTTTGATTTGGTGACGGGGCCACGTGATGATATTTGCAAAGATCATTGCACCTGTGCAAAATTGAAGAATGCATTCACGACCGTCAGCTGTGATTTTCAAAAGAATCCCAATGTAAGTATTTTACGATTTTCAACGCAAACACAAAAGATCCAAATTAATAGATAGTATATTACACTCATACCTCGCTATACGGCCGCTCTTTATACAGCATTTCACTATAACGGCCTTTTCTAATTCTGGCAATTTTTCGATCTACGGCCCCTAATACTTCGTTATACGGCCAAAAAATGCTATAATGTTGCCAATATTTTGCTTAGCTTTTAACTTTACAGCCAACTTTTCCGCAACGAATCTAGGCCGTAAAGCGAGATATGAGTGTAATAGCATTAAGCTTGACATTTGCAAACGATCTAGATTGAGGTTAATTTCCGAATTTGATCATTTCAAAACATTAGAATTAATCGGAGCAAGGTACATTTGAAAATGTGTATAAATCACTAGCTTTAAAACGCAGCACTATGTTTTAAAGGGTACTCTTTTGATTATCGTTTTAAACCTTACTTTCTTTCTTTCTTTAATCTTATTGGCCTCACATTTCTTCAAGGCCTAAATTTAGAAGTAACGTATGGAAATTAAGCAAATAATATAATTAAGGAAATAATATAAACTACAATTCCTGTGGAGTTTATTAATACTTCGCGTCTCTTCTTAATTTATTGGATGCTTCGTTTGAGTTTGTTTGAGCAACAAAATCACTCGATTTTTATGTCACCAGCGAGAAATGGTCACATAAAATGAATTTAAATTCTTGAACATAAGAAGCCTTTTAGTAAAATTAGATTCGAGCATCAAAGTTTGAGAACTTTCGAGCTAATGGGTCGAGCACGTGGGCGAATCAATGTTAGATGCACGAGTAAATTATTAAGTGTGGGTATGTTGTGATATTTTAGGAAAATGTGCCCCGAAAGTGGCCAAACATCTTCTATAAATTCCTCAATCTTGAATCAAATATTTTAATATGTTTTTCTTTTGCGTATCGCGTGGAAATGGTTGTTATAAAAACAGCTTAGCTTCATTGCGGAAAATAGACCCCCGCTCTTTGTGAGCTTTGTCTCGATCCTCGCAGCATTTGCTTTATATTATTTTGGTAAAATTATTTCATGCTTTTGGAACTGCTTTTGATGACCACAGATTACTGTTAGTAATCAAAATAGTACTGTGATTTATCAAAACTCTTCCCCAAACGACGAGAAACGTGTTTTTCATCATACAAAAAAAATCTGTTTCATGAAAATCATACTCTTTGAAGATATGGCCAATAACTCGACTTCACAATAACTGTGTAATATCAATAAAAACTTAATTAAACACATACGAAAATGTTTCTCATCGAAAATTTGTCATTTGTCACGTTCTCTCAAGTCATCAAATTGCAGCCAACCTTGCAGCAGATCACCTACTTCGCTACTTGTACCTATGTACATATGTACATATATCTAGGGCTGATGATGTTCCCGTATTTCCACTATTTTCCATTATACTCTTAGTAATAATAATATGGTTTTTGTGGCATGTTTACTTGGTATGTGAAATATTTCGGTTGTTTTGCTTGGTCGTCGTCTTCAATGTTTCTCATCACGTGATTTACGTGATTATGGTGAGAATAGTTGTAACAATTTATGAGCATCAGCCAAGCAAGTAGGAAATATGTAAGATTGTTTTCAAGTCACGTTCCAGCAAACGTTCTAACAAAGGCACAGCATGGCAGCAGCGTGGGCCTACAAATAGATCTCATCTTCATTGCTTCCATTCTAAAGGTATTCTAAAGGCATTATCAGAAGGAGAATGACGTTTAGCGGTTAACAGAAATCTCATTCGAAAACCTTTTAGAAAATAGTTTGCTGTGCTGCCGCCTGTCTAGCACGCACCCTTAATGTATATGGCTTTTAAGGGTACCTACACATTCGTTTACTTTCTTTTTATTACGGTCCGTTGACTGAAAATTCGGTGGTGATTCGAGAGAATAACGTTACTGATAGCAAGTTACCAAAGAAAGGATCGTTTGAATTCCTCTTAAAAGCGTTAATTTTTGTTGAATGTTCTAAATAAATTGTTCTCTATAAAACTAGCATGCACGCCAACACCATTTTAATTAAACTTCTTTACGTATTTTAGGTATTTTATAAACGTATTTCAAATATATGTGGCGGTTTAAGAAGCATTCAATCTTCCACCATGACAAATTACTTGGAAATATTTGGTTTTATATGAGTATACTCGTATCTTCGCTGTTTTAAAGCATTTTAGTCGTAATGACTTCATTTCTATCCTAAGCAACAATCTCTTAAACCTATTTGTGGATAAATTCCAACAACAGCCCAACATTGTTTGAAGAGTGCATCTATATTTAGCTCAGATACGATTCTTCCGTGTGTAGAAATGAAAGAATCTCCATTTGGGTATTTCTAATATTCATAATGAAAGCTTCAAATGTAAGAGTCAAGTGTAAAATGGGAGAATTTAAAGTTGAATAGGACTGGCTAATTTCTTTGATATATGTATTTTATAATAAATTATAGGAATTTTAAGTTCAAATATTGTTGAATTAAGTTATTTCAAATAATTTATGTACCTATAATTTCTTAGAAATCGTTATAAATAACGTTGCTCGGAAGCACTAAAACTGAAAGACTAAAACGGAAACCAAAGATCACAATTTTTTCTCATATGTATTTTTTTTAAAAGCTATGTATATTTACGTATATTTATGTATATTTATAAGTCGGTTTATATACTCTTTCCGTATAGTGAGTGTACGAGATTATATTTATAAGCATAAGGCAAAACTTTATGTCTAGACATGATCATCCAGTCTACGAGAGTCCAGTCGTATTAAAATGCAAAAAAGAATTTCACATACATACTGTCGCACAATGTCAATGATACGATAATATCAGTAGAAAGAAGCACATGTGATGTGATGTGATGTGATGCGTCGATGAATGTTAGACCATAATCGTACTCCAGCGTTACTTAGAAAATTTTTCGAACATGAATGGCCATTAATGGCACTACAACAAAGTATTAAAACACCTTCGGCTTGTGTTTCGGCGAAGACAACTCAAGCTGTTTTCATTAAAATTAATAAACATCAGACAATAGAGCTTCTTATCGCAGAAGAAAATGTGATTTTAGAATATGCAGCAGACCCTTTTGGAGAATTCCTTAAAGTAATTAATAAGAAATTGGGACAGACTTTCCAAATCTTTCATTTATTTGTTATTTCGAGCAGAAGGAAGTACATCATTACGAGAAATTCGACAATCTTACAACTATGGTAGGCCATTTAGTAGTCAAAGAGATGTCAACATTTAATTGAATGGTTTAAAGTATAATTTCTCGGTGTAATCATTTTCATTTCTTTCTTCGAAATACTTCAAAAGACAAACTTCAAAACTTGCTTTGATGCTCTGCCAAATGTGGCTCTCTTAATAAGAGAATTATTATTAACGAACGAGCTTAACAAAAGACTATTCCCCACAAAATATGTTTTATGTGTGTATGTACTCGTACATACATATATTCATACTGCGCCTTAATAACGAGTACAAGTACATACCTAAATATTGTATACACGCGTAATGTATTGAAGTGTTCAACAGATAGATTTACTTCGAGTTAAACAAGTGCAAAGAGCAACGAAACCAACGAAGTAACTAAAGCAGACGACGCACGATCAACGCGCACAGTAACCAGAAGTATAGAAAAATAAGTCATGTGGTAACAATGAGCACAGAGTACGCCATTACTTGTGCGAAGCAAGCAAGAAGAAGCAACTCGATCATGATCGAGGGTGGTTGCGGTGGAGCAACAACTGTTTGTTGGTGAAAAGTGTCACTGTAACGCGAGAGCAGGCAAGGCAGAGAAATAAATACGGAACAATGAAAAAAAGATAATAAATAAATAAACAATAAGAAAACGGTAAAAAAAGAGTCCAATCCTTAAAATAAGAAAACTTTAATTACAAATTTCAGAAGCCATAGATTGATAACAACCGACGACACGACGCCATCGAGCTGGATGCAAAACAGAGCTTAGCTTTATCATACTCTTATTATTCTCTAAAGTTATTAGAATGAAAAGAAAGTTAGAGCAGCAGCAGCGGCAGTGAAAATAGTTATATTTTAGACTTCAACAACAACAAGCGTGAATTTCTTAGTATTCACGCTTGTTGTTAAATTTCTTTTTTAATAAGGTTTCTTGTTAACGTCACGATTAGTTAAACCAAGTAAACGCAATGAATAATTCTTCTCTTTCAACGCAGCACATTCTCTCATTACTTAAGGAAGGCATTTGGTAATGATTGCTTTTTTTTCTACTGTGTTCAATGTGTGTGTACTGGCTGGATCTAATAAAATTATGTATGATTTATATGAAAACTAAATAATTTTCAATATTTATAATTATGCTCTATGAACACAAAGCCATACGTTCAACGTCTATGTTGAATGCATCGAAATTGGAAGAAAAAATTCCAAAATATCCACACATTTCTATTAGACATAATCTTATACTAGTATCGTGTATTGTATATTTATGACTGATACGGCCTATCGTACATCGTGTATATATTTATTGTATTATTTGTGTGTTATTACAGTTGGTCAGGGTAGAGATTACAATTCAAAGCAACTATGTATGTATGTATGTCGTATGTATGTACCTATATATTTATGAAGGGAAAGTATTTTCAAGAAGGGGCAGTGTGCGGAAGTGCCCCCAAAGTGCGGGTTCTATAATTAAGATAAGAATAGTAACAAAAATAAAATCGAAGCCGCCGTATTCGCGTGTCGGCTGCCGTAACTTTCGTCATTACATTTAGGTACTATCGTTATCTATTAAAAACAATATACGAGCCGTTTTCTTTGAAAGTGTGGTAAGTTCATTTTATGTTAAAATTTAATGTAATGATGAGAATACTTTTAGTCTGGTATGATTTTTATATTTTCGTTCAATTTAGAGAACACTCTTTTTAAAATTCTATACAATTTTCATTAAACAAAACATCCCTTTCCATTCAGAATGCAAACCTGTAAATATCTTAAAAAAAAAATTATGGACTTACCACACTTTCAAAGAAAACGGCCCAACCCATAACCACTCTCTTACACTCTCTAACCACTCTCTCTTCTACAAAAATAATGAATAATTCGTTAAATTTTCCTTCGACAGCTGAGTGCAGTTTTTGGTGCAAATTTCAAAGTCCCCGAAGATGCCACTGTCATCAACATTAAACTAGCATCGAATACTAATTTTCGACTGGAACATGGCCTCTTCAGCAACAACAAGGTCAACAGTTTTAGCATTGTCGGAACTTTTAGCGAGCGAGAACAAGTCGAAATAACTACAGAAGCCTTTCGCGGCAACTATGGTCCTTATCCGGACATATATTTGACCAATGTGTTTTCGGTGGTAATACGGGCCAAGGCATTTTCAGGTAAATCGCGGCATTTGAGTGCTGAAATCGAGAATTGCTACGATAAAAGTGAGACCATGAAATCTAAGCTTTATCTTCAAACCAGCAGGCAATTGCAAGTTCAGTGTGCGCAACAGTAACGATCTAATTCTCTTCCCGGACGCATTCCAAAATGCCTCAATTCACGGTGTATTCGTTGCCATCAACGATCTGCGTATTGAGGAAAAGGCTTTTAATTCGGCTCAGGCCAAGGTAAGTGTACGATGGATGGATGGGATTTACATACATAAGTATTTCTTTTCAATTTCGATTCATTTTATATCCTTTTTTTCGTAGCTACGCATTCAATCCTCTCATATCGATAATATTTATCGCTTTGAGGCTTCGCTGAGAGAGATACGCTTCGTGAACTGCACCATAGGCACCATCAACGGCGGCACCTTCGATGTCATTACCATTAACTCCATTGCTTTCGAGAGTTGCCGCATTGACGTTATCAAAGCCAGAGCTATTACAGAGAAGGTAAGATTGTTATTGATAAAAACTTCAACCGATTAGTATAAGAATATCTTTTTTTTACTTAAAGCTCTATAGCGAACACGTTTCGATAACTGGTGCCGTCATCGGCACCATCGAGAGCGAAGCCATCTACGGCAGTGGCATAGCAGAGTTAATACTCACAAAGAACCAGTAAGATATAATTATACGAATATATATATGTACATAATTCCTTCATGCCTAACCTTATCCGTATGTTTTCTTTAAGAATCGATACAATACACGAAAATGCTATTCACGTGACCGCCATCAATGCCACCATCACCAACAATCATGTCAAGCATCTCGGCAATAACTGGCTGCGTGTCAAGGACTGGTCGAATATCGTTGTCTCCCGAAATCAGTTCGGCGTTTTCGGTCGCATGCTGCTGGAGGAAACGAAGCAGCCGGTGACGTGCCGCTTCGAGAGCAACTCGCTGACGCAAGCGCTACCGGGCAGCCTCAATGTCACCAATCGGTTCTGTGTACTGCGCGAGATATCGGTGAATATGCCCTGCAAATGTAACATCGCGTGGCTGCAGGAACTGTCCGCCAAAGATTTGCGCTCTGAAATTTATTGCACCATCGATGACAAGCTGAGCTTCTGCTTCAACGCCACTACCTTCAACACGCTCAAATACTTGAATGAAGTGTGTGACGACACGAAGAGCGTAATAGAATGCGCCAAGAACACAAATCTGAAGAAAATAAACGGAGTCTTTTTCACACCGGAAGAGCTCGAGCGCCGTGATCAACGTATACCCAAGCTGATCTTTATAGTGGGCGGCTGTCTGACGCTCTTGATGCTGGCCACCATCGCTGTCGTCACCGCTTTGCGTTGCTGTCGGAGATCTTCGAAGGATGCCGTTGGCTCTGGAGAGCCATCGAACAGTGTCACAGTTCTTAACTACGGCGAACACTTGCATGAGTTCTCGCCAGAAGATCGACTGGTCATCCAGCAAACTCTCTCGATAATGCAGAAGAAATATACGGACATTTATAAGCCGGTTAATGATCGCATACAGCTCCTGCTTCAGAGTAACCTCAACGATAAAAAGTGTGTCAAGATCGTCAGCCACATCGTTGACTTGCTCAATCAAGTCGAGCAGCCGGGAGATGACTTCATTTGCTTCAATCGCGTGCTAACGCAACACCTGCAGCCGCAAGCACCGACAGCTCCACCCGCAGATCCGATTTATGCAGAGCCGAGCAATCTGACCGGTCCGCGTGACGGTTGCTATACAACAAGTATCATTGTGTCGATGCCTCAGGGCGGCGGTACGTCGGAGAGTGGCTCCGCGGGCGGAGCAATAAACAGTCTATCGGAGCATATTTACGCAGAGCCGCATTGCGCCCAGCAACCGCTTCTGCGCAACGAATACGCATCACCGGCTGACGGTAATATGGAGAGCATGGACCTCTATACCGAGCCCATCAACGAGCGAGGTAATTTGTTGTTTTAGGGCAGAAGAGGAAGATGGACGGGGTGGAAAAAGGAGAAGGGAGGGGGGGGAGGGGGGATGGTGGTGACTAGGACTTCCAATCAGGTGACTAGAGGTGATAGTGGCTGTGAAAAATAAGGTGTACATAATGACTGATGAAGGCGAAGAGACGACCCATAACTGATTGACTGATCTCTCAGATCTTGGATATTTTTACATTTTGATTTTAGTTTTTAGTTACATTAATCCAATTTTTTATATGTATTTGTGATTTTTTTTGCACAAATGTTAAATTGACTTTTATTTAAATTTTATAATAAGATCTTATTAAGACTAATATATCATAAGACTAATATAGAAAACATATCTTTTGCAAGAATACAATAAATAAATAATTGTAAAAAAATAAAAATAAATCTACTATGGCACTTAATTTGTAGATGTTGTTGAAATTTGAAGCACCACCGTTGATTGGTAGCCACCTATAGATGGTCACTACGTGTCTTTCTGCATTACCGATAACAATATTAAGGCTTAAGCAATAATAAAGCATCTTCTGTGGTTTATATGATTTCACTCACAAACAGTTTTAACCTCTTACTGCACTTATTTTTCTCTCAGAAACATACACAGATACTTTTGAGACTTGAAGCGAACTTCTTTAAAGACATGAAAAGGTAATAAAAAGATAGTTTTTAAATAACTCTACTCAAGAAAGTTTTTGCTTTGATTATTAAAATGGAAATATTTCTCATAAAACTCTCAATATTATACTTCTAAAAATTTTTTTTTTTTTTAAGAAGTAGCTTCATGTCATACTTAACCTCACAAATCACTAAATTTTTTACTACAGTATTCTGCAACTTCTATTGCTAAATTATAAATTAAATTGGTACTAATTTGAAGAGAATTGTTGACGATAACACGTTTGGGTTTAGTTCATTCTTAAACCTTTAGTAAAATGGTACCGATTGTTTTGATTCTTATGATTTTTTCGCTTTATACTTCTCAGATTCAAATCGCTCACTGCCAAAACAGATCACTGCGATAGCTACACCGCGTTTGCCACAATACGCCCAACCAACCTCCAAACGAAATCAGAAACTTCCATCAATACCGAATGAGTCCACAGTCACAAACTCACAAATGCCCGCCGCCGCCGCCACCGCCGCCAGCACACTATACCAAAGACAACACAATCCATCCAAAACACAGCCAACGATCCCGTCCATTACTGCCTCCCCGCGACGCCACGCCCCTAATGTTCCACGTGCTGTGGTACAGAACTACTCCGCTATACCGAAGTTCTACGTCAACACCTTGACGCCGAATTCTGTTCGTCGGAACTTGCATTTAGCGGCGCCACCTCCTGGCTACACAACGCCGGATGGTAAACGGAAAATGTTCCCTCATCATAATACTAAGGCCACACTGGCCACGCCTGAGGTCGATGAGTGCGAGCTGGATATGCGCGGTGCAACAGCTCTACCACACGGCGACTCGGGGTCGAGTCATTCGGGTGGCAGCAATGAAACGGTCCAAATCGATGACATTATACAATATGCGGACGCGTAAAGTGTCGTTCGTTGCTAATTGCTTTTCAAAACTTTTTAAGACTTGTTAAGAATATTGAGATGGGTAGAAATTGAGAATAGCAGAGAATATAACGAAAAAAACACTCGAAACAGGCTTGTGATTATTATACGAAATGTATGTAGATATCGTAGATGTAATTAATAGATTTAATGGAAAACAACGTGTTTTGTTTGTTGAAAAATTACTACTTTATAATTCATATTATTATTTTTGATAATTTTCTAAGGCGTGTTTTTGTTAAAATACTTTTTCAAATCTTATAGATTGTAAATATTATACGATAAATTAAATTTATTATGATTATAATTATGTATGTATATAATCAATCACCCATACAAACAACACTCTAATTACAAACAACAATTTTTGTGAAATAAAATGAAATATATGCGAAAGAGTAATCGTTTTCAAATGAAAACCTCGAATGGATAAATATCTATAGTCTTTTCTTGCGTAGTTTTAAAACAGCGAAACTTGAAATAAAACAAGCGCTTACGAGTTTTATAAAATGTTTCCCAAAGGGTCGTTGCCTTACGTTTAGAATGAGCAGTCATCTCTCTCTCCCTCTGTAGTCATCAGAGAGTTTTCCAACGACTAAAGGGTTTAGGGCATGAAAAGTTGGGAAAGTAAAATCTGTTTCTAAATAGCGAATTTCAATCAAAATCATAACAAATTTTAAAACCAAAAACAAACACACAATTCTGATGCCTCAATCTGTCAAGACTACAAACATACATACATATCGTATGTACGTCGCACAAAGTCAACTAAGGCATGTTGCAATAACATATCTTTCAGTCTACTGTATATAAAAATGAAATTTGAAACATTTAAATTGACAGGAACTTATGAAAAGCGAAAGTAATTTTTCGAAATCTTCTGGAAAAGAACTACAACCAACCACCTTCTTCTTGTCAGCGATTGAGTGTACCATACTAAAAACGATAAAGCTATAATTATTATAAGGAAAACTTTTACACTTCTTAATAATATTGTATGACAGCATAATACTGCCGGCTAAAGTGGCGTAGATATTCCATGCGCAGCAATATGTTTTGCTTTCCAGTTATACCGATCTCTATGTACTCAATGAGTACTCTGGAAAGTAAACAATTATCCAAAGGTAAACAAAACGACAATAAAATTAAAGGCACACATATAATACACACATATTTACATACATATGCAAACACCATAGAAAAGCATGCGTCAAGAATAACTTCCAACGTAATGTATTGAGAGAACAGACCAAGGACGGACAGACGGACGCAGAAGAGTTAATAAAAATATTCCAGATATGGAAAGCCTTCCATGTTCAGCAAAATCAAGAAAACGTGATTAGTTAAGAGAGTGTAATCACAAAAGAATCCGGCAATTAACCAGACGCCAAACAACTCACTGAGAGAGCATTGTTCAAAGCATAGAAGTTTCTCTTGCCGAATCGAATGATCAGATGCTGTTTGCACTTTGCAAACGATTTGCTGATCAGTTGAAATCCAGCGGCCGGTTATTAAGTAAGAGACTGTCCGGACTACAGACTGTGTGTGTGTCGTGTAACACGTCGTGAAGAAGAGCTACTACCTACTAACGTTGCGTTTCAATTATTTAACTATGCTTAAAGTGTTTTTAATTTTTCATAATTATCTAAAAAGTAGCTGAAATTATTAAAACTCAAATTCAAGTGTTGAATAATATAGGACGCTGAGAAATGGAAAGATCAGTGAGAAATGACAAGAAGGGCAGCAGCACGAAATTATGTAGTGTCAGCAATAAAAACAACAAGAATGACAACAACAAAATAATGTGTTATGATTGTAAAATCTCTGCATTTAATTAAATCAAAAAAGGCTTTCTAAGTTCTAGAGATGATTCGCATGGATGGTGATGGTACATGGTTGCCACCTACGAGCTTTCCTTAAAAATTTAAAACAAAATACGTTAAGTTGAAAATGCAAATAATAGGTTATGATACTTGTACAAAAAAAAATTTATTATTTTTATAAATTCTTGAAGTAACGCTTTACTAATGAGAATTACGAGTTCTTTCTAACATTCCTAACATTTACTTCTTTGTTCTGGGATTTAAATAAAATGGAATGGCGTTGTTTTAAGGTAAGAATATAATATAATAATATATAATATAACATACTTATACGTATATATTTTTGTAATTACTATTTTATAGAATAAGTGTTATCTAAAAGAAAATTCAAAGTTTCAAATAGGTTAAGAAGTTATGAATGTAAGTAAATTGGAATAACATGCCAGCAACTCAGCATTTTCGAAACCTCGTTGCCCCCCACCCCCCTCTTCACGCATTTTTAAAATATGTACAAATGAATGATAGCCAGAGTATAGAAATTTTTATGGACAAACTTATCTACATCTGAAACTTTCCGTAAGTGGATGCCTCAATAATATCAAAGTGTTGTACTAGTATGTACACGAGACATAATGTTATATACACGAAATATTAAAATTTTCTTACCTTAGAAAGGTAGAGAAGAGAATCAGTTGAACTTAAGACTGTTACGTAAGCAGTAATTAAAAATTCCATTCGATTTGAATTAATGTAAATAAAGTTGTTTTTTTCTAAAATACACTTAAATATGCAAAAAATATACATACCTACCTACATTTGAATGTATGTATGCAAATTATTATTTACAACAATAACAATAATTATTGACAACACGAAGTGGTATAGTGTTGGAAAACATTTTCATAGTAAAATTTCATTTTCATACCAATATTAATAAATATTGAATAAAAATTAGGGAGTATTTTGGGCAGTGCTTTGTTCCTAAAAGTGGAATTTAATTTAATTTGGATAGATATGTATATAAAACGGGGCAACTTTTTAGTAATCGGAAATTGTTAGAAAATTTTTAGAAATAGTTGAAAAAACTCTAAGAAAATGTGTTAATGCCTGCCACAAATTAACGTCATAGTTAGGTAAAATATGTTTCCATATATTGTTGTTTTTTTCGAATCAAAATCGAAACGGCTTAACAACACTAATGGTGACAATAATTCGTTTAAAAAAAACTTGTTCTCCAAGTCACTTGGAGTCAGCAAAAACAGCAAAAAACAAAAAAAACTTCTTACATAATAAACAGAATTTTGCAAATTTACGCGTTCGAAGTAAAGAAAAGCTATAGTATATTGTATCTAACGTATACAGTATGCAGACAGACGACTCTCCAATGCATTAATAGAAATATTTCATTTAAATAATACGGGCGGCGCTTATTCTTACAAACACTTGTTGAGTATACAAGAAAATTCAAGGTCAAGATTCACAACGAGCTCTGCCAGATTTAAAAATACTCCTTCATGCAAGAACAAGAACAAATTAATGTCATTTGAATTCAAATGTATTGATGTCATGATCGTGACTGTGATTGCGATGCGATCAAGTGCTCTCTCGATTTAATAGAACAAATCAGTGTGACGAGCCAATTATGATGAACTAAATGAGAACAAAAATAATATTACACATTTTAAGCCTACTATACATACTCGTAGAATGAAGTAATTTGTATAATTAAGACCCAAAAAAAATCGGAGTAAGCCATTCAAATATATTCACAAAGCCAAGACCACAAATATTCGGTTGTTTCGACCATACCACGCGTATTTGCACAACTCGGTATTTATATAGACCAGTTCGGAAATTGGTGATCTCATGGAGAATTGTTTCCGGAAATGGGATTTGTCTTTAATTTTCAAAAAATCTTTTTCTGAAACTAGAACTGGACGAATGTGTTTGATTTCGCCGAAAATCGTATCACAAAGAACTTTCTGGTTTTCAACATTTTCTTCGTTTTATATTACATATGTACATAATTAATATTTTATAAAATACGCCTATCTATCATATTAAAAATATACATACTCTTATATAAATACATATATGATTATTAGGACAGAATATAGTGCATATGTATAACGGGTTATCCATTTTCTCTTTCGGAAAGTGTAGTTAAGAAAAGCACATTAAATATTCAGATATCGATTGAATTTCTATTTCAATATGATGCTTGGACTTTGCTATTATGCGTGAAAAACAATATCGTTCAAATATCCTCCTTTGAGACCTTTTGCAGACCTCAATCCTTTTGAGGTAATTTTCGTTGACTTTTTGAAACAAGTCGGGCAATAATTTGGCCATAACTTGACGTACTATTTCATTCTTTAAATGCGCCAAAGTTTATATTACGAGAATATATATGATATCTACATAAATATAACGTAAAATATTCTATATGATTTTAGTACTGAAAGGAAGTTACACTTAAGTTGAATTAAAAATTCTTCAATTCGAAAGGAAATTCAATTCAATTTAATTAAGATATTTATGTAAGTTAATCACAGTTTGAGTAATAACGTTACGCAAACACACGCACATACATACATACACACTTTCCTAACTTATCTCCTATCATCATTCTCATCATTCCTCTGACAGGCAGACACACTTTACTGGAGTCACCACCAAATCGTCAACATACGATGTCTGAAGTTGACTCTCTCAATTACGATGAAAATTTGTGAGATTTGCATAAAAGATATGCCGCATAAGTTAAATAAATTAAAAGGATAAATATTTAATATTTTAATGTCATTAAACAAACAAACAAACAAACATTGCCTTAATAATGCTGATTTATTAACTACTTTTTTCTCTTTTACAAAAACAAAAATGGAGGAGGCAAGGCCTTCTTAATTACTTGTGAAAACACAAAACGAAAGGAAGGTTTTTTGATTGTCGACGTTTTTAAATGACATTAAAATGATTTCTAAGCATCTTCTCTTGTTTCTTTTGATAATTTTCTTCTTCAGGTAAATTTTTACTACAAATACAACACGTATTACTACATATTTATAGAGAAACACCCTGTATTTGTTCGAATACACATAACTTTATGTATATATACAATATATGTTATGTATATGTTTCCGTGTACTGTATTTATCTTTTATTTAGAGTGAAGTATGTAAGATAAACAAAAATATTTAAAAGCTTTTTTCTGATTAGATAAACATTCTCTATAGTATACGAGTACGAATACCAAGCGCACAAATCACCATCTCAGCAGTTACCATATAAAACTATCTACATACAGTAAATACCTACACGGTTCCAATGAATTATTATGAACACTTCGACAAATAAGTTATCAGCTCAGTTTTAACATCACAAGGTTTGCTTGCTGTTTTCGTAGAATACGAGCACATATAGTACGTTACTGGGTACTGCTTTGAAGTAAGAATGCTTTGAAATAAAAATGTACCTCTGTTTGCAATTTCAGTGGAAAATGTGATTAACAGGAGGCAACATTTCGAAAGCTAGCTGGAAATATGAGCTACAATAATCTATGCCAAAGGCTCTGGTATCGAAAAGAAGTACGAGTATATTTAAGACATTGGAATTATAGTGACGGGAATATTAAACACGATGCCATACAATAGCCGCTTTTGGACTCTAATATCAATAATTGGACTCATATTCTTAAGCACTTTTACGGAGGAAAATGACGAGGAAAATTTCAAGAAAACACGTTCAGAAGATTTAAGACATCAGAATGTTTCCTGTATTGCTCACGATGTGAAATTCACCTGCGATTGCCACAATGCTAATATGGTAAGATATGATATGATAACGAAAATGTTATTACTATTTTAAGAAATAATAATATACATATACTTAAAACTTATTTGTTCTTATACTAGATGTTCTTTAATAGCAAGGTATTAAAATTTCAGAGGTAGACATTGCTATGGTCGGTGGAATGAATGTTTGAGTCATAGTAATTTCAGTTTAAAAGTAAATTTTAACCTAAGAATAAGAATCGAAATCGAACCATTTTAGAGTAAGAAATGCAAATCAAATCTGTAACGCTATCTGCTAAGTTTTATTCTTTTGACGAATTGAATTGAATTTAACTTAACTACTTGCAGACGATGCAACTTCCTCACTTGATCGGATTTATTTATCAAGTTGTAATCACCAATTGCAAATCACTAACTATGGATGCTAACACGTTGGAAGGCATTCAAGGATTACGTAAAGTCAGTTTTAAAAATGTTCAGGATTTAGTTCTTCAGAAAAACTCCCTTTCATTTCCGCAAACCGCAAGCAATACGCCCTTAATAATCGAATTCGATGAGGTAAGAGAAATATTCCTTTGCAAATTACAAATACCATATAATAACATTACCCGGTCTGGTACACTAACGTAACTGCTCCGTCAGGTACAACTCAAAGAAATTCATTCCCACGCAATCAATGGCAATATTGAAGCAGTCTCATTTCTCAGTGGACGAATTGACGTAATACATCCGTTCGGGCTTACAACATTGAACGAAAAAGCAAATCTACTCAAAATGGATAACGTTGTGGTGAGAAGAATCGAACCTCAAGTGAGTCTGATATATCGATCGATCGATCCTTAAGTGCAGAGAAATGATGCTTATTACTTCACTGGTAGGCATTCAAAAAATTCGCCATTGATCAATTGGAAATTACAAACTGTTGGTTTGAGACAAATTTGCCATCGAAATCATTTTACGAACTGGAAGTTCTGAATACACTGAGAATAAATAATGTACAATTCAAGGAAGTACATTCAAGAGCTTTTACATTCAAAAGTAAGTTCTTTCAATTCTTAGCATATAAATTCTTAACACACGAGGTGTTAGTAAATTAGTACGTACGTACGCATAGATTTAGAAAGTGTAGAAACTTATTGCTTTACTTTTTAGTGGTTTCCAAGCTCAGTATTTCAAATAATCACTTTCATAGTGCTGACGCTGAATGGATAAAAGCACCCGTAAGTGAAAGTGTCCTCATTCGAGACAATAATTTCGGCAACATCACTCCGATTTCATTCAGAGGTTCGTATATCCTATGGATATATCACAGCACAGCTTAATTTTTTGAAATTACTATATGTATGTATACCAGGTATAACGGTACATCGCCACTACCTCGCCAGCGAGAGACTTGAACTCCGCTTCAGCAACAACACCGTACGCTTCCCATTAAATGTGCCACGCCCAGTTGAATTAAGCGAACATTTTCGCTTAAATATCGAGCAGCTATATTATGAGAATATATATTCGTGCAAGGATCTCAACACAAATCTTCAGCCACCGCAGCCGCGTGAGGAGTTTTTTCAGAAATTTGCGGATAAAATTTTATTTCAACGTAGCGGCGAAGATAACCAAAGTTTTTTACCCATAAGTAAAATAATACAATCGGACTGCCATGAAGGGTCCTATATGCTGTATATAATTTTAGTATCTTTAGGTGTGTGTATAGTAGTTATATTAGTTGTTGTAATTATTTGGCTGCGCATTTCAAAGAAGAGAAGGCGTAAAAAGATGGATGTGGTACTGCCAGAGCCACGCACCTACAAGGAGACTCAAATTGTTTACCAAATCGAGAATGCAGGACTTCTCAAGACTGACTTGTGAGCACGAAAACGCAAAGGTGTGAATCACAAAAGTAAGCACAAAAGCCACAAAAGCCGGCTGGCTCAACTAAAACTCAATGTGCCTAACTCTATATGTTAAAAATGCTTTACCAAAACGTAGTGTAATCATTGCTTACTTTATGTAAAGTAAGAAGAAGTACGATAGTATGTATTTATTTTAAATATAAATATAATAAAAGTAAAGAAGAGTATTTGATTTGAACTACTCACCCAATGGGCAAATAAGACTCCAAAGCCTGATGAACTGTTAAGCCAGGTTCGGCTAGAGCAAAGCCTTTGGATAGTAGGCTAAAATGAGTGCTGAGTGTTTCTTCAATATCAGTCAGATCTTCCAGATCTTTATCATCTGTAATACAGATAAAGACAAAAATTAAGAGCTCATATTAAATCTATGTTAACAGAATTATAAACGTCTTTGGAAGTATAAACGATTAGTTACCTGGTAAATTGAGATCCTTTTTCATAAGGTTAGCACTGCACATGCCTCCCAAGTAGGCTAGCTCTTGCTCCAAGCGCAGCAAGCAGCAATTGTTTGATAAATTCTATGAAAAATGGATAAGTATTTTAATTTTATAATTTGAACATTTGAACATTGAACAAGTCTAATTTGTGATTCTAATTTGTACTCACAGCAACGGGATTATCGTAGCCCACCACCAAGCACTTAAAACCGAATTTGTTTATATTCGGATCGTGCGCGTACAAGGAGGCCGTCTCCAATGAAAACTCAACACAGCTGCCGGGCACGACCATCACGTTTTGAGACCAGTTTGAAGAGCTGCAAAGTACATATATATGAAGAGCTTCTTTATTACTCTTTAACACTTCACCCTGTTTTGTGCTGTTGCCTCTAAAAAATACCTAAACTCCTCTCAATACGTACGTGTTGAATTTTTTGATTACAATGTATTCCTTCGAATGATTTGCCACATGGTTCATCTCTTTGTCGTTCACCGAACAACTGCTGATTACATTTGCATTTTTGCATTCGGCTTTGCGTATACTCATATTATTATCCAGCATATCGAAATAGTTTTCGTAATTGCAATTCTGCTCAACGCGTGTCGAACGCACTGGAATCGAAAGAAGTAGGTAATCTTCCAGCTGCGCCGTTCCGCACTGAGCATCGAATTCAATAGTTATCCATTGCACGCATGGTGGAAACTCTACGCGGTAGCAACTGATGGAAGCACTACGATACGGATGCTCGCTCTCTACCACGCAATAATGATTGCTTGTCGTTGGAATACTAAACGGCGACGGGGCCTTTTCACCGGCCATAATACCGGCAGGATCACGATTTCCCAAAGCGGCTATCGTGAAGACGTCAGCATTTTGCACTCGCTGTAAACGAGCAGCACCAGGACCCAAATCTTGATCTCTGGTTAGATACAGCTGGTTTAAAGCAGCTATGTGCGGTAAGATTTCCTTTATCAGTCCCAGTATTTGAACCGACCACTAAAATGAAGAATTTTAAAAATTGTCTTATGCCTCACACTAACGACGCGTCGTCTCGCGTCGATCTGGTTTACCTTTGGTTCAGTGCAGGCCAGAGTGCCGACGTGAGCGTAAACCAGCGGCAGCAAAGTGTGAAACATATTCGACGACACATTGTTGAAAATATCCAGAATATGGACTATGCTAAAGTGCTGCTGACTCGCTGGATCCTCATTATCCGACTTGTTTATCGATGATTGATTGAAAGACTTTTCGAACTCAACGGAGACATCATTTTCCGAACGCTCATTGCCATTGAATGTGGTAGCGATTTGCCCATTGCGAAAATTCAAGTCCTGTAGACCTAAGCTCTCATCCAACAACAAATCTTTCGGGTGTATTTCGGTGGCACCGATTTCAATCTCCATTTCAAACGGATTGGTGGAGCGTTTCTCGAACTTCAAAGTCTCCATGATGCCCTTCGAGAAGGACTCAAAGCGCTTCGTTATATCGCGTGCTGTATTCGGTATATTCGGGTCGACCGGCGGCGCATAGATTCGTGAGTTGTTCGCCCAATTTATGTCCATATGTTCCTCAATGGGTGTTATGTTGTGTTCGGAGTCGATGGTCTGTGTGTGATTGGATGAGTTGTCAGAGGGCGAGAGCGATGCTGCCAGAGCATTCCGTGCCAGAATTAATAACTCTGTGCATTTTTTTGTAATATCGGCTGTGATTTGGAGGGCGGTGTCGCGCGTTGAGACCTCACTGGAGGAGCCACCGAAACCGCCAGTGCAGCCGTGACTTTCGCTCTTGAGAGGAGTGCTGTAGTATAGGATGCACGGAATTTGTCCCCGTTGTGGTGTCGTGCCGTTGAAACTGAGATCGCAGGAGTAAAAATTGAATGTAACACCGCATGGGCCACGTACGCAGGTCATGCCCGAGTCGCCCGAACAAGTGCGTGCCCCCTGCGAACACAGGCGTAGAGCATAACGTATATTTTCCTGCATAAAATGAAACTCAAATCAATTAAATTTTCGCACTATTCTGTTTATAACTTAAACGGTGGAAGTGTTTTCTCACTTTCAAATAGACTGGACGTTCAAATTTAATTTCTGTCATATCGTTGTGCACCGCATCCTGATCATAGGAGCCCGAAATGGACTCTAGCGTCTCCCACTTGTGCTGCGCCTGTACATCCACTGTGTTGTCGTACAGCAACTCAAGTTGATAATCATAACTTCCAGAGCCAGAATAGGCCATGATACCGGCTACCGCTATACCAGGTCGGTCCACAGTGAACGCAATGGCGTCGGGACCGAAGTTGCCGGTGTTCCAGGTGCGACTTAAATCACAACGTGCAAAGCGTGCGCCGGTGGAATGCAGACAACGAGGCGGTAAAAACATCTTATCGAACTGCAATAAAATATATGTGGTTGGTTATTCCCCGTTTTGGGTAGCATACATCGATGTGATGCTTACATCTGCGACTGAAGTCTGATAAACTATTTCAGCCAATACGCGCGCCAGAAGATGGCAACAATTGTTTATTAAGCCTTGATTAACTTCTTTGCCGACGAATCTGGGTATGTTGTTAAAGTGCATACAACGGTTATAAATGTTTTCGATTTTCGATCGTATGGGACTTGCGATTATGTCCAATAAGCGCACAAGCACGTCCTTAAAAACCCATGCGTTGCTGAAATCGTTTTTCTCCTGCTGCGTACGGTAGACCATTTGCTCAACCAGAATCGGATACTGGTGGGCTTCGGTCGACGTAAGCATGGGCAGCCCAGAGTTGTCACTCGGACTGATGATTGATTGACGTTCGTTACCGGGAGCGAGCAGGGAAAAGGTGGAGCGTAATTTAATGGATGGCGAACAGAGTCCTGCTAAGATAGCACTCAAAAGTCGAGCATGCAAAATACCCTGTTATCAAAATATATATACGATACTTATAAGCTCATATTCGTTAACAAACCACAACACAAAAGTAACCTTATCAATTTGCGACAAAAGATCACACAAACAATTCCATTTGAGCGATGACGTAGGGTAAAAGATATGAAAGCATTCCACGAAACTAATGTGGCACTCATCCAAAATATCCGAAACCATAATAAAACCTATACAGACAACAGAGATATGTATGTACATATATTAATTCCAACGAACTTATATCGTATTTTCTGGTAAAACTTCTGCGGAGCGGTGAAACGCAACGTACCTTCCTCACTGCAAATGTCCTTCAGTATATCATCACAGAAAATTGCTATCAGCAGAGCACGGACATTTCCAATGCATTCTGCCAGCTGAATGTTTTCCAGATTGTGCTTGCGAGTCATTGTTGGTGTAGAGGAATTAGCACTAGAGGTTCCAACATTACGCACTGTAGTAGCCTTAGTAGGTTTTTCTTTAAGAAAGAACGCATTATAGTATACTGTTTGAAAGTGCTAAGGCCAAGTGCTATTAAAACACCCATACCTCCTTCTCCTCCTCCCCCTACTTCTCCCACACATTTCCCTCCTTCGTTTACTTTCGTTTTCGATTGCAATTTGCTTAAAGCTACTGCCGCTATCGCTGAGGTCGTTGCATTATTCGAAGAAGTACTTAGCTCCTCTCGTTGCGGATAAATTTCATTGGTGTATTTTCTTAGCAAACGCAAACACGATTTGTTTACATATATTAAATATTCCAAAGATTGCTTGACTTGCAGGTGCCGAGTCTTATCTTTTTGCTCTCGTATGTTAGCCTTAAAGGTCTCCCATGACCAACTTAGCAGCACCACCAAACTCTCGAAGCATTCTTTGGTGACTGTATTGGCGAAAGCTTTCGAAATCCTTTGTACGGGATCAGAATCGACCGCAGCGGCGGGCTGTTTGGACTCTAATGTTATTAATCGATAGAGAATCGATGGTATCTGGCCAGAATTGACATCGGTGCCGTTATTAGCCTTCTTGGAGGATTTAAATGTGAATACAATCTGGTCTTCTGTGGTGATTGAAGCCTGGCCAGCGGATCCACAATCAGATGAAGGCCCAGCTATACGAGCCCACACCAAATACCAACGTCCGGCCACTGCCGTGAAAGATTTCGGCAATACAATATGATGTTTACTGCGCGCGGCACACTCATAAGGAATCTCTTTGGTCTCGCATATAAGAAGACCATCTTTTTCGTAGCCGCCGCCATCGGTGCCCATATCAAACACTTTCAATTTACAAGTGTATTCACCACGCCCGCCAAACATACCGAAGCCATCTGCGGGGTGTTTTTGAATGAAAACGACTGACTACTCTTCCAACGTTATTCTACTCGTACTCACATATCATTACATCGGTATCTACACAGAAGCGTATGGCCTCCACACTATGGCCAGAGTAACCCCATCCGCCGCCGAAATTGTCAAACCGGTTCACAATTTGATAATCGGAGTTTTGGGACTCCTTTATCTGATTCTGTTGATATGGTGCGACTTCTGCAAAGCAACTAGGGCTGAGGAAGGTAACAGTTACTACAATAAAACACACATAGACGGTGAACCAGGGTGGGCAAACATTCATGGGTGGCATGAAGAATGTCATGCATTATATAAACTGAGTTAATGAATGTTTCATAAGAAGTAAGAAGAATGTGAACTGATTGTTTACGACCTCTTCATTGTTCAGGAGGCGTAGTTTGCCCACCCCTGTTGTATTCACTGCATAGTAAACTTGGTACATATTGTGTGTACAAACTTACATAGCATCTTGGGCCGACGTCAAGATATCCAAGCAGGCTAATAAATTCAAAGAGGCCTGTGAACGCGATACACGTGACTCTACCTTGCTGGGCAATGCTAATTCAGGCGATAGAAGCGCACGAAAGTTCGAAGCGTTCTGAAATTTTTAAGCAAGGGCGGTTTGGTTATTGCATGGAACACTTTCAGTTCTGTTATCGTCATAGTATTACCGGTGCTCCCTTCGGAATATCACTGGCAATTACGTTGTAGCACAGCAATTTCTTCGAACCGCCTTCGTACACCCACAGCACATTGAAAAATGGATCTATAGCAAATGCCACTTGAGGCTGCAGCTTGTCGCCACCACCACCACCACCACTACTGCCCGCTAAGCTCTTAGAATGATCCTGCTTAGTACGTCGTTTGCGTTGTAGGTCTCCATACATTTGATTTTCCTGTAGATCAAAAATCTGATTGCGCGCTTCATGCATGCTGCGCGACATTTGCTCGTTTATGGTCCCGGCAATGCCATGCACTGTGGTATCACCACCGCCCGCCGTGAAATTTTGATTAATCTCCGGAAAGATATTAGCTTTGTTATTTTGAACTATTTGTACGAAGTTAACTTGATTCTTGTAATGAGCGGAGCAGCTGCCATCTCTACGATTGATCGAGAGTGAAAGAAACGGTAAAGGAATTGTGGGAATGAGTACTGAAATTTAGAAAAAATGCTTATATATTCCATTGCTCCAAGTGGTTTCATATATGTATAGTACAAAGCACTTACAAATCGTCTTCTTGTTCGCAACTACGTTGACTTTTGGCAGCAGCTGCGGCGTGATCAAGGACTCGTCAATTTTTATAAATGTCTGATCACCATTTGCTCCAATCCAAGTGGCCTTCTTCCCAAAAGTAGGGCCCAACCCGCTAAAATATAATTTAATTTAACACAGTTATTCAATTTCATTCATGTCACTGATGCTTACAACACGGAGCCTGGTGTGCAATTCCACAAGAATTTCTGCCGCTGAGAGTGATAATTATCCCTTGATGCTGAGCTACCAGAGCACGCGTCATTTTCCACTAATTTGCTTCCTCCTACTTCCTGCATATCAGCAGATCCGGTCGTCTCCTCTGGAGCAGAGGCTTTGTTCTGGAATTCATTGGGCAACCGTCCTAATTGGCCCTTCTGGTAGTTTCCGAATGTGTAAACCATTCCCTTGGAAGTCATAATAACTGTGTGGTTACTTCCGGCAGCCACTTGACTAATTGAGCCGTGAATTTTCACTTGAACCGGACCGTTAACGGGCTGCATATCTCCTGTGCCTAACTGGCCATATTGATTGCTTCCAAAAGTGTACACTTCACCGGCCAGTGTGAGAGCGACCGTGTGATGGAGGCCGCAAGCAATTTGTATTACTGGCGAACCTGCAGGAAGGGCGAGAATCTGCGGCGCCATTGGAGCAACTCGTGGTGGATCCTTGTCCAAATCTACCTGGGGCTTGCTGTCGTCACCAATTTTCTTATCTTTTCGACGCAGTATAATAATTTTTGATCTTTGTTGTCGATCACTTTGTATTTTCGCATCTTTTGAATCTAAAAACGCACACAGTTACAAGGATGTTTCTAACGAACATCATAAAACCTAAATACCATTCTCTCTTTCCTGCACAGAAATGCAAGTAGAGCAAAGCCCACACTTCAAACATCCAGCATCACCGTGTCCACAGGGGCAAACTCTATTAGACGTTTTGAAAACAAAACACACAAAAACATCGTACGATTATGTGGTTAAAGCGTTCAATTTTGCAATAACTTACGCGCCAGCTAAGCGGTCCTCGATGGAAACCTTCAATGACGACACGCACGACACATTATATCCCGTACATTCTTGACACACTACACAGACGCGACACTGGCCCTGCACTACATTGTGATCGTCGTAATCACAAAGCGAAGAAAAATCAAATTTCAGCTTTTTGTCACTTGGCCCGTTTTTACTATCACTTTCGGAACCAGTGCTGGGGCAGGTGAATGCATCTTTCGACTTAGTAAAGACACGCCCACACTGGCCCTTGTTGTTGAGTCCAAATGTGAAGAGCTGTCCCTTTGAATTCAAAGCGACGCAATGCGCCTTACCCAACGCCACCTTAATGATGTGTTGGTCGGCAAAGTCATTCACAAACCCCATCGAATCACAGTGTGCTGTGTCCTTGCCGAACATAATGAGTTTGCCGGTCTTTGTGACGAACGCTGATGTGCCATTATTGCAAGCTGCTTGTATTATTACATGGCCGTCGATCTTTGTCATCTTCTTTGGCTTGACGGCTTTCGGTTGGCGACGATTCTTTGAGGTGTCGCCATCTTCACCACGTCTGGCGGTTCCTACAAAATACGGAGATAGGGAGAAAGATAAAATTCATATTTGTATGAAAATTCTGAGAATATCGAGTATTTAGCTACATACCTGCGAAATACACTGTACCGTCATCGTTGACAAGTAAGGCGTGTACCCCGTCATGGCCCACCGCTATATGAACGATATTCGAAAGCTTCGAAATGATCAACTCGGTCATTTTCATGGTGGGAGTACGACCAACAGACTTTAGCCCCAAAGAGGACGATTTGCCGTAGTAGTAAACTTTGCCGTTAGATGCTCGCACTATGCCAAACTCTTTTCCGCAAGCAATCCCTTGAATTTCTATATCGTTTGGAATTTTCGGCTCGAATATGTTGTACGATGACTGTATCTTTTGTATTTGATTTTGGTTAAGCACCTCATCCTCAAAGGCCGCATATCCAAGCGTTCGAAACTTTTTCCGAGCCAGTTTGAGAGAAAGTTCGAAGTTGTGCACATCTCCTGGCTGGCCACTTATTTGCTTCACCACAAGAGAATCCTGCCAACAATATTAATAGGTTAAATTAAAAAAAAATGTTTTTAAATGCAGTGCGGCATCCTTCTCACATCGCGATTGGCGCAAATAACATTTATTGCATTCTCGTCTGTGAACAAAACATAGTTTAAACCATCTCTGGCGACCGGAATGCTAACATTGCCTTTTATTGAGAGGTTGTCTGTGTTGATAAGGTGCAACGGCTCCGACCCACGCCTTGAGTTTGCTTTGAAATATAAGCACCCTCCAGAGTAGCCAAGCCAGCCACATTTTTCCTTTGCAAAACCTGTGTTTGTGGCGTACACGTGCCCTTTATAGGATCCGCCAAATCCAGATCCAATTTTTAATAGGGCGCTTCCTAGAAGGAGATAAATGTATGTTCCATCCGAAGCCATGGCCGGCTGAGTCAGTATCTGGCTGTTACCGATAACGTCAGAGCTTATCGTAAACTGTAATGAAGAGAATTTAAATTTGAATTATTTTTCAACTCTTTTTAATAAAACAAAACAAAACAAAACAAAAACGAAACTAACCTCGTCAATTAAAGAATTCTGCGGTACACCGTTGTTATAGAAGTCCGGAAAAGTTGGTTTCTTCAGTGCTGCGCTCATTACGGTTCGCTGCAAGGAAAACAAAACCGTGGGCAAGTGAACTAATTGTGTTGATAGCTTTTTGGGAGACATGAGCAAGGCAGCGATTGCTTTTAAAGTTTTCCCAGTATCTCCGCGTGCAATACATAGTCCAATCAAGGCAGAGCACGCCATGGCTGACCAGTTGAATTCAGACGAATTGATGCATCCAGACGCTACACCTGGCATAGTAGTCAAATCCAACAGCAAATCGTACAATGGGTTGATAATGTTTTCTGGCTCCTGCTTAAAGGACTCAGGTTGCTGACCCTGAATAACATCAAGTAACGCCTTCAGTGCTTTTGTACATAATGTAGGCTGAATATGACGCGCATCTGCGATCAGTTCGAACAAGCTACGTAGGCCAGCGCCTACAATAAGCGGTACTTTAATAATTGGTTTTTCCTTTTCTATATCTTCGTCCACATCGCTATCATCGCTATGAACGGATCCATGGCGCAAGCGTTTTCCTGCTGTTGCTGACACCGTGTGGCAAGAACAGTCAGCGCAGTTGCTCATGAGGTACGGACTGGCACAGAGCAAACAGCAGAAGGAGTTCAAAGTGATCGGCGCTAATTTTTTAACGTTGTTTTCTTCAAATAGCGCGTACTTTGTCTCTGCTTCCAATACAGATGATCGTATTGCTGCGAAAACTGCAAATTTCGATGCATTCGCTTCGAGGTTTATTTGCGCCATCGAAAACACTGGATACAAGTTTAACTGGTCATTGATTGCTGACTCTATGGCCCCGGCTGCTCCACCAGCAGCTGCAGCAGCATTAACGTCGCCGTCAAGTTCAGCGGCAATCTTTTTTTCCTTGTTCTTGCGTTTCGAGCGGGATTTATGGTTACTTTTTTGTTTTCTGCAGGAAAATGAAAAGCTACTTAATTTACTAGGACAAAATAGTAAGACTTTTCGAATAGAATGGAAAACCAATTTTATTGATATTATTATTATAAACCATAACCTCTAGCAAAGCCTTTTTTGTTTACATAAACAAACATAGACAAACAATAGCTATCAGCAAAATCAGCTGATTAATCAGAATGACCTACGCAACCCAACAGCTGTCAACGACAGCTACAACATTGCACCCTCGAGCAAGGGTTGAAAAACTGATACAAATCGATAACAGAGAAGGCGTCATAAAAATTATTTCTGTACATATTTAAATTTTCAATTTATGAAATTGTGGCGTGCATCACTTGCCGACGTGCATAAATATATCTTGTAGTTATTAAAATTCCTTATGTAATTATATTCAAACCATTTATTTACCTTCTGCTGTTGTTCGTATATAATTCATAGAAGTATTCGCCATATTTCACTGGATCTAGTAAGCCCACCATTTGTTCTAAACTTTGTCTAGATTTTATAAAGTTTACTAATTTTCCAAATTTCTCACAGCTCTGCTGAGAAGAGCTTTATAACAATTTATAACACTTTTAATATTTCACTATTTTCTTCCACTCTAATTACATTTTTTCAGTCAAATACATTAGGATACTCGCACCACTTTCATTTAAAGTCTTTGTCCCATTCCTAAAATCAATAAACAAAAAGGAGCGGAGCTGCAGCTGCTTTAAAAAGCTATATTGCCAGAACAAAATTTCTGACGTAAATAATGGAAATAACACTGCTGGCCTCTGCAGACATGAATTAGTTTATTCAAATTGGTAATCACTGCTTTTAGTTGCTTTTAGTAATTTAAAAAAAATGTCCTTACATATATCCTTTCAACTTGTATGACGTTCCCTTTTTTGGTTGCTGTTTGCCTATAAAATGTTTTGTTTTTCGTCTTCCATCTTCAGCCTTTCATACCCTGCTGGCATAAAAAGTAGGGTATTCGAACAATTGCGTAATTTGGCGGTAATTAATGTAAATCTCGTCAATTGACTTGGCCGTAAACCTTGTATTAATTTTTATTGGAAATACATATACGTTATTTACACCTCGATTTTGTGGTGTACATCAAGCATAAATTGTGTCAAGATCAACCCTGGAACTTATATTCCAGTCTTCTCGCTGCCATCGGGTTTTTACGGCTGCATATTCTTACATCACTGCTTAATGTGTAGGCCGTAGTGTATACCCAGCAAAAGGTATGTATTTTTTAAGGCTTCGAAAAATAGAGTAACTGCGTTCATTATAAACACAAGACCAAAAGAATAGAACAGCGGTAATCTCTATATACATATTCTATTCACAATAGATTTTTGAAGTTTTAAATGTGTTAAATGTTAAATTGGCAACGCGAAAAAAAATCAGAGAAGCCTTTTTTCAAAATTGTGGCCGTTTTTTAATTTCCATTTTATTTCCTGTCCCGTTAATTTCTACTAGAGATGATGAACTGGAACGTTAATTGCAACATTCGTGCGAACGATTGTGAGGACTTTTTGAAATTAGAAGCTCGGATAATTTCCGAAGTACCTAAAATGAAAGCGAAAAAATTTAAAATAAAGGTGCCGTCGACTCAACTGCGTACGAGTACTCGGGAGGCCAAGCGGCTTTTGAAAGAGCTGCGTAATCAGACGGCGATTGCAGTTGCTCTTTGGCCACTTCAATTAGAAACCACACGTAGGCTGGAAGCTGAACTTGAAATGCTAGAACTGAAAATACTTAATGATGAAATAGAAATAATGGAAATGAAAACAAAACGATGGTGCCGGGTTTGCGACGACGAGGCCACGTACATGGATGAAAATAAAAAGTTTTATTGTTCAAACTTTTGTGAAGCGGTGTCCAAATAACTAGGGTCCCTTTGTTATCCAAGCATGCTTCATTATTTAGAGTATTGTTAAAGTAGACTTTAGACCTTTATAGTATTGTTGATGTAGATTTTAGAACATACTTTAATAAAAATACAATTCTAATCGCTATTAAGGATTTTATTTCATTCCAAATTCAGTTTTTAAGAAAGCGTTCCGTTTAAAATCTACGCCCACCTCCTCGGTCAAATCGACCCCAACTGCTAGTTCCTCCTCCAAATCCACTGCCATGGCCTCCATATCCACCACCACGGCCTCCATACCCACCACCACTAGTGCTCCAGTTACCTCTGCTGAAACCACGACCACCGCCAAAATCACCATCTAAGCGCCTACTCTTTGCTGGAACACCCGAATTCGATTCTCGACTAGACTGTCGACTCTGAAAAGGTAATACTCCAGATTCTCGTTGTATCTGGTAATCACCAGCAGTCATTATGCAAAGGTCTTTAATCACAGTAACCAATTTCAAATGTTCGTCATCCAATGTCAAGGTATCTCCAGGATTATCGCAAGCAATGGTTACAAGATCTTCTACGGCTGGCTTCAAAGCGGCAATTCGTGCTGCGCATACACCGTCCATTTCAAGGTTCAACCAGTTGTCCAGCCGCACCATGTTATTTTTAATCAATTCCACCTTGCGACTGCCAAAGAGCAACAAATGCAGTGGTGCCACCATGGTCATTTGCTTGCAAGAAACCGCTCGGGTGCGTATTTTCTCACCAAATATAAAGAAGGGGTACGGAAACGTTACCGCCAGATTACTGCAGTTTACCGACGTTTTGTGTATCAAGGCTGCTTTCGATTCAGTTGTCAGAACTTTACGTTTTTCCTTATGATAGCAAACGTTTGGGTAGAGACCGATAGTGAGCAAAGCAATTGCTATGTCCAGATGAGGATCCTCCACATTGGCGTCAATTTTTGCGGAGACCATCGATTCCTCTGGGAAACCGGCCTGCTGCAGCAAATCGAGTAGCTGGCTCTTAGCCTCAGACATAACGCGCATCGTCGAGAGTTGTAGACCTTTCCATTCGCAGAAGCGGATCTCCTCTTCTTCACCGCGACGCTTAGCGCCTTCCCACATTTGACTGGACACAATCATGGCAACGTGATCAGAGCACTTACGACCTCCGAGAGCTTTCTGGTGGTTTGCCAAACGCCGCTGTCCTATATCCAATGAGAATATCTCGGAGAAGGTGCTGGAATAAGCAGCCATGCTGGACAGTAAGTCGGTGCAACCGAAGACCGTGCCTAAAATCATCATTTTCCCTAAGCGGGGTTCAATTGGCAGGCGAGCTAGTATCCGTCCGAGTGGCGTAAGCTCGTCCTGAGAGTCTAAGCAACGCATGTCGCGCAGCAAAACTTCGGCCTCGATTACGGCATCCAGTGGCGGCGGCTCTATAGCTTTTGACAAAAACTGATGAATAGAACCCAGACGGAGCAGCTTGATGCTAAGTGCCATTTCGTGCAACGGTGTGCGAAACATTTCTGGGGTCAATTGATCTTCCAAACTGTTGAAACGGGCCCGAGAACATAGAGTGAAACAAAAGCCGGGGCGTACACGACCAGCGCGACCCTTGCGCTGTTCTAAATTGGTTTTACTGGCCCAGACAGTGGCATAGCTCGTCAAGTTGTTGTGAGATGTGAACATCTTCATTCTCGCTTTGCAGGCATCAATAACGAAGACAACGTCATCGATTGTGATGGAAGTTTCAGCAATATTGGTGGACAAAATAATCTGGAAAAGACTTTTTAACTTCAAAACATAACCGAATTGAGCTCAAAACAATAGAAGTCACCTTGGTAACACCGTTGGGCACCGGTTCGAACACCTTTCGCTGGTCTTCCCGTGGAATTTGAGAGTGGCAGGGTAAAATTCGAAACTCGGGACCGCCAAACCTAGAATTCTGCAAGTGCTTCATCAAAGCGAAAATCAGATTCCAGCCGGGCAAGAAGATCAGAATAGCCCCGGGTATATTCTTGGATTTTATATGAATCAATAAAGTTTCGATCAGTTCGAAGGAGCAGTCCGATTCAGATACCATAGCCATAGCGGTTTTCGTACTTGCCGAATACTTGGCATCAATAACTTTGTTTAGGTTTTGGTCCGAGGAATCCTCGACAACGGACTTCTCCTCGTCGTCCTTCTCTTTGCGGTTCTTTCGCGACTCGGGAGTTGGCATATAATTAGTCATTTCGATGCAGTCTTCAAGGAAGAATTGTTGCACTGGATGGGCGCGACCGGGTACTTCGATCACCGGGCATTTCCCGAAATAGTCGGAAAACAATGTCGTATCTATTGTGGCGGACATAAGAATGACACGCAGATCGGGGTAGGTGTGCACCATGTCTCGCAAAATTACCAGGATGAAATCACTATTCACATCGCGTTCGTGGATCTCGTCTACAATAATGTGTGATATGCCCCGCAGACCGGATTCCAGCTTGCGCAACAAAACGCCAATGGTACAGAAGAGGATGGCGCCGTAAGGGCGCGGAATCACCGACTCAAATCGAACGGAATATCCCACCGATTCGCCAAGGCTCTCACAGCGCTCGTTCGCAATACGATCGGCGACCGATATGGCCGAGATTCGTCTGGGTTGGGTGACATAAATGTTGCACCAGGCACCCTGCCCGGACGAAATGTAGTCCTCCAAGATGTACTGCGCAATTTGTGTGGTCTTGCCGCAGCCAGTATTACCGCGAATCACCACTACCGGATTGTCATTTATCGCCGACATTATATCGTTGCGCATGGCGGAAATAGGCAACTGCTCACGAAACTCAATAAATTTCTAGAATAAAAAAAAACATTTTACAAAACTGTTAAACCTATAATCAGGTGAGCAATCATGAGCAGCCAACCTGATACTCGGGGTTCAGTCGTTTCTCTTTGGTAGCGTTTTCCAAATCAACACAGAGGTCATCTAATGAGGCGGAAGCCAAATAGCCTTCGTCAATGTTGCAAGCATTCCATGCATTCCAGTTCGGTTGAGGCGGGGCCCATGGAATAACAGATCCCTGCATCTGAGTGTCATTTATGTTACGACGTGGACCCTCCTTACCAGTACTTTTCTATTACCAGTAAAAAATTTTATATGTATGTATATGTATTTTTATGTATGTGCATATACAAGCAAAAATGAAAAAAATCAGAGAATAAGGAAAAATATTATGTACTAGCAAGTTCATGGGTGGACCATCCGGATCATTTTTCACATTCAGAACGTCGACTAGCGGTAGCTTTAGCGCATTTATACATTCGTCTACTCTTTGCATAATTTCCGGATCAATTTTCACCACATAAGGTTTCAATTCCTCATCATCCTTCTTTTGCTTCAGAGTGCCCGAGAAGGCCTCAATGACGCCCAAATGATATAACTGGCGTACCAATGAGAGGGCACATGACTTGCTTGCCGACTGTTTATTAGAGCCAGTTTCACGAGCGGTTATGGTGCGATTCAAGGCTCGTACAAATATATGCATTTCAGCCATGAAACTCCTGCGGTGGAAGAAATAGAGATTCATATTTGTCGGTAACAAGATTCTCTATCGTAAATCTAACAACCGCGTATACCGCGAATTGAAAACAATAGTTTCAGTAGTTTCGTTTAGCTTCTTTTTTTTTAATTCAAAAAACCAAACAATGTTTTCTAACAATTTTGATTACTTTAAGTACGGAAGTAAGTTTAAGTAAGTATTACTTAATATCTTCTCTGTATAACCATCAATGGATTAAACCCAAAATTCCGCATTTCTAATTAAACTTACCTCTCAGAAGAGTGTTCTCTCTATACTGCCTGGATCGAGTGTACGTATGAACAGTGCATTACATATAGCATACTCCAATCATGTTTGAAAACCTCGCCGTACAGTTTTCTGCAAATGCACCTTCCACTAAATCTTGCCACAGATAATAAATCACATCGCTGGCGAATACAATATACATAAAATAATAAAATTCAATTCTCAAATAAAATAATAAACTTTGTAACTTGAAATAAATGAAGGTGCTATGTAAATGGCGCGTACATAATTCCATTTATGTTCCTCGCTTTGTAAAGAACATCAATGGAACAATGCATCCATCCACTCCTGCAGTACGAATATTGGGTACATTAGTTGTACGAATTGTCCAGCTGTTTATTATGTACATACTTCTGAACCCTTCAATATTCTTCAACATTTGCAGAAAACTGTAGCGAGGATCTCCTTTACTTCTTGTCTGTTCATAGCACACAAGTCCGTCCAAAGAACCAAAAATATTTGCCCTCACAGGCTATTTCGTACATTAGACCGTACATAATAAGCAATAGCAAGATACATACTTGATATTTTCACCCCGTCCCAAGAAAGCCTACCTAGCGTGATCCGGGCCCACCGGTGTGTACTTGTAGTCGGCCACTATTTTATTCATTTGCATAAATTGATGTAGTTTGGCTTTTGCATTCTCGATAGTCCAGTTTCCGTGAATGGCAGCATTCACATCAATCGATTCGGCCTCTTTCATATCTAATTGCTCCTGAGCACGGTCAATTAAATTGAATTCGCGGCTGTTGTCGTTTCTCATGGGGCGGTATGCTTGCCCGAGATCTTGTGGGCCTAAGCCGCCGCTAAAGAACTCTCGCGGCTGGGCTCTTTCCCCACCAGAATTGTTGGCTCCGGCTTCAGTGGCAAACTCTGCGCTGGGCACCGCGTGGACTCCCGCATCTGGTGGCACATCACTTGGGCTTAAATTGCCGCTTCTGACAAGGAAATTAACAAAGTCCCTTGTTGCGTTGCGTTCGGCATCCTTCTTGTTTGTGGAGTTCCCGGCAGCGACGTAGGGGTAAGATGAAACCCGGACCTCGCACAGAAATCGTTGACGATGCTTTGGCCCTAGAATTTTTTAATAGTTAGATACATACCTAGGCCTATGCCTGTATTGATTTTTTAATGACTCTTCTTACCAGTGGGTCGAACATCAAATTGGGGTTCAACCTTTTTTTTGGCGCACCACTCATGAAAAAATGATTTGATATCGGTCATTTTGATTTCCGAATTAAATTTCACGGATATTGATATATTTCACAATCGCTAGGACAAGGTGAATCGAGGTACCCCAATTATAGGAAATCTTCAGAGAAAAATAGTGGTCCAGATAAATATTGGTGTACTCTGGTAGCCAGTGTTGGCTATGTAAAAATTTAGAAAATTAATGAATCTGTTTTTTGGGGCATGTTTAAATTGTATTATATACGATGTTTACACTTGCGACGAATTGCATCTCCATGTTCACATTATCTGTGTTTTTTAATAAAGTGTATAGTTTTTCTCTATATAAAATAGAAAATCCAGGTTTTATCCAGGTTTTTATCGAGGTTATTGGAAAATTTAAAGAATTTCCCACTTTTAGAAAGAAATCATAAAAAAATGACAGAGAAACGTCATATGTGCTTGCTGAAATCGAACAAAAAAGAGCGCGAAAAATGCAAATAAAAAGCTGAAGCAGTTTTTAGTTATTGTAATTTAATGTGAAATAGTTTTTGACGTTTAAAAATTTCGCACCGTTTTTGAGTCCGTTTGCATGAGTATCCGTCACAAATCTCAAGGAAGAAAAGTTGAAATATATGTAAGCACAAGCGATAACTTTCATAGAGTCCGTGCGTTTACAACAATAGTAGTTATAGTTGCAATATATTTTAATTCATCTCTTATAATTTTATGATTTGGGAATATAGTTGTTATTTTTCAATCCAAAAACTTGTTTAATTAAGAAGTACTTCGGTGTGTTGTTGAAATTTAGAAACAGTATTAAAGAGTCAATTTACGTTTAGGTATAATTCTTTCGATTCGCGACTCTTTTCACCTTCGATAAATAGAACGATATTACATTGCATATTTTTGATTGATCAATCTGTCAAATTGTTTTTGTACTGTAAAAATTTGTTTTTCTGTAACATAAATGTCACTGAGCGGCAGATTAGGAGTTGTCTAGAAAGATATAATAATGAAACTTCTTTTCAACACTGGTAAGAACTTTCAAATTATTTTTAACCCTTGTGCGAGATGTTAATTTTACTATACAAGTCAGTGATAGAAGTGATTGCCGGTATAAAATCAATTTGTGTGTGCGCTCTCAAAGGCTTGAGGATTTATAATATACAGGTCGTCCGTTAAAACCTTAAAATATCAGTAAGTAATTAAAAAAAACATTTTAATTTATTTCTTTTATTGTTACTTTACTTTCTAATTTGTTTGCTTACTTATTTAGAATCTTTATAACAGGTACATTTGGCTAGGTATTAAGTTTAAAATAGAAGACACCTCTTTAATATAGTGCCAAATCATTTATTTTCTGAATTTAGTAGGCAAATATTACTCGATTGCTCGGAATTAGCGGAATTACCAATGGATTTTAATTCACTTCTACAACAAGCCCAGAGGCTCTCAAACGAGACACAAAACTCCGAGGAAATGCCGCGGGTTGAACGCACCATTTCACAAGTGCTGCAAGCAACGCAAGAACTGCATTCGAGAGTCACCCAGACAGGTGCCCAAGATATTCAGGCGTATGATGGTTGTTCGCAGCTCTTCCCACAAAATAATTGCAATGTTTAATTTCTAGGCATATTCTTTTGGGCTCCAAAGGCATAGATTTACCCAAAATTTCCCAAAAGCTTGAAGCATTAAGTGCGCGTAAAACATTTGAACCTCTGGATCCCATTGCGGACACCGATATACAAAGTTTTCTTAAAAATGAAAAAGAAAATGCGATCCTGTCTGTGATCGAGGAAGTTAAAAAAAACGTACGCTTCTTGGAATGAAAGCTAAACGCAATTTTTTGTAGTATTGTAACTAATTTCTCTGTTAGGCATACGAGTCTGCGGAGAGACTTAAATGGGAGCACATCAGAGCAGAGTGGCGTCAAGAAAAAGTCAAGCTTTTGAATGCATTGGTGGGACCATCACAGAACTGGATTGATATACAGAAAATACCGGAACAGACTATACTAAATGAGACCTTTGGCATGCGCTCCTGCCTCAACCGAATAGTAAGCAAATCGAATAATATATGCGTATATTGTTCCTCTGTGATTTCATCGTATCGCCGTTGCACAGGAAATGGCATACGCCCGTGAGGTATATGAATATAATGCTATCGTAATTAAGGGAGGCTACAGGCCAAATCTGGTACAAAAATTTGCCAAGATTGCGGAAAGTTTCGACGATCAGAAGGTCAATGAAATTTGGGAGATCATGAAGTATATGGTGAATGTCTCGCCTGTCTCCCGAAATCGCGATCCTATACAAAGTCGTTCTCAAATGACGCAATTCGTGAACCAAGCCCGAAAATACTTGGAAAATCGGTAAAGTTTAAACGTTTGGAACTCGCTCACTCACGGTAAATTATAACTATTTTAAATGCGTACATGCATCCAGGTACAAAGTGTATATGTCCACAATAATAAGTAGCAACCTGCGTGAAGCCCAACGTGGTGGCGTGCCAAGTACTTACAGTTTAGTGTCGTCGTTCGTGAGCTTAATGTTCAAACAGGGTAGTTGTTATGGTTTACAAGATACCAGTGTGGATGGCAAGCCACTTTGGCCGATGGTTTACTATTGCCTTCGTTGCGGTGATCTGCAATCGGCACTTCGATGCATGCAGATTGGAGGGTAGGCGCATTAATTTAGCAACAAGTCTTAACCTCATTTAGTATGTATTTCTCCATTTAATTGTGGTAACATGCAGCGCTGGCCATGAAGATTTTATACAAGTTCTTGAGGATAAAATCAACAAACCGGAACAAAAAATTAACTCCAAACTGGAAGGCCAACTGAAGCTGCATTATTGCAATAAGATAAAAAACTCTACTGATCCCTACAAAAAAGCTGTACGTAAAAAACCTCACTGTTGAGGTTTCCCACCAGATTCCGTAATTTCTGCCGTATGATTTTTTACTCTATGATTTTAGGTGTACTGCATCATTGCCGGTTGCGACATAAGCGAACAGCATTCGGAGGTAGCCAAGACGACAGATGACTTTCTGTGGATTCAGTTGTCCATTCTTCGCGCTGATGTAACAGACAGCACGGAAGTGCTCACTTATTCCGGCTTGCAGACGCTGATACTGGAGAAATACGGCGAGAAGCACTTCAATGCGCACGAACAGCGCCACTTGTATTTCCAGGTTTTGGCTTTGACAGGACAGTTTGAGGCGGCCATTGAATTTCTCTCGCGTACCGAAAAATATCGTACACATGCTGTACACATTGCGTTGGCTTTGAATGAAATGTTTTTGATTGGTGGTCCGCGTAATGTTCAGCAACCACTTCGTAAGTCGTAATTTTGTTGGTCTATGCAGCAGCAGCAGCAGCACTTACTCTTTTCGGTTCGGTATTGCAGTATCTGTGGACATAGAGGATCCGGTGCCTATGCGTCGCCTCAATATTGCCCGTTTGGTCATGTTGTATGTGAAGAAGTTCGAGATTACCGATCCAGCAGAAGCCTTGCAGTACTTCTTTTTCTTGCGCAACTTAAAGGATCCCGAAGGTCGAAATTTGTTTCTGGTTTGCGTTGGTGATTTGGCCATAGAGTGTCGTAACTACGAGTTAATTTTTGGTAAAATGCAGCCGAATGGCATTGTCTCTGGGTGAGTGTACAAGCAGCGTTGCAACAACCACAGCCATTCATTCATTCAGCTCCTCTCCCCTACGGCTTGCAGGGGCCTATTTGAGCAGTTCGATTGTGTTGACTTCGACAATCGTACGGCTGCCGGCATAGTGGCCGAGAGTCTGGTTAAGAAAGGAATGTTCGAAGATGCTATTAAACTATTTGATATTGCCGGCGTAAGTTTAATTATTAGAAGTACAATGGAGTACATTGCAAGCTAGTTTGTTTTCTAAAATTTCGTTTCTAACAAGATGCAAAATCAAGCTTTGCGTTACACCTCGATTTTACTTTCACAAGTGGTGCATCAGTGTTCAGCGAAGGGATCGTTGCGAGAGCGTTTGTCAGCCATGGCTAAGACATTTAGTGAACGTCTAAGAGGTAGCAGCTTATATACTATACACATATCCTTGGGCCATCAAATGTACACTTTACTTTTTAAGGCAATCGTCTGGAGTGTGAACCGCAAACCATTACTACTTTTAATCTGCTCAATGAGCTTGTCTCCTTCTTCGATTATTATCACGAGCGCAAATACCAACCAGCCCTAGAAGTGCTAGCAACTACGAAGTTGGTGCCGATGTCAACGAATGAACTTGAAGAGGCCATCAACAACTTCAAACGTCTGGGAGGTGAGGTATGCAAGGTGTATCCCGATGTTTTACTGGCGGCCATGGATATTCTCTACGCACAATATAAGAATATTAAAGGAAAGGATAGCGGCGTGTTAGACACCGGCAGAGATAGCGTAAGTTTCGAAGAATGAATAATTTCTTCCTCTAGAAAAACAAGGAAACAACAAACGCATTTATCTTTTGCAGCAATTACATTATCTACGTCAGAAGGCTAAAGCACTGACGAATATGGCGGCCACTGTGCCCTATCGCATGCCCGGCGACACAAACAAGCGCCTGGTTCAAACTGAAATTCTAATGCATTAGTAAACATTTGTCTTTTATTGAAAGATTTTGATATTTCTATTTTTTATAAAATATAAAATAAAATAAAATGCTTAATTATTAAAAAAAAATACAGAAAGACAATTGTATATATAGTATGTATCTACGTATATACTCGCATATCAATTATTTTGTGCTTACGCTGGAAATAGTACTATTGCAAAAGCGATATCCATAATATCTAACATGAAGATTCGATAACACGTGCTTAACTCAGTAAATGCTTTCATCCATCCATCCATTTATTTAACATAGTAGCGCTTATTATGCGGCGCTTCTTAAAATATGTACGATTATTATTATTATTAAGAGTGTTAATGTTCTATAGCATTTAGCTTTAAAGGAATTGTTTCGAATACGCGTGAGAGAATTCAGTCACTAACTTGAAAACGGCCCAACTGCCCATTTCAACCCATATACTGATACGATGCGCAAACTAGCTCCTGATGCCGGCCGTGAGGCGATGTTTGTGAAGCCAAGCGCTGCAAATGACAGGCACGACATAACAAGCGTCCATCCAGCGGGTAGCAACGCTTATCCGGCTCGTCGGTCAGTTGCATTCCACATTCCTCGCATATGTAGCAATCGACATGAAAGTCCTTATCCATCGAAACGACCCGCACGGTCTCATCGGTGCCCTCAACAGGTGTGATGCCTGAAGCCAAAGCGGACGTGAAACTGAAAAGCTCTTGCATTACCTTGCCATTACCTTTGCCACAGCTTGCACACTTCGGTGCGAACATGCGATGATAGTCATTAACACAATAGATCTTATGGTCCACATCCACCGTAAAGGGCACACCATCGAGGCATTCATTGCAAATGCAGCAGCGAAAGCAACCAGGATGATAGGATTTACCCATGGCTTGTAAAATCTTGAAAGCACATCAAATGAGCTTCAAAATTGTCTTTTATTACGTATGCATTGAGCTGAATGCTTACCATTTCCATTATTAAATGACCACAAATAGCACATTTCTCAGCAGTTTGCTGGAATCCCGAATACTAAGAGAAGCAGAACAAAGAAAGTGATAGCATTGCATTAAAGTTCTTCCAACGTGCTCTGCTATGAACCCACCATGTAATCCTCTTCACAATAGACACGTCCATGCACGTTGTAAAAAGCCTTACCACGCAAGGCACGTCCGCACGAACAGCATATGAAACAGTTAGTATGGTAAAGGTTGCCCATTGCTTGACACGCCTGTCCGGCACCTTTGACTTTGTCTCCACAGGTATGACAAATTCCTACAAAGCCACAGAATGTAGGAGGGTTTATTATCAGCAACAGGAAGATATAATCTTACCGAAGTACTCGCCATGCTCTTCACTTAGTTCAATTTCTTCTTCTAGTTGTCTTGTGAGTTCTTCTATTTTTCGTTGGGCTTCCGTAGGACCAGCCGGCCGCGGAGGTGTAACACTATATGGGAGTAGATTTTTCGAAAGACCTGAAAAAAACAGGCAACAAGCATGTATGTGTAAGTAAAGTGAGTAAGGCTTCAACGCGGTATTGCTCACCGGTACTATTTTGCGACGGAGTGGGCGAAGGAGAGGCTGATGGAATGGCGGAAGAGCGTAATTGATTGGTTGACGGTAGAGTGTTTAAGTCCGCACGTCCGCCACTCAATGGTGAAGTGTTGAACGAGTTTTTCTGCAACTGCTCGGCGACATCTCCATACATCGATGCAGACTTTTTTGTCTCTGCATTACAAAATGAAGCAGTTGTTAATTTAGGAAGATCGCGGTTCAGGTTCGCGGTCATGCAAACATAATCAGAACTGTTTATATCTTCGTTATAGTCCGGAACTAAAGACACATTAGCGCATGACGAAAAGGAGGATGGTTTGCTTGAAGGATGATGCTGAAAAGGTTGGTCATAATGGCAGCAACATGAATGTAAGGAAAACAATTATGTATTTACCGCTCCGCTTTTATTGGGTGTGTGTTGGTGCAATTTGTAGTCATTGGGGTTGCTGCTGCTGCTTATGGTTGACTTAGAAGGTGAAAGTGGTGGATTGTTCAAATGGCTTGGAAGTGAATGGTTGTTATAGCGTTGCGTGGGCGACTGCAGGATATTGCCGGCATTTGCAACCGCTGCCGTACCACATTTAAGTGATGTGTTCGATGTACTTCGGGAATGGGTCGGAGACGTAAGTATCGCCGAGCTGCTGGTAAATTCAGCAATGCCCGAGTTTTCTCTAGAGTGATGATGTGGATAAGTTGCCATATTCGAGTGAATCGAGGGTGTCGACGGTATTTCAACGTGCTGATATATTGTGGCAGTGGCAGGTGAGGCCTGTGGCTGCGCTCGTTGCCCTAAAACGTAACAATCATAATTTTTTGGGGGATTTCATTTACGATAATAGCATTTTTTCACACACCTGAGTGTGGAATGATATTTTCGTAGATTGGCATTTGGTCATTTTCCGGTACAGGCGTGTGAGCATAGCGGCCACTGTTTGTGGCCTGCATAACCAAATAATGATTACGAGTAGAATTCAAAGCTACTGAGCATGCGCTTGTGGCTAAGGTGATGTTGTGCGGCCCAGCATGTTGGGGCTGAGCACGTTTATTTGCAGTCTCGAAAGGAAATGCAGTGGTATTGCCTCCGAAAAAATTTAGATTTTCGTACACCGGCGAGTGCTTCGCCTTTGATTGATAACTGTGATCGTAAGCCAGTTGATTACCACCGGCAGTACCATTTGGTGGTATGGATTTGTCGCTTGGGTTACTACTGGAGTGGACTTCGGTACGTCCATTAGCAATGTTTGCCACTTGGTGAGCAACCAGTTGTTCAACTGGTTTGGGTGTGGCGTACCTGGAGGCAGCAACTATGTTATTTCGTTCATATATCTTATATTCTTCTCTTGCTTGCTGGAGAAGTTGTTGTCGATGCGGTGAATTTTCCCGGATAAAGTTTTCTATAGCACCAGGCTGTCGATGGAAGTGGGGAGTGCCCGAAGAGCTCTTGTAATCGTTTATTTGAAGCCGCTGCATTAGGACTTCATAATCGGAATCATTGTTTTGTTCAGTAATTTTCTGGGACGACATTTGGAAGGATTACGGAATTTTTATCAGGACACAGGAACTAGCACCACTGCGGCAAAAGTATTGAGTGGAGTTACACCTAAATTGCCTTTAAAATTCTTCTGCTTTCCTCTTTAAATCTACTACTTGTCTCTGCTGAACGTAGTAAGTTATTTTTCCCCACTTATTTAACCGATTATACCCTAGATACCACTTAAAATATATTAAATAAACTTTACTTCTTCGGAAAAACCAACTCCTCACCAAAATAACAAAAAATTACTACCTACGTATCAGTATTGCCACCTGCCCAATATTTAATGGTAGTGAAGAAAAGCACTTTTGTTTAGGTTTCGCAGGGTATATTTTTTAGTACATATAGTAAACATTCGTATTCTACAGATATAACTTATAAATCCTGATTATTTTCATTTTCAATATGAATGAAATATCAGCTGTTAGGAAGCTTTGTATGCCTATATCGCATTAGTCTCGCTTGTCGTGGTTTTTTGGTGTTTTTTTCATTCTGTTTTGGCCTTATGCTCCAGTTTAGGAATTCCGTAAAAACAAAAGCACACAAAACTGCACAATTCTATATGCCATACAACACAATATGTAAAACCAGTAGTCTGCATGAAACTAGCAACGATTTGTGCATTATTTTTCAAAAAATTAAAATACACATTCAGATACACTGCATTACTTTAGACAAAAGAGACCATATATGCAATTTGTTTTAGCAGTGCTTTAATTACAGAAAAAGGGGAAACAGCGTAAAATTCTTATGTGTGCACACAATAGTTAACGAAAGTGTTTCGCTATTCGGGTCTTAATTGTCGGTTATTTGTGTTTACGAAATAAACAGATAAACCTTGTATCAGTCATTATAATCGTTTAATTCACTCCAGTCTACATATTCAAGTATTTATTCGCGAGAAGATATACTTGAAATGAGATTGATCTAAATTTAAAAAAGTTTTTCCTTCTTGTTCCTCGAACGAATACAAAAACTGCCGTGTAAGCGATCCTAATTATATGATAAATTTAAAGCTAACACAAGGTTTGTGGGTTTTGGATATGTCTCAACGTTGCAAGCTGGATTTGCATTATTCCTACAAAACTTCATATTTTGGTATAATTTTTCCACTATTACTGGGTAAAGCTGCAATTAATTAAAAAATGGATTTTGGAACTTTGCTGCACATGGCAAAGAAAAACAACGAAAGTGGAAAAACGGAGGTGAGTGGGTGTATGGTAATTTTTACAATGTCCGTGAAGATCATTTCGTTGCTGTTGTAACTTCAAAATTCATCGTATGCCCCCTGGAAGGGATCACGTAATGTGTTCTTTCTTCTTAAGCACTGTTTCGATTTGGTTTATTTCAGACGAAATGCTACAGCACTAAGTTCGCTCCGCCCAAAAAAGAATCGAAAGATAAGAAACTTTCGGATAATATAAAGAAGTTTCTACAGAAACGTGAACAAGAGGAAAAGGAACGGCAGCGACAGGAACGTGAAAAATTAGCCAGTCTACTTTCAATGCGCGACGAGAAATCGAAAAACAAAATTAAGAAAATGTTGAAAGTGACTAAATCGGCCAATAAATCGGTACTGGATGATGCCATCAACACGGAACACACTGCAGTGACAATGGAAGGACCTGAACAACCAGACCAGGACGATTATGGTTATGTATCCAATGAAGCCAATGCATTTTACCAGAAATATATAGAGAAGGTATTACATACATACATACAGGAAAGGTAAATACATAGATTCCTTATGCTATTTCTTAGGTGAAAGATGTAAAAGAGGACAAAGGATTTTCTCTCAGTCGCCCGCAGTCTGTAAAAGACATCTCGGGTACTAAAGAACGCGTCAAAGCTGCCATTACACGAGAGATCGAGGAGAAGAAGTCTCACACGAGAAACCGTATAACCACTGCGCCTGCGACCGCCACTGTAAAGGATGCCAGCGGAGTCACATCTCGTTCTGCAATATCGAAGAACTTGTACGATCCAGAAGCTGAACGTCAAGAAGAGGACCGCAAAAGGCGTGAGGAAGAAAAAAAAAAAACGAAAAATCGGAAACCGATGCCACCACCCATGGACTTCCAAGCGTTACTCAAACTTGCGGAGAAAAAGCAACATGAACCCGTGGAGATTGTTGTTGAAGAGAAGAAAGAGCCTGAACGCTTGCTCACATCCAAGGAAAAGCGTGAATTAGAGGAGCGACAACGCGAACGAGAAGCCAGAGAGCGTCGCAGACGAGAACGAAATGGCGAAATAAACACCGAACGTGGCAAGACGGAAACTAGAACAGAACGTAATAAGTGTAACTTTAGTAACTCTACTAAGCGAATGGAACCCAGTGATCATAATCCTAAGTTTAAAGATGTAAAGAAGGCGGAAAATGTTGGAAGTTCTACAAAGGTTTCTTCTACAACGCCTAGTAATGCATTTAACAACACCAGCGGCGGCTTGAAAAAATCTAGTACTCCGAACTCGACGCAGACCACTAAAATATCAAGCAACTCAGGAAATCCAAAAGTACCAAAGTCTTCTGCTGTTTCGGCTTCAGTTAAAAAAAATATGTCTTCTGCTCCACTGAAATCTTGTACTTCTAGTGCCTTAAGCAGTAGTAAGTGTGCAAGTACAGCCTTCGGATCTAGCAAGAATGTGCCAGGTGGCACCAGTCGAGAGTTCCCGCCGCGAGATACTAAGACCAAGTCTCGACAATTTCCGCTGCCAGATTCACAAAAAACACGTCAGTTTCCGCCAACTGACGTGCGCAAAGAATCGGCAAACAAGGCTAACGTCAATCGAAAGCCTCCATCTTCACAGAAAAGTGGTTTAAAATCTTCCTTTTCCTGTTCAGTGGTGAATTAAAGTATTTATTTTTAGGACGCATTTTGGATGATGACGATGATGATGAGTATGATTCCGAATTGGACGATTTCATAGATGATGGTGACTATGAGGAGGATTACTCCTCACATATTAAGGAAATATTTGGTTACGATAGGTCCAGGTGCGTTCGAAACTAACGATTACAATGTCATACCATACTTTACGGCCTTGTTTTAATGCATATATAGATATCGTGATATTAATGATGAGGACGATGCTGCAATGGAATCGAACTTTGCTCAAGTACAGCGTGAAGAGTACATTAGCAAAAAGATTGGTGAGATACTGGCGCTTTTTAAAAATTTTATTAAAAGCATAACCATTGCTTCCACTTTCAGGTATACAAGAAGATCTAGAAGACATGAAAATGGAAGCAGCTGAGAAAAAGCGCAAAATGATAAAGAAGAGAAAGCTTTTGGATTAATATCGCCGATTGCAAAAGTGATAATATTATTTTAGACTCATTTGTATTATAAAGCTATTAAATTATTTACAGTTGTGAATATAATTAAGTATCGTATATAAACCATAAGAAATCCTTCATTATTCGAGCTTACGAGAATGTATTCACGATATGCAATTTTTTCAAAATTTAAAATGTTTTTGGTTGGTTTTCCTTTGTTCTTTGATTAACAAGCAGATTATCGTAATAAAAAACATTTATAAAACTGGTAGAATGTTGGTTTTAAGTTGGATATATAAAAGCCTGATAAAAGACTGATTTGTATTAAATAAATAATGTTTTTTTTTTTTATTTCCACAATACTTTGAAGGAGACTGAAAATCTTTACCGGCGAGAATAAACAGCTATTTATTTATACAAACTTGGAGATTTTACTACGTAAGGGTAAGGTTAGAAAAAGAACCTTAGAAAAGTCAATTGAATGCGACTAATAATATCTGTAGTCACAGCCTTTGCTTGCTTGGTTGACATTCAGGCAAAGTGCTGCGGTTTTAATATAAAAAAGAGTTGCTGATTCCATATAAAAAAGACTTACTTTTTTAATATAATAATTTTTGTAAAAAGTTTCAATATGTACATTAGAAATCTGCAGAAGTCGTTTTGAAAACAGCTAGGCACTAAATGACAATCACACTTAATAGGTTTGTCAAAATAAAATAATTCGGCAACCAGAACCAATCAAAAAGAAAATACTCGTATAATAGGAATAGTAAAAGAAAGAGAGTATAGCTGCGTTTTTGAATTGCACACACGAATGAATAATGAAGAAATTCGCAAATAAATCGTGTTTGTATAAACGCAGGGACTCAGCAACCCTGGTCACATAACGACGGAAACCCTTTATAAGAAGCTGTCACTTTTCTTATTCTTCGTTTTCCTTGCTATAGCTTCCGCGTGTGTACGAAAGTTTGTCTCGGAATACAAATTAAACATTTATAATTTGTACAAAAAGATTCGAAATATATTGATCTTTACGTGCGGTTATTAATTTTAAGGGATCTACATACAAACTTTGCAGTTAAAACAATCATAAGACTAGTTGTGCGCTACGGTTTGTTGTAGAATGAGTGAAACGCGTGAACAAATTTTAGAGGATATAAAAAATCAAGGCGATCTCGTCAGGAAACTAAAGGCATCTAAAGAGCCAAAGGAAAAGGTAAAACTTACATATTAAAAATTAATTTCATTATATACGGAAGGCGCACTGCTTTTTTATTGCACTTGTAGACTTTTCGTTTCTGTATTTCATGGACTTTTTCGAGGCAATTTCTTGCATCGTTTAAACTGCTAAAAAGTTTCATCATCCATTAAACATTAACCTTGAGGTGGCATTTTTAGAAGGATTAGTTTAAACTGTGCTTAGAATCATCTATATTTTATCATAATTTCCTCATTTCCACACCAAAGTGTGAATATAGCCATCATCAATTCTAATAAAGATTATTGTTTCTGTATCGTTCGGTACAGCGGAATGGGATAAAGAAGGCACACGCCTTGTAGTGTGTGTGTGTGTGCCCGGTTCCCATACTAGTGAGCTTGGTTGCCATTAAGCAAAATATGCTGCGCTGGCAACTTGTTGTTGCACCGATGTTAATTTATTGGATTGTCTGTAGAACGAAGCGAAAGCAACCAAAAAAGCTTGTTCTGTAGAGTTTCTTTCGCTGCACATTTTTTCTCTGATCTACCCATGATAGGCTGCTGCCATATTGTCTGCACTGCACCAAACTGATCACTGGTCTTGTCTAGTCTAATTACCGGACTCTTACGTCTGGGTGAGCTTGAAGTTGTCGTACCACCTTCCGCTCACCGAACGGTAACAAGCGTTGTTTAGTAGTCTAGTACCGAAAAACTGGATTTCTATCAACAGCTGATTACTGAAAACTTGTAGTCCATTTGAAGTTCATTGCGTTTGTCACAAAGTTGACCCCGAGATTTCATCACAACTTGTGGTATGAATATCTACGACTGGCCCGTTCGAAAAGTTCCTAATAGTAGTTGAGATGAGCCTATAACGAGCCAAAACCCAGTGCTTAAATCTTTTGTATATAGTAATGTATAGTAATTTTTATAGTAATTTTAATTTCTGGTCTAAAAAAGAGACAACTTTTGTTTGGAGTGAATCAATAAAGATTTATGCTTCATTACAAGATTTTCATTTTTCAAAAGATGCAAAATAGAAAGGAAATCAACTGTTTATTTACACGAAATTAAGATATTTTCAAATAATCAACACTTTCGATTTAAGAAGGAGAAAAAATAATTTTGTACCGAAATTAAAAAATTTTCAAATATGCAATATGTAATATTACTAAGCGGTAACGGAGCTGTCTGGGAGCAAAAAAAAAAAACATATCAAAGGACCTATATTTATATGCGTTTTGTGTTTGTATGTATTACCGTGATGAATCATTACCGAAGATCCGAAATCTGATCGCAACAGTTTGGTCGATGGAACGCAATAATTTTGGAAGTTATATATATTTAACTTAATTATTTCTAGTTGTCTTGTAATTATCAATTTCATTAATTTCATTATAGCTTTGTTTCATATTCACACGAATTCTTTCTACTAACGTTTGTGCATATTATTTACGCCGTTTTTCCATGTTATTTAAATCTTTATTTTTAAGTAATCCTAAAATAGTGCACGATACTTCTTCTTTCTTAGACTTCAGAACTTCTAATCAGTTTCATTATTGTTGTTGTTTAGGTTTAAAATAGCGAGAACAGAGACCGCGAAATTTGTGTCGTTAATGTAGGAAAAAAGTAATTTCGAAATAGAAGTTTGCTAAAATTTAACACTTTAAGAGAGACTATAATGTTGCGTTCTATTGGCCGTCAAACTGCGCGTTTCGTGCATCAGAAACAGCGGCGGCCTGTCACACTAAACGATAAACAAAAACAAAAAAATGTCCGGCAAGGAAGTGTGGCCCCGGTCGGCTGCTATAGTTGTTCGTTTTCAAGGGCGGCGAGCTCGGGCCGAACGAAATCTCAGTTAAATTACGAAACTAAAGTTCTAAACAAATCCAACAATAATGAATCTGAGGATCAACAGCTGAAGCAGGTTAGCATCTAAGTCCAAAATACTCTTGTGCTAATTTTTTGAATTTAATTTCTGCATTTCCTTTTGATGTTTTCATGGCGACCCAGATCGATGAGGAAGTCGCGCGTTTGTTAGCTCTAAAGGCTAAATTGAGCGATGGCCAGACGCCAGGCCAGGTTCAGGCTAAATTCACTCTCAAGACGCCCAAAGGGACACGCGATTACTCTCCACAGCAGATGACATTGCGCCAAGGAGTGTTAGATAAGATTGTTGCCGTTTTTAAGAAGCATGGCGGCGAGGCCATAGACACACCCGTCTTCGAGCTGAAGGTGAGACGAAGGGGCAAACGTTTTCTGGTCCTCTTCATGGTAATTAACTTTTCTTTGCTACAATTGAGCAGGAGGTACTCACCGGCAAATATGGCGAAGATTCAAAATTGATCTACGATCTCAAGGATCAAGGTGGCGAGATACTCTCCTTGCGTTACGATCTCACAGTTCCTTTGGCGCGTTATCTAGCCATGAGCAAGATCTCGAGCATCAAACGATATCACATCGCCAAGGTCTATCGGCGTGACAACCCGAAAATGACACGGGGCCGCTACCGAGAGTTCTATCAATGTGTGAGTTCTTTCAAATTTCAATGGAATATTACAACAGCGAGCTTTGGTTTTTCAGGACTTTGATATTGCTGGCTCGTACGACGCGATGTTGCCGGATGCAGAATGCGTCAAGATCGTGGCGGAAATTCTCGACACTTTGGACATCGGCGAATACGTCATCAAGCTAAACCACCGGCAGATACTGGATGGTATGTTCGAAGCCTGTGGTGTGTCGGAGGATAAATTTCGGGCGATATGTTCCTCGGTAGATAAGCTGGATAAGGTAATGTTTTTTTTGCCTCCACAGTATTGCTATAAAGACTATAGTCACTATAATCACTATATGTATTTAATAGTCACCTTGGGTCGATGTGCGCAAAGAGATGATTGAGGAGAAAGGATTGGATCCTGCTGCTGCCGATAGAATTGGAGAATATGTTTGTTTAAGCGGTGGCGCTGAGTTGTTGGAAACGCTGCTGGCTGACGAAAAGCTGAAGGCTGTGCCTGCAGCTGTTAAAGGTCTCGAGGGCATGCGCTTGCTGCTTAAGTATTGCAACGTGATGGGGCTAGAGGAGAAGATTAGCTTCGATTTGAGCCTCGCCAGAGGCCTGGATTACTACACCGGTGTTATATACGAATGTGTGCTGAAGACAGAGCCGAAAATTGTCGAGAACGGAGGAGCTGGCTTGCGTACGGATGCGGAGGAGCAAGGTTCGATAGGTTCAGTTGCGGGAGGTGGTCGTTACGACAACCTGGTGGGCATGTTTGATCCCAAGGGACGGCAGGTGCCTTGCGTGGGTGTATCGATCGGAGTGGAGCGCATATTCTCGATTTTGGAGGCCAAGTTTGCTGCTTCGGGCATGAAGGCACGCACGAATGAGGTACAAGTGTATGTCGCATCAGCACATAAGGGCTTGCACGAGAAGCGCTTGAGTATTTTAAACGATTTGTGGGATCAAGGAATCAAGGTAAGCATCAAGGAGTTGGTTTTACAGATATAGAAATAGATATATGTATTTTCTCAAACAAACAAATCTCTATTCTACTTACGCAGGCCGAACACTCCTATAAACTAAACCCAAAGCTTCTGGTGCAGCTGCAGTACTGTGAGGAAAATAAGATTCCGCTAGCAATTGTGGTGGGCGATTCCGAGCTGCAGAGAGGCGTTGTTAAATTGCGCGCGGTGGCCACACGTAAGGAGGACGAAGTTCCACTTGATTGCATAGTGGCCGAGATTAAGAAACGCCTACACTGCTAAACACTGCGGCCTCCTTTAGATATTAACCCGCTCAATGATATAAGAATTGCTAACGTATTTATTAATTTCTAACAAATCTTTAACTAATAAAAAATAATCATTTCCAAAGCTTTGTAAAGTGAAAATACATATACCGAAAAATATATGAATATTAAAAAAATTCGCCCAGAAAAAGTAGTACCTCAATTAATCATGCCCTAAACTTTATTGTAATTTCTATTATATACAAACATACATACATATATTCTTCATTCTTCCATTTGTTTTTGAATTCACCTGAAGTGTTACCTGAAAATTGGTTTTAATTCTTTCTTTACAGCAATTCATTTTCGCTCTATTAAGAGTTGATAGTTTAATACCGAATTTAGTGTGCGGTCTTCTGCAACATGCCGGAACTAATCTTTACGCCAAATTCGTTAACTAGGCTCCAGCAGCCATTTATTGTCAGCGCAATCGGTGGGCAGCAACAACAACAGCCGCTGCAGCGCCCTCAAACAATAAGCGCAAATCAAATCAATAAACGAGTTTTATCTAAGAACGCGCAAACAGAACATTTCGGTAAAACTCAAAATCCGAGTCCGAAGCGGAGGCGTCGTAGCAATAAAAACAGCGATAAATTTTCAGCACCGGTCATGTCAACTCTTTCGAAAAGAAATGTTCAAAACAGCTTTACGGTAAGTGAGGAATTAAATATTTTTTGCATTTGTTTGAGTTTTTTTTAATTACGAGATTTGTTTGCAAATTAGTGAACATTTGCTATCAAGTCTATTCTATGAGGCCGCTCAAATCTTTATTGGGACGGGTTGATGTGAGATCTTCGATGAGGTAATTAATAGAAAGAAGTACTTTAGTATACTTTATATGGATTCGGTTTCAGCGTGACAAACTTTCCATTCCCGAAAGTTGGTTTTTGGTTTAGCCGTTCAGCCAGGTTAATATTTATCGCATGAGAAGAAATGAAAGTTTTTATAATTTTTATAAATCTTAAGATTTTAATTAAAAAATAATTTGCGATTGCAAACAGCGAATAAGCTCAAACAATTAGCCTGAAAATGAATTGGACTTCTCGAAGGGGTTGAGAGATTGTCCCTTACAAGTCAATCCACCCTTTTTTAAGGTACAGAGCGTGTGTTCGTGGATGCTGCTCTTTTTACGTGCGTGTTTCCTCTCTTTTTAACGCTTTAAATGCGAAAGTAATCTAAATTCTTTCTGACTATATGTGAATTTTTTTTTTGCAGTCTCGTGCACGTTTGTTTATTCGGTATGGTCGGTGTAGGTCGTTCCTTGCCTGCCGTTCCTTTGACTCGTATCTATTTGCATTGCGTAGCGATTTCTGTCATCCCTTGTAATTGACTAAATAGGATTAAAAATTTGCGTTTACCAGAATGAATCAAAAAATTTTGAAATTAACCCCTCACAAACACACACACACACACTTGGTGTAGGCCTTTCGGCCATTTCGAAATGCAAATAGCACACATTTCTTCTCTTTCTCATTGTTTTTGAACACGATTTATTCAATACTGATCACTTCATATATGTACATAGTCCTAAGTTATTCCTTTCTCGATCAGTTTTCGTCCAGGTGCCGACACAGAAAGTCTGCCGTCTCTTCCTCATTCTTGTCACATGCTATGAACGCCTGCAGCACCAGATCGCGCGGAAATCCCAGAGCGGTTAAACGCTCCACCGCCGATCGTTCTAATTCTGTAAGCACCACCTCGACGATTGGGGGCTCGGTTTCTCCCTCCGATTCTGCGTTGTCGTCGCTGCCGCCATCATTCAGCATCCGTACAAACTCTTCCTGATGTGCACGTATGAGAGCCAACAAAGCCGGGCTGGTTTCTCCAATTTTCGCTAAGACCGTGCCTAATAGTTCCGGGCGCTGCTGGATAATGTGGCGCATGTGATTAAATCGCGGATCGCTGCGCAGGAAACTCAGCGGATTTTGTCGTGATGAGTTATCTGCCGGAATTTCGGACGGCAGCGCTAACATTTCGGGAAACTCGGGTATACCTTCGATAAGATATTCTATAGCTCGATCGGGATTATTGAAGCTCGCACGCAATGCGCGTCGAACGTCGGTCTCGGCATAACCCATGCTCATAATATTCTGCACCATTAAATCGCTGGCAGTGGCGAAAGGCGGATTCTCAGCACTAGGCGCGACTTCTAAGGATGTCCCTATCTGTGTCACATTCCTTGTGGTAGGTTCTGCTGATTCGGTGCTCTCTGTTTCGGTTTGGTTTGCTTGAAGTGAAGGATCTGCTGCTTGCTCTGCAGTCTTCTTAGCTGACGTAGAAGAGGTACCCGAGTTGTCTGGAGCGGACTTCTTATCCACAGTCTCGTTGATGGGCGGTTTCTTGGCCATAATGACTAAGAATTTTCGTTCATCGATGCTGTACGATTTGAGATCTAGTTCGTTGGCGAGAACGCGTCCGGCATAGATGAGTTGCTGCTGCTCCGGTTTAACACCCACTTCGGGAAATTTCCATAGATAGGCCTTAAGATCCCAGACGGTTCTTTTTTCATCGAACTCCACATAGAAGGTCTTCTGATCGAGCGTCTTGATTGTGAGTTTCATGTTATTTTTATGTTTCGATTTTCAATTCTTTTGAAAAATGACTCGAAAATTTTGATACTTAAAATGAAAGCTTGAAAGCTTAATAACAATTGACTTGCTTTTCAATAAAAAACTACTAATTATCGCTACTTGGGTTTTGAGGAGCAAATGTTGAAACTGATTTTGGTATTTCGATATGGTATAATAACGTATAATTAAAAAGGATGCCAGAAATTTAAGAAATTATTAAGTATGTGCATATTTTTGTAAAGTTTTTGGAACTTTGTGGGAAGTAATTTACAAAATGATAAGAATTTATGTACCGATAAGTAATTCTGAGGAAGAGTGAGACTCTGACGAATGAATTGTCGTAATCGACGAAAGTAGGTATAAAAATGCACAGAAACACAAAAGTTAGCGAGTTCCGAAAGTATCTATGCCCGCATAATTCATTTTGTCTACGATTGCACTACTTCGGCAACTCATTACTTTTCTTATGCCATACTTCTTCTTCTGCTTCTTCACTCTCTGGGGGCAACCAGCCAGAGTGCTAATAAATCGTTATCTGCAATCAAGCGATCGGGTCAGGGCCACCCTCATTTTATGTCCATATGTTATCGCGTTCACTCTGCATGGTTTTTAAGGGACGAAACCTGGAGAATGAGTATGAATAATGTGTTTATTAAACATTAAGTAACCATGAAATTAATCTGCACCCTGATTAAGAGCTGCATTTCCGGAAAATACGACGCAATCTGGGAAAACATTTTCGTGCTTATTCGGTAAACACAAAGTAGCATAATCTTCTCCAATTGTGCTTTGTTATTTTCCAAATTTGTTGTTGTTTACCAGCAAAAACCCGAAATTAACACAGCAGAATTCTGAAGCTGACTGTGTTGTTTTGTGTTTGCCGAATAAGCACATAAGTATGTACATATTAACTTTGGCCATCTTTGACAGGTTTATCACTTAATCATTAGTATTTCTAATTCTTATTCGTACTTCTAAAATCTTAGCCTTTCGTTTTATTTAATGGTTTATGTTGTATTCAAAGTTTTTCTTACGTTTTATTTTTGAGATCGATCGAAAACTGGCTCATTTGCATCAGCTGGTTTGGATATTGGATATAATTTGTTAAGAAGTTAGATAATAATTTTCTCGAATTTCAAACACGGCAGTTTGAGCTGTATATATGTATATACGAGTACATACTTCAAATATAAATGTTAATAAAAAAGCAACCCCAAATTAGATCCACAACGATCTGAATTGGAAGCACATCTTTTTAGGGGTTGATTGCTATTTCGTTTACGGTGTGTTTGTCTGTGAATGGTTTAATTTTTTGTGCTCTTTATTTATAGTTTATGAAAATGAGTGTCAGGCTTTGGTTAAGTTTTAACAATGGCCCTGTCCTATTATACAATTTCCATAAGGACGACTGACTGACTGTTCGGGTGCGAGAGACGATCGTGGGAAATGATTAGAGTTATGTATTATGGGTAGCTGCGGTCATACTGCAATGATGGATTGGTTCATAAATTAACGATTAGTCAAGTTAATTTAGCGGTAGTTTTGCGGTATTTTTTCTTACTTTCGGACAAATTTATTTCTAGTACCTAATACTGAGAAGAGAAGCTTCTTTCAAGACAACCATGTAAATCGAAATCGTGGATTTTAGTATGAAAAACTGTATGAATCGAAAATAAAGGAAAGCGAAAATAAATTTCGATATCATTAATTTTAAGTTCAAATCAAAATAAATATTTGTGGAAAAAATACAAAACAATAAACAGAAACTGATTGTAAAGAATGAAGAACCGATTAAGACATTTTAATTTTTTTTTTATATAGTTTTGTTTACGAGTACTCTTTAAAAATTTATTAAATTCATTACTCTTTATTAAATTTATTAAAAATATGTAATCACAATTTTTATAGTGAGTTCTTTAATCGATCATTTAAATGCGTTTGACGTTGACAGTCTAACCGCAGAAGAACGTACGCCAATTTTGGCTGCTTCACTTATCTGGGATGGCCAACTCTAAAGTTGACACGTGCCGCCGGCTAATCTGCGATCTACGAACGATGGTACTGTGCAGTGAGTACCATCACATCGCTGCACTTTTCAAGGCAATTCGGAGCGAACCTTTTCATGCCAATGAACTGCAGACAATGATGGAAAGCAGTAAATTTGCGTACAATGGAGACGACGACATTGATGATTTTTCCGAAAATTCAAATTGAAATAACGATTTAGAGCGCTCATGTGAAGCGCTTATTTGATTTTGATGTAAAGCATATTTTATAGATGGTGAAGGAGGTAATGATTATAAGTTGTTCTCCGATCAACTCATAATGATAAAAAAGGCAAAATAACCATCATAATTTTATATTGATTTCATATGTGTTGTGGTGCATTACAGCGACTAGAAGAGACTCTATTTCAGTAATCTTAAAGTCAACCGATGCGTTTGTAATCAATGCGCCCACATCTACCATTCGTAGACGATTGAGTTCAGCCACGCTTTACACATTATTGGTAGTGGAGGTGGTGGTGGTGGTGGTGATGGTAGATTTTTCTTAAATTTGATGATTAACTACAAATGATAGGATTTATGAGGGCGGTGATGGTAAAGTGTTGAAACCTTTTTTGCCCTTTGAATTATTGAAACTGTTGAAGATGACATTCTGGCTGACGGTTCAAAGCGTACTGCGAAGGGTTAAGCCATCCATGTTTTTTTTAAATTCCGTTTTTAACTGAACAGGACGTTGCTAAAATACAGTATCTGGGATTATTACCCATTTTTTTTGGAAGGGCTACTAACAACAAATACGTTGATAATAGATTTTAGATGGCAATGTTGGACGAGCATACCGGCACGCTTGCGTTGCACGTGCGGCCATTGATCCTTCCGCTTTAAAATTGAAAGCGTTTCTTGGCGGTAGTAAAGTGGTTTGAAATTCGCGGCCCATTTTTCCGTTAAATCGATAAAATAAATCAATAAGTAAGTAATTTTTCATCAATAGAAAATACGCCAGCAATACGGTAATAAAAACGGCCTGATAGTAGCGAAAAAGATTAACTTGTCGTCTTTCAAACCTTTTGAAAAATTCAAAAAGCTTTTTTAAAGTCAACCCTTATTTTACAAAAGGTATTTTCCTTTCCCGAAGTTATGGTCGTAGGTTTCCTTAAATTTCTGAAAAAAAATTAAAAACACTAAAGCAAACCCAAAAAGATTCTTACGGCATGAATACATAATCCGTCTATTCGTTACAGTAGCAAAATCTCTTAATTTAAATTAAGTGCTGCCGGGCACACTAAAACAAAACTACTGTAGTTCACTTTCCTCCTCTTGTGAAAAGTGGTGAAAGAATGCTTTTTAGATTTTCCCAGCTGCGACCATGCCGCAGGAGTAGTGACCATGCGTGAGTTAAATCAGTTCCATCATTCCCGTTGAATTATGTTTGCTGTCGTTTGAATGAGACCAAGAAAAGGGTTTTTTGTGTTTTTGTTTTTATTTCCCAAAGGGGTGATTATTTAAAACTGAAATGACTCGCATTTGGAAGGGACTACTCCAAAGTCACAGTAAAGAAAAAATACGCAATTTATATTAATAACTAACGGGACGAAGAAATTGCAAAGTGCTATTTGATGTCGTAAAATAATAATTATGGAACTAATTAATATTAATTTTTCAGAGTTAAATAGTTAAATTTTCTGATAGTTCGGTCACATATTTATTTATTTAATTAGGCATAATTTATTTATTTATTTAAATCTACCGGGACTTACCCCTTACAGATAGAACTTAAGCATACATAAATACAAAAAGCATAATCAAACTTGGAGATTTGCAATAAAACAATGAAGAAACTAGTTTTTAGTTTAATTCAGTTTAATTCAGCAAAGTAGTCAAGTATTTTGTCATATTTGTTACTTTTATTTTTTTTTGTTATTTGTCTATTTTTATTCGTCTAGAAGCGAGCTAAAACTATTTTTTACAAACTTGCATGACGTTGGAAAATTAGCACCGATATTGATTAAAAAAGTAGTGAAAACTGCAACTCTGTCGGCATCTCAAGCACGTTGCCTCGTTTTTGACATTTCTCTTTGTGCGTTTTCGGTTCTTTATTTGGTTGCCAGAAATTAGAGTTGTTGATTTCTTGTATTCGGTTCGGTACTGTGGTTACTTCTATTTTAGTGCCATTCTTTTAAAAACAAGAGATTTTCATTTACTTTCATGTTAAAAATATAATATTGTCTGAAGAAAGTTGTGGCAATCGGTAAATGGAGTGAAAATAATCACGAAGATATTAATTAATATTACAGTGAACAGCTACATTGTTGGTAAGTAACCGAATTTTATTTGCGTGAGCTCCTTTGGGTATCACTACGGAGTGTTTTCACACAGTTTAACGTCTAAATATATCTCGTGTTGAAACAGTTCGTTGGATTTTGCTGTTTTGCAGGTCTAATTCTCAATTAATCAGCGAAATGAAATTACAAATAAAGACATTAAATCAAAAATCTCTATTCATTGAGATCGAGGACTCTCTCACTGTTTATGATCTCAAGAAGGAACTGTCGCTTTATCCTGATGTTGGTGTTGGTCCCGAATTGCAGAAGATTATTTACGCCGGGAAGATACTAACAAATGAGAATCCGTTGAGCGCGTATAACATCGATGTAAAGAAGTTTTTGGTGGTCATGGTGTTAAAACAGCCCTTAACTGAGTCATCAGCAATTAAATCTTCAACAACAACAACCAATTCTTCGAAAGCAAGCTCAGAGGTTTCACACACTAACAGTAATGCTAACGCGGTTGCCTCGGCGAGTTCAGATAACAGTAAAGACGTAGTAAACGAGACGCCAAAGCCAACATCGTCCAGCACGCCCACGCAAAATAAGAATACTTCACAAAGCAAAGACGACAGCTTGCTACAGACAATAGTAAATATGGGTTATCCCGAGGATCAGGTTCGTTGTGCCCTTGAGGCGAGCTTTAATAATCCCGAAAGAGCCATTGAGTACTTGATTGAGGGAATTCCTACATCATCTGCTGCAGAATTGGGCTCGTTCACCGATGGCGAACCCACCACGTCGCCTTTCGAAGTTTTCCGTTCGGATCCACTCTTCCAGAATTTAAGGCGTCTCGTACAGCAACATCCTGACTTGATTAATGAGGCCGTACAATGCATTGGAGAAACAAATCCGGCACTCATGAGTCTGATAGACGAGAACCAGCAGGAATTCTTGAGTATGCTGATTGAAGCTGGTGAGGATGATGACAACGATGAAGATGGTGACGGTGAGGGGGACGATGACTATGATGATGATGAAAGCGAGGATGTTGTTTAAAATAAGTCTAACGGTACCGGATACCGAAAAATCACTACACAAGTTAGGAAAGCGTAGCCTGTAAAATGTTCATGAAATTAATTTGTATAAAATTAAATAAAAATGTAGCAAATATTGAATACGGAGCAATTGTTCTTTGTTTTTCTTTTTTTTTTTTACGCGACGGCATGAAGTTTTGGTTTTTTTTGTTTCATAAAAAAATTCATAAAAAACCTTTTTCCTCATTTCTCGCTGGCAATGAACATCTCTGTAGAGATCAAAATGTTGGCGAGACTATTCATGAAATGGAATCATTGTCCAAGTTAAAAGTACATCGACAAACAATAAATCAAAGCAAACGCGATTGTTTGTTCGCCTCATACCGGGCGAGAGGACGACGATTGGGAATGAAGAATGGGTAGAAAATATTCGTATCTTAGCGTTGGTTGAGCGTGCGGGGGTAGGTCGATTACATGAATGCAGCTGATGGCTGCGGTTGCGCTGGTGCTGACAATCGTGTTGATGGGTGAGAGCAAACATCCTTAAGTTTGAAATCACTTTGCTATCTATATAATCATCTCAGAGTCGTCTGAAAGTATATATATGTACAAATATATTGTATATAAAAATATATAAAAAAAATTATAAAAAAAATTATAAAAAATCAATTTCTTTCAAGAAATCAATTCTTTTTTCAGCTAAAAAAAAAGAAATAAAATAAAAAAATATAAATAATATAATAAAAAAATAAGTTATGAGTTAATAAATAATAAGAAAAATTAGTTCGTTAAATTTGAATTAATACATATTTTAAATAAAAACCATTCGGTTTTTTTAAGAGCTTAAAATAATAAACTGTGGAGCTAAACAAAAGACAATTGTAATGCAAATTATGAATAAAAAAAAAACTTGAATGATGATCCCAATTCATCCATTACCATTCCAAATTAACCCATTACAAATCTACCCTTTTTTAAAAAAGAAGATCGCATTAGTATCTTGTATGACCACAATAAAGAATTCTTATGCATCACCTCATCGGTGCATCGTTACAATAAATGGTGGCTGAGTGAGTGTGTGTGTGTGTTTGTGTGTGTGTGCGTTGGATGGAGTATTATTGAGTTTGTTTTAAATTTACGTTATTTGTGCAAGCGATTAATTGCCATTCAAAGAATGAACAGATTCATGCGGCATTGGGTAAGCTTAATAGCGGAGTAAATTGTTTGACAGGGTGAGTTACTCAGTTGCTGAAAAAACTGGGTGCTGCAAGGAGAAGCTCATGATACAACTTCGTTGGAAATAGTAATGCTTAAAATCTTTCCTTTGCTAATAATCTTTAAAAGTTTCGTTCAAATATGTACTAATTTTCATTTTTATCCCAGAAACCTTTCATTTAGGTCTTATAAATCAAGATAAAATATATACAATATATGAGTATAACAATTAAATTTATATACAGGGTGCGCCATCTTTTATGTCGGTGTGTGACCGCCCGTATTCCAAACGGTTGTCCGCGTCTGTCGGTCTGTCGGCATAATATTCTTTAAGTCAATTGCACTTTATACGCAAACAAATGCAAATTATCCTTTAAAATGCGCCGCAAGGTGGTTCCACTAACGCCAAAATGTTGAGCGCGGTCACGATACGACACATGTGGGCAACACTCTCTCTTAGCGCTTCAACCAGTTCATTGAAACGTCTTGAGCGTTGATGAACGGCATGTCGACGATTCGACCACTGTCCCATGCTCAACAAAATTCTACACAAAACGACACAAATTCGACACAAACGTGTTTCAAAAGACGGTGTTTCTTGGCTACGATCGATGTTTGACGATATGGGCGACTATTTTCAATGTACAGCGTCACTATTTCGGGCCGTTGTATTAGCCGATACATGGTTAAAATTGTACTGAATTAAACACGTTTCAAAAACATGTTTACTCAAGTCAATTACGGTTGATGAATGTTAAAGTTATTCAATGTTTACATACCGACATAAAAGATGGCGCAACCGGTTTATACGATATATAGTATTTGTATATACATACATACATAACAATTTTAAAAGCATATAACTTCTTAGGTGAAAGAAATATCACTTTGAAATGGATAGTAGTATAATACTTTCATATTATTATCTGTCTGTGGTGCACCCTGTATGTATGAATTAATACCAGCCAATTAGTGCGTAGAAACCGAGAGGAAAGGAATTTCGGAAATATAATTCATTTGTATACGTAGTATAGCTCAACAATAAGAGAGGTTTGTTTACGCAAAGGATAAACATGAAAAACTCTTTGTGTACAGGATGCAGGATGTTTTGCTACGGCAAGAAATGATACGGATTTGGTGTTGGAAGCTTTCAATCTGCATACACACACAGAGGCACAGACACTAATTCTTTCATACATCCACATACCGCTCTCTCTCTCTCACTCTCTCTCTCTCTGAGAGAGAACACACAAGCTCCCATTACAGTCGGGCAATCACACACGAAACTTTATTGAAATGAGCGAGTCTCTAATTGTGCCAAAAACAGGCTTTACCTTTATAAACCTTTGCTACGTTGAGTAGAACAACAACAACAACAATAACAACAACAACACAACAATAGCAATTAAGGAGCGTCATTTTTAATTGAACATAAGCAATTAGCGTGCGTTCTATTTCATTTTCAGGCTGGCATTATGCATACACAAACGCACACACACACACACACACCACCCCCAGCACCACCCCTTCCCATCTCTCACACCTATCCGTATTACGTTCAGTATCTTTCTTAATGTATCCAAACCAACCAAGCAACCTTCCACAAGGGTTGCTTCTTGCATCAGGAAAATTGAATGAGTTCTCTACGCTTTTCCGTGCAGTTGCGTCGTTCCCGGAGTGGGTTGGTTGCATGAATTCAATTTAGCCAAATTCACGGCTACGTTCGGTCTCATCGTCAACGCAGAGATACCACCACCAACACCATGGCCATCGCCATTGCAATCGCCCTCGCCCTCGCCCTCGCCCTCGCCCTCGACCGAACGGATAATGCCACGTGCTGATCCATCAAAACGCACTTACGTAGAATTAATTTTAAATAGAAGCCTCCACGCAGTACATTCCGGCCGCAGTCTTCGAGAGAAGCAGGCTTTCTAAATGATTGTTTTCCTTTTCTTTTTCGTTTTTCGTTGAGCGCGGCATACTTTTTCACGAAGCTGCAATGGATTTTCGTGCAAGGGTAGCAGCAAATCAAGGTGATTGCACGCGGGCGGGGGGTATGGCGGCGTAGGGCAGGAGATGGCGTCCGTTGGCATGTTCAATTATAATTAAAAACCAGTCCGCGCCGTAGTTGTAGTCTCTGTGATCATTAAAATGGTTAATTGAGTGCTTAGTGTGCTGCCTATGGACCACATTATATTAATTAATTTATTTCAAATATTCATTATTTGGCATGAGCGGTTAAAAGCGAAAGTGAAAGGCTGGGCGGGGTAGCTGGGCGTGGTTGTGGGGGTGGTTTTTAGACAGTGGCAGAGGCTGACATAATATGTCGTAAAAGGTTAAAGAAAAAAACTAATCGAATTTTAGTTTTTATGCGGTTTCTTAATAAATACCGAATGTGTGGATGTGTGCGTGCAAATGTTGCTGTAAGAATTTCTTACAAAGACAAGGGGTGAGCTGCATTAAGGGTTGAATGCACAAATAAACGCCCTCATTAGCTTTAACTAATGAATTTACTAATTCAATTCAATTCATTGCGGTTGCTCCTTTTTCGTTAACGTTGTCGGAATCGTCGACCGACCCAACCATCCACCCACCCTCGCACCCCCTATTCCTAACCTCCAAAGTAGTTTTGCACCAAAGTCAAAGCAGTTAAAAAAAAAACAAACCAGAATCGAGCAAGAAGACTTCAAAAAAAACTCAATAGTGTTTTTTGCCAATACAAAAACAATACAATAAACATGAAAAATGACATTGATTGCTGTCACTAGTTGGGACAGACGCTATACAACAACAACAACAACAACAACAACAGTAATAACAGCTATAGTCATAACATTGATAACGTAAAAGGATTTTCCGTACCTTAATCGTGGTCGTCGTCTTAATGGACGAAAGCAGAATCCAGAATCGAGAGAAGAAAAGAAAACAAGAATGCAATCATGATTTCGACACCCAGGCTTAACGAAGTAAAGAAACAGCAACAGCAACAACAACTACAATATATTTAAAAAAAGGGTTGGCATGTGGTGGAAGCTGGTGGTAAAAAAACAACAAAGGGACCATCGCGCAGCAAAAGGGTTCAAAGTCTCAAAATTAACCGCCATTTTGGCAGCGGTTTGGCGCAGTTGTTTATCATTTAATTAAAAATATTTATATCATGAAGAAAAATGAGTTTTACAAAATCAAAATAACCATAATAAAAAAAAAAAAGGAGATACAAAAAGCTGACATTTTGAGAGTTACGAATTGTAAAACATATAGCAAAAAAGCGCTAGCTGCTTCCATCATCCGATCACCCATCCCCTCATTACCGAAGCCTGCAAAACTGTCCAAGCAGGTGTCGACAGAATCAGCCCAGACATCTCCGAGTACCTGCCCCTTTCGCCCAACAATTGCTCCACCTACGGAGGTGGTATGTTATGTAACTACAATAGTATGTACGAGATTGTATGCAGGAATGCATACATATAGTAGATAAATGTAGGTGGCACAAGTAGGAACTATCGAGTCGGCTTACCTTTCATTAACCCCTAACAGAGGGTGCACCACAACAACGGCGTAGAGTCATTTTCCTTTCGCCGTTCATTGGTGTCCAATGACACTGCTCCAAAATTGGCTTCCGAGCGCGTCGAGAAGCGCGTGGAGGGAACCAGAGAGGATATTGTTTATCTGGAATAATTGCTCGGCATTGGACTGTGTGAGAGAGTGAGCCATCCCAGCCGCACCGTTCATCTCTGTGTTGTAGTGGTGTTGGTGGTGGTGGTATTATATTTTAGTTTGCTTTTGCAAGTAGTTTCTGTTAATTTTCGGACTCTCTCTCTCTCTCTCTCGGGTGTAGATTGTGCTATTATTAACAAAGCAGCTGTTGACTGACTGCGAGAGTCAGAGAGCGACATGCGAAGTGAGCGAAGTGGCAGGCTCAGGTATTCCTCTGGGTCTTCTCATTGGTATTAAAAGAGAGAGTTTTCACAACAGCTGATTTTTATCTCTCTTCTCAAAGGTGGCAAAGAGAGTTTTTAAAGAATCTAAGTTTTTTTACATCCTACACCCAAAAGGATAACATTAAATTTTTATTATTAATATTTAATTTGTATATATCGTATTTAAATAATTAAATAATTGTATTATAGCAACAATTATTGGTGTTTCTCTTCTTATACAATTTTGAGCCTATAAACTTTTATTATCAATATATGCCAATATATGCTGCACGTAGAGTAGAGCACGTATTACCGCTTACTGATGAAAAAATTCCTTAATCGAATAGTTTTGTTTAGTTGTCGCTTTTGGTTTATTTATTTTACTTGACTTCTCTGTTTCCGGAGCCTCAGAGCCACGATATTTCCAGTCGCCAAGAATATCAACAACATTTTGCTATTGCGCACTCACGGCACAACAGCCGTGCGGTACCGCAATACAAAAACAACAGCCAACAGAGGCCAACATGTGCTCCTCCAGCCAGCCATACCCAAGTGGGTATGTCCAAAGTCGAACGAATGGATCAACTCCGTAAAAATAAAAATACCAAATAAAACGACAACAGCCAGCGGAATCGCTGTAGCAGATGAGCCAAAGGAAAGACGACGACGCTTCGGCTATGCTTGGAAAATGCGCAAGAGCATGCCAAAGCCACCCCGCTCCGCTGCAAGCAGTGACTGAGTGAGTGAGTGAGTCATGGTCGTGCGTGGAAAAGTGAGGGAAAGGCCAGAGAAGGTGGCAAAAAGCCGGTCTCAGCCAACACTCGGAGAGTAAAATCAAAACAACTGCAACCACCGCCGGACGACAGGAAACAGCGAACGCAACGAGTCAAACCAGATTCATTCGTCGAATAAACGTCGACGCTGGCGGTTGTGTTCTCGCGGCAGTGTATCTTAGGAGTGAAAATCGTAAAACGAATGATAGCATTGAGATACTATAGATCTGCAATAACGTGAGTGTGCAAATTGGTTTCGTGTCGATCGGTTTGGTTTGTTTGTGGCACCTGCCAGCAGCAGAGCGCATGTTGCAAAATTTCGAAGTGCAAACGGTGCAGGTATTAATTGCAGTGTAAAAGTAGAGAAGAGGAGAGAGAGCTCTGAGAAGAGAGCTTTGGCGAAATATTTCAGAGATATTGCAAACAAAAAAAAAAAATAAAAAATACAGACCAATCGTAGCAGTCAGCGCAAAAATCAGTTAGTCAGTATTTAGATAGATAATTTTCCATTGAGAGAGCAATGCACAGAAAAAGTGCACAAATAAACAAATATAAACGTACGCGTACATAAAAAGTACAATAAAGATCATTTATAAAGCTTACAGTAGCTGTCAACGTAACAACAGCGCAACGCGATCAACAAGCAGCGTATACAAGTGTCAACACAACGACGAAACGTTTGTCAGCTGCTCGGCGTCTGGCCTGTCAGTTTGCTAAATAAATAAATCGAATTACTTTGAGATCGAACTGCGATTGCTTTCAACTGACGATCGACGTTTAGCATCAACGTGCTTCAGACGAATACTGACGTGAAGAATTACGTAAAGAATTACGTGAAGAATTACGTGAGACAAAATTTATCGCATTTTTTTCGTTAAACATTTACGATCTTGCTTTAAAATTAAGTGAAAATATTTGCAAGCAATTAAGAGAAAAACGCAAAATCGTTTCTCAATTTGCTCCAATTTAGGCGTTCACCAATTAATCGCTCAGCAGAAGAGAAGAAGAATAAGCAAAAAGTGTGGCCAGCGTAATTGTTGTTGCTGTTGTTTGGCGTTGATTGTGTAAAAAATTTAGCGCCCGCAGTTTTCTAGCGAGCGCGAAAAATTCCCCAAACGCACGCACACACACACACACACACACACACCAACAAGAGTTAATATTAATATAAATAAGCAAAAACCAAAAAAAAAAACCACTTTTAAATTGAAAGAGTTTGAGAGTGCCGCGTTCAAAAAAGTGCAGTTGCGCCTTTCGGCTCAATCAACTCCTTGGCATTCGCTGCATTGATCCATCGACGACGGAAGAGGGCCGGAAGTGGGCGGAGGAGAGGCACTACAACTACAACAGCAAACAGTGTTACTGCTCACGGCAAACTTAGCATTTTCTACTAAATCCATTCATTGTTTGCTGTTTGCTCGAGAAAAGGCGAAAGGCCGGGCAGACGTACAAAAAAAAATCAGCATACGTAAGTCATACACAATACACATTCCGTTCGGAAACTTTTAAAATGTAGTTGTTGTTCCTAGTGGTGTTGTTGTTAGTGGTGTTGTTGTAATATACAGTCAGTAACTTTGTGCCTTAAGGTGGCAAAAGCATACCAGTCTCGTGTCTCGTTATCGAGTGTATCGTGACGTGAGGGTAGCCCTGTCTGTCTTAAATCATTATCCGTACTTAATGAGTTGGCAACACCTTTAGGAAGAAGTGTAGAGCTAATTGCCATTAGAGGCTTAATGAGTTCTTCATAATTACGGTACTTTGTAGCGGTGGCAGGATTTAGTTGCCTGCACCTAACTAATAGTTAACTGATTATAAAGGCTTTTTTTGCTCAAATAAATTCATGGATTTTTGGAAAAAATCCCTCAAGTTCCGGCAAATCGGATTATTACAGCGTTAGCTTTAGGTGCTATAGGAAATTCTACGCTAACCTTATAAGGACAAGAGTTATATTCTACCGAATCTACCGATCTATAGACCAATATAGATTCAACTTTTGATCTTGAAGATCGTTTAATGAGAATTTATCTGACATCTCCTTTTCCATAGTATATTCCCGAATAAAATGGTATTGTGGCAATGTGTTATTTAGTATTCTATTACCATAAATATATACTTGGAAAAAATGCCAGTATACAATACTAAAATCACTTTTAAGAGAAGTTTATCCTGACAAGTTTATTCTCCCAAAAAAAAAAGAGAAAGAACGAAAGAAAGAAAAACAAAAAGAGAGAAATTTTTTTATTTTTTTTATTTATTAATAATAATAATATTAGCACTATAAGAATTAAGTTCTTTTAACGTACAAAGCATAAATAATATTGAGCACAATTGACTGAGATTTAGCTTTATATAAAATTTAGTTTTATCCTGAAATCATAGCTGTTTTTTTCTTATATTTAATAGTATTTTTTTTTATTTTTATTATCTTTGAGAATTTTGAATTTTATGAATTTTATGATTTTAGTAATTTTTTAGATTTCTTTTAAAAGATTTCCTGTTTTTTAAGATAAAATATTTGTCTTTTAGTATTTAATTACTTTGTTCAGTACATACAGCAATAAATACTCGTACATACTTTCATTTTGTGGCCTTTCACCGATTGTGCCATCAAATCATTATTGGATTTTTTAAACTGAGTCTTAATACCGTCGTCGTTGTCGTGGTTGTCGTTTGTCGTCTTAACTAACAACAATCCCTACATCAACTCCGCCCTCTTCTCCCCCCCCCCCCCCGCCCCTCTTGACTTCATGGTGATAAATAAATTGTCCATAAATTTCCACACTCATTAAAAATAATTAAAAGCATTATAAATATTGAAATATTCGAACCTATTTTTAAAATAGTACAACATGCTAAATCAAATAGATTAACACTGACAAACATACATGCATATGTATGTATGTATTCACAGATGTTTTCTTATTTTCTAATAAGCTCATTTAATATAAAACTTAATTAACACTTAAGCAAGTTATTTCAACTAATTAACGATTTCTCTTTAAACATTATTTTTATTTCATTTTTTCCTGTTTTGCTCCTTCTTCTTCTTCTTCTTCGCTTTTGCTAACTAACTAACTAACTAACAACAACAACAACAACAACAGCAGCAGCAGAGTCTCGACAACCAAACACAACAGAAACAGCATCTAAACAGCATCGAAGGAGGAACAACAACAACAACAATAACAACAACACCAAACACATGCACACACACACACACACACACACACACCATGCATA